>MU224322.1:290166-317045 GCA_018584345.1 Thuja plicata | reverse complement strand
CCTAAGAAACCCACCAAGGTAGGGTTGTTTATTTCAGTAAAACCTAATGGATCCTTCATGATGAGTACCATTCAATGTCCATCATTGTCATATATTTGTGTATCGTGCATGCTAATAGATGGCACCGGCCATCTCTATATAATATTCCAGTCTTGATCTTAATTATTGAATTATTCTATAAGTACATTATCACTGTGAATCTAAGTTGCCGATTCAGATTCGGGTTCGGATGCGGGTTCGAGATTCGGGTTCGAAAATCATCCAAAAAAATTTTGGACTGGGTTCGATTCGTTTTGGGTTCGTCAATACAAGATATTTTTAAATATATATATATATATATATATATATATTCATGTAAACATATGCACCAGCAAATAAATTCATACATTACTATGCCTCATTACATTATTATACATCTGAATTGGTCTTAGAGATGGCTTTGAGTTCTTAATTCATTGTCCATTTCTGGGAGAGTTCGAACTGTTTGGTTAGTGGGAGTACTGAGAAATTGTAGTGGAGATAAATATACTTGGCCGCACCTATCTGTTGTTCATTCTCATACTAGCTGGGTCAAATCTTCCTAGTCAGCCATCTATTATTCTAGAAACAATCTGCAGTACTGAAACGTCCATCACACATCAGAATTTTGTGGCATTACTGGACCCACAAAGAAGGGGAGTTGGGGACTGAATCGTAGCATATGTATATTGTCTGAGGAAGCCGTATTATGCATGATTATGCACAGAACAGAAGTTCTCATACAACCCCAAATAACTGTCAGAGGAGACACTTATTCTAATATCATTTGCTGGGTTTTATTAACTGGCAAAATGAGTGAATTCTGAACATGAAGTGTCAGTCTTGTTGTTGTATGTTCTCTACGAACTGAGTATGCAAGTTAAGTTATCATTATTGAATTTAAGAAGTTTAGTTTCAGATTGCGATTACTTCCACTTGGTACTGCTAGTACAAATTTGGAAATCTAAATATATGATTTGGAACTAATTTGGTGAGTGAAAGCAATGTTAGTATTTTGAATTTTTTATGTGTTATCAAAATTATTCATAAATCTGCCCAAATAACCACAATCCTTCAAACAAGCAAGGCAAAGTCAGTAAACATGATATTCAGTTTGCACACAAGCTGTTTGACATAATTCCTGTGAGCTGAAGGACCAAAAATTTAATCAAAATGACCAAAATTCATTAAAATTGGACCAAATTCGTCGAGGGTTCATTTTTTTTAATTTCCTACAAATTACACACAGAAATTTCGAATTTGACTCGAATTCGAATGTGCAGTGAACCGAATGGAGAATTGTAGTTGGCAGAGCGAATATGGTAACTTGGTAACTTAGCTGTGAATGATTTAAATTTTTCTATATTTTTCTATATGACTGCATACTGGAACATAAGTTTCACTCTAGCATCCTGCCAAGTGTAATTAAAGGTCCTTGAATACACATGACCACGTCATGAATACAAAATTGGAACAATTTGAATTGTCAGAGTCTGTATCAGGTTCTGTTTAAGGCCTGTCAACCTACAAGTATCAAATTTCTTTCTACAAATCATTATCCATTTCTAAGATTCCATACACTTCCTTGAGCATAACTATTACTATCAATTTCCCAGTAGGTATGACTAAGCAGCGAGGCAGACTGATCATCATGATGAACATTGAAGACCAGGGTTCAAATCCCGCCTAAGAAGTGTTGGGACACCTCCCTATGATAAAGAGGACCCTCTTGAGTCTTAAGCATGTTTTCCAACAAACCCAGGCAAAGAGAACCCCATTCGTTTCCCTAAGCTTGTCGGATGCACAGAAAGTTCTGATTATCCAAGGAAAATAACCCATCACTTTCATATTCTGTGTTGTGCAAGCTTTTCTACTGACATAATTACAGGGATTCTCAAACGGAATTTCTCCACTAAAACAATTAAATAAACATAGATTGGTATCTGAAATCAACTAGTTCCTGACAATAGATCATGGCAATAGAATGGTATCTAATATTTCTGGCCACGGGTAAGCACAGTAAAGTGGAACAAATTTCATTGGGCTAACGAAGTATTCAGAGGGACAATCGAGAAAATCTCAATGCCCACATGGGTTACAATAAACAAAACAGTAAAGTTCGTCCAGGGAGCTCTGGTCTAGTGGTAATGAGGTGCACTTGTAAGAGGAAGACCCAGGTTCAATTCACTGCCTTGGTAATATAATATATGCAACAAGATTATGGTGTGAAACAGGTTTACAAATATTAAGAACATGCTCAAGGCTACTCACACTATGTTAAAATTAGGCAATAACCTTGCCTAGAGTTTTCCAAGGTTGTCTAGAATGATAAGGCTTCACAACAAAAATTAAATGTGGGCCGAAAATGCCTCCAGCACACAAACCCTTACCTATTGTGCGAAATTGCAGCACACGAACCCGCCTCCTCCCGCCAAAAGCACTTCGGCACACGAAATCGATCACAGGAAATGAAAATTGTGTTTAACACTTTTCTTTTTTTTTTCTATATAATCCCGTGTTTGTTAATATTTCGACATTTCTTCTTAAACTTAATAGATGTCGATATTTCAAAATTTTCGAGAGAATAAACCAAAAAATAAGAGTTTCACAAGCCAAATTGGCCTGCCGTCGAAAAGTTTGGTCTAAAATATAGGCCTAATGTACTAGTAGAGACACTGTCTAGGGACTCTACCCTAGAAAGGGGTTGTGTAACCACTTTGATCATCCTTTAAAAGACTGGTTTTAAATTTAAACCTGAACTACGATGTCTCTACGAGTTACGTAGGCAAGGCCATCTATGATGAGCCCCCGAGGCATTAGGTCTAGCCCTTAGGCCTTGTAGTTTTGAATTCTTCCTTGATCTTTCCACCCCTAGTGGATTGTTTGCATTAGTTGATTTTATTCAAGATCAACCATCAAAAGACCAAAAATTGCACCCTAAATTCACTTGAAGCATCAGATTCCCCAAAGACAGGAAGAGAGATATACAAATGAACATTGTCTATCTCTCCTTGTCTTTGGAGCATCCGAAGCTTCAAGTTTATCAAAAGAAGGAGAGTGATGTTGACTACCACATGAAATTGTGGTATGATATGCAAAGAAAGCGTGTAATTGAACGTAAATGCATAATACACGGTGTAAAAAAATATGAGGAACTCCCTAAAAAAGCAAAGAAAGAGGTTGAAGCCAAAATGCAATCTTATGATAGTGCTGAGAAGGAGGAGGAAAAAAGGAATAGAATAATATTGCTGAACAAGAGAAAGAAAATTGATCGAAAGGTAATTTGCAACTGTACTCTTAAATCCTTTTTTTTATTAGTTTACTTGTGTTTGTATGCATGCAAATTTGATCTAATGTTCACATTCATGGCATTGTAGAGCGATGGTCAAGAAGGAACTAATGGGAATTAGCAGGGTCTCAAATTCAGAGGTGCAGTAATCTACATTTATTGCTTTCATTTTACTTTCTTTAGTTGTTTTATGTTTAACATCTATTGTACAATATTCTAAATTTCTCAATGTTTGACATGTTTATATGGATCCAAATTATAAACAAGAAACTTAAATGGGGTGAGCTTAACTGGTAATATATTTTATTAGTTGGGCTTCCAAATTGGAGCCCTGGTTAGTAACATAATTTGATATGTGGATCATTAATTTGTTAAATTTGGAATGGTGATGTTATAAAATTGTGTTTGATTATCTACCGATGAAGAAGATGTTCTTATGATAGGTTTAGTATCTTGAAAGCTATTAGTAATTATGTTAATGATAATTTAATGATGTTAGTATACAAATTTTCTGGCTATTAATCATTAAGATAGCACTATTAATTAGTAATTAATCATTATTGTTGGAATTATTAATAGTATTAATCAATATCAATATCTTCCAAACAGGTAATATGACTAGTTTATTTGTTCAAATTTATTATTATGTTATTCATTTAGCATTTTATTGTAAAATAAGTGTAGGTTTAGTTGTATTAATAACTTCATGGCATTGCAAAATACCATATATACATATCAAATTTCAAAAATATAGAATTTCCTTACTTGTGCTGACATGTGTTACAAAATATTCATTATATTGACATGTGTAGATATAATTCGCATAGGAGGGCGTAATAGTGCATTAGATTTGTAAGCATTCTAGAGCGTATTCTAATTCAACTACTATACTTTCAATGAAAATATTAGTAAAAGGAAATATATTATATATATTAATAGATGATTAATATTTTTTTTTAAACGAATATGTCGTCACTATTTCGATGACCATCCAATATATCAACGAAATGGTTCGACCAGGATGCTATAGTCTCAATTCTTTTTGATGTCTCTATTTCGACGACCTGCAACTAGATCAACGAACAAATTCAACCAGAATGCCACGGTCTCAACGCATTCTAATGTCTCTATTTCGATGACAATGATAATGATCAATGAACTATTTTGACCAGAATGCCACAGTCTCAATGTATTATGAAGTCACTATTTCGACGACGATGACAATGATCAACGAACTATTTCGACCAGAATGCCACAGTCTCAACGCCTATTGAAGTCGATAGTTCGACGACGATGACAATGATCAACGGATTGTATCGACCAGAATGTTCACAGTCTCAATGCATTATATAGTCGATCATTCGACCACTATTGTAGTCGATAATTCGACACAACATTTTTTGGGTCACTTAATCGACGCAAAAACTCTAACGACAAGAGTGTTCGTTTGGCCGATCAACTGGCATCAAAAAATTGACCAACTCGCGTCGAAAATATGGCCAAAATTTACTAGTGTAAGACAACTATCAGCTAAGTTCTATAAGTTTTGGAATCCGCCCTTTAATGATACTTTAAAAAAACATATCTAAATCCTAAGTTAACCTAAATATCCTTATAAAATCTAAAATCTCATATCTAATTTTTTTAAACAAAAAGGTCTTTGTGTTAAACTTCTAATATTTTAGTATTTTCTTATTCATGTGGTAGGGTTTCGAATTTAAATCTCGCAGGGGTCTGCGAAGAGAATGGCGGAGGATCTATGTTTTAACCCCCGTGCTTGGGGAGGAGACAGTGGCCGAAAAGGGTGTGGCGTTGCAAGATGCTGAGGAGACTGCACGAAGGCTGTGCAGCTTGGGAGGCGGTGCGAGGGAAGAGTCACGCACCACTGTGGTTACACAGTGGTGGTCGTTGCCAACCCCACTGTGTTACACACACTGGGTCACACAGCGGCACCACTATGTACACAGTGTCACAACTACAAACAAGCCACAGGGTAGGGTGGAGGCTTTGGCCCGCCCCCCGAACTTGCTAATTTTTTTTTTAATCATTTTATAAAAAATGCCTTCAATAAGGACAATAGCATTATTTTTTTGTTTAGTTAGAAAAAAAATGTTTAAAAATGTTTCATGTACAACTCTAAGATATATATATATATATATATATATATATTAACAGTTAAAATCTGCCTTTAAAAGGAGTTTTTAGTTTTATAAAATTAATAGTTGGTTTCTTTTTTTCCATATAGTTTTAAATATATATGTTAACATATATTTTTATACGATAATATCTATATATATATATGAAAAACCTTATTTCCAAATGCTCATAATAAATATATAATTATAAATAATTTAATGGATTTTGAACAATCTTATTTTGTCCATAAATAAGATGAGTTTTATCCTTATTGAAAATAGATGTATTTTCATAATATCCAGCTAGTTGAGATTCTTAATCAAATGAACATGTACTTTAATAAAAGATTTTAATCAATTTTCTTCATTAAAATACTAGTTTAACTATAAAACAATGAACCTTTCTTTTCCAACAAACTTTCTAAGACAACAATTTAACATTTCCAATTAATTAAATCAACATCAATTTGTAAGAATAGGAGTACTTTCATTGATATTTATCAAAAATAGATTCAAACACAACTTTTACAATATGCCTATGCACTTAATACAAATTTACAAGGCTCCATAATAATCAACATTGGCCTGCAAGTGAAATTGGATATAAAGCGTAGTACATAAGAACACCAATAGGTGTTTCAACAAAAGTCCATCCTCAAGCTTCCCTTGAGATCCAAATAAACTTGCATAAACATAATAGGTTGATCATGGAGACTCACGTCTCAACCTAAGCCTTTACAAGACCACCCTCAAGCTTGGGGAACCAGGAATGAATAGGTGACATCAAGCAATAACAACAACAAACCTCTTTACAAGAAAATCAAATAAACACCCAAACTTGGGGTTTTACAAAGGTCTCCAAAAGACCTATAACATGGGGTGAAAGTGGACCATACCTCAAGAGGAGAATCCAATTAAAATAAAAATACAAATACCACACATGGGCTCATACCACTTCCAACATCCCTTCTCCTCACAAATTAGAACCATGGCTCCAAGCCATCAATTTTTTCCTTATTACCCCCAAATGCCCTTAGGCAAGCTTGGCATCATGGGGACCAAAAACACCCATGTTCATCCCTCCACACATGGGAGACTCTACACTACAAAGGTTGTCTATGACCTTTCACCCCTTCAAGCTTACTATGTCCTCCCAAGGGTGAGTGTGCCTTGAAGACTCCCATAACAAACTCAAATCACAAATAAAACACAAAACAACATAAAGAACTCTGATGAACATCAATGGGGTTCTTCCACAAAATGCATAAGACTCCATTAAAGAAACATAAAAGCTTTCAACACACATAAAGAAAATTTTACACTAAGTTACTCTAAAGAAGGAAACCAACCTAAAGTCCAATCTTAAGGAACAAATGAATGATGTTGAGAAGATTTTCCCACTTTATTCTTTCTTCCTTCTCCAAATCTCCTTCCAAAATTAGAGGTCTCTAAGAATTGAGAGTGGGTGAACAACCCTATCTTTTCTCTCAAATACCCCTAAAAAGGCTTTCATTCAACAAATATATGAGAATCATTAATGGGGAAGTGACTCAAGTCTATCCCATGTTTCCACTTGCATTCTCCTTCATAAATGGAGTTAAAAGCTCACATGGGAAAGAGGAGGTGGCTTGACAAAAAATTTTAAACTTTGATTTTCACCACTTTCTAATTGGGATATTTTGGAGGTGCCATAAATGAGTTATGACCCTCTTAATGAGCTAAAATTTACCCCTAACCCATAGGGTACCAAGTGGGGTGGTTAATTTAACCCTAACTACCTTCTGGAAGCTTATTTGACCTTCCTAAATCTCACTTGAAGTTAACCTACGAAATTCAACTAACTTGACTCAATCTGATATCTCCCAACCCCAGGGTAAGCATGAGAACTCTATAGGTTAACCTCCTGGTTAGAGTCATACCTATCCTAGTGACATTTACTAGTCATGCCAACACATTAAACACACATGTGTCAAGTGACACAACATAAATAACACATTAGGCATGACTAATTTGCACATTTAAAAAATTAATTTGAAATACCATCATACATATTAATTTTATGAATAAACACATAACAACGAGGTTCATGTCTCTTTATCTAGACATAACCTTATCTTTAAAGAATTTACATAGATCTATTCCTTGTTCCCCATTTTAGAACCATGGTCAATCTCCTGCACACTCATTGCAAACATTATTAGTCCTATAAATCACCACATAAAACATAGCCTGATACATAATGTAAATCAAACATATATTCACTAACACTTTGCATTTTCCAATGATTCATCATAATTTAAACAATATATGTGTTTGATCCAATATGCATAAACATTAATTCCTAAATCAATTTGCATCCTGATATCATCTAACATACTTATCCATCATACTGCATCATCAAAACTTAATCATAGAAGAAATCAGAATTAACTAACATTAAGCATCACATATGCATATTAACATCATAATCATAGTTCTGAATAAACATATCATAGGATCTAACAAATCCTTGAATAAATATATGTTCAAAATTGGAAGTGTTTCAAAATTAGTATCAACTAAAGAGTATAGTAAGAAAAATCAGTGTTGAGCTATAACAGGATGGGTTAGGCCTCACACAAGTTGATTGGGTGATATCTCCTCCTTCCATCAAGCCCAATGTGTTGGTGCTCAAATAAACATATTGGATTCCCTATGAACTTTCCAATCCAATAGTGGAAAACCCAAGTGATCTGGCCAACTGACAAGGTTTTAACCAAACCAGGTTTAAACCCTATGCAATTCTAGCTCTGCAAAACCAAGGCTGGTAGGCCTACTCCTTGAACTTATCCTCCAAGTTTCAAATGATTTTTATAGAAGATTAGGAATCTTGAACACTCTCTTCCTCCAAATTGTGGCAAAGCAATTGAAAGAAAAATTGAACTAAAAGCTGTAAATCATAAATGCTAACTGAAAGTATCAATGTGTTAAGAATGTTTGTATATATGTATATAAAAGAATAGTAAAGATGGATAGATTATCAAAAAACTATGAACAATGAATTAATGACCATAATCCAACAATAAATACAGATCAGTGCCTTCACGGGAAATAGAGTCAAAATCATCCAATCCCTTGTGAAACCTCAGAGACAATTTTACAAGAAAACTATCACTTCAAAGGCATTATGGAATGAATATGCAACCTTAAAATAACTTCAGATATATCTCAAGAGGATATTACTTTCTCAAATGAAAGACCAATTGATTGAGGCCTCAATCAACAGGATTTAACTGTGCAAGATGAGAAAACCAACTGAGAATAATAACTATGAACCAGATTAGGAAGCATATACATCAAACTATCACTTTGAAGAAGTTCAGATTGGTTTATCTGAGGGACTAATTGTAAATGAAAAGATATCTATTCCCACAGATGAGAGAAAAAGGGTCTACTTATCTTATTGATTTTAGAAAATGGTACAATTCAATCCATATTGTAGTTGATTAAAAACTAATCCAATCTGACTATAGTAAAAGTATGATAATGATGTCCCTTGTATTGATCTTGGTATCCTTATTTATATAAAGTTCAAACGATGCAAAAAAGCATCAGATCAACACGATGGTTCATCTACTAAACCTAATCCCTAGATCAACAACTGAACAACCAAAATTACAATAAAAGAATGATTTATCATCCTTTAAAAAATATTTATCGACCAAAGAGATAGTAATATAAGTCACTAACAAATCACTTGTGGTTTGTTAGAGAAGATTCAAAATAATAATTTTGCATCACAACATTTGATATCTGCAACGCATTGCTTTCCAGCATCTTCTGAAGATCACATAGTCCAGTAGTCGAAAAATTTTATTATTTGCCACCTTCAAAACCATGCATAGCAATGTCAATGTATCAAATAATAATAAAATACTAAGTCGACACGCAATGTATTAAAAATGAAATAAACATTAATAAAAAAATTGCACCGCTTCCATCCAACCAAGTCTTCTGCCTTTTGCCCGATCCAGACATGTGTCAGCACTACTTGATCGCTTAAGTGTTAGATCTCGTGCATCTTGGCTTTAAGTCATTAAGCCAACCATAGATTTTTCTTGACTGTTAATTCTCTGCCAAATTTTTCATATAGTCTGACATATTTCCATGTCAACCTGCTCAATGATCACAATTGTACCATCTGTATCTCTGTCGACTATCATTATACATTGGTGGGCCAGGACACGTGGCGGCACAACTTAATCTCTTAAGTGTTAGATCTCGATCAGTTTGTCTTCAAGCCAATAAGTCAACCGTTGGATCAAGAGAAAATCGTGTGATCTTTACTTCCCACTCTAACCTAAGGACAATGATGTCATTCTGCCATGTGGCGTTCAGGCTTAATGGCTTAGAAGATAGATCTTGTGCATTTATGCAATAAGCAATTAAGTCGACCGTCGATGTGATTCTTAGTTATCTACTTTTTACTTCAAGCTTTGACTTTATCTTTAACTGCACCTTGACCTTCAGGTTTACAAATCCCTTTAGTCTCCAAGTCGTAGGATCATTATGTTAACCTTGGGTTTTCTTTGTGATTACGTGACCAATTTAATCTTGAAGTTGCGAGAGGATTTAATAACTCTGGGTTTGATTAAGAGATCACGCGACCACTGTCAAATTAAAACATTCTCAAATTAAAATGGATATCATTGAGTCTCTATGAAAATAGAGCATATTCATTTTGTCTATGTGATGATGCAACCAAAACCGTTTCAAAGGCGCCAAGTAAAAAAGAATATTCCCTGCCACGGTCGTAAAATATATCAAAATGAACAATAGACCACGAAATTAGACCAATGGCTATATTTATGAATTCAAATATATGCAATATGAAAGCTGAGAGACATAAAAATAATAATATAACAGGAAAGATTTAACAAGATGAAATAAAAAGATATCAGATAATCAGAAAATAAAAGCATAAACATATTGATAAATGCAGAGGATACTTCCCTTAGCAATTTTTATATGCAAATTTAATCTGCAAATTTGCGTAACACCAGTGGTTCTTTCTAGGGATGTGTGTTCATACCTGGACACAGCAAGAATCCTAGCTATCTCTGGAAAAGTAGACCATTAGTAGAACAAAAACTACAAAACATATCATACAAGTAAGGAAGAAGAACTTTCCTTCTGCAATATTTAAGAGAAGAAAGGTTTAAGATACTAACCATGTACGGGGAGCTCATGAGGGTAACCTTCTAAATCATGTAAAAGATAGGAATTCTCACCTCCCTTACCAATGATGACAAAAGGACCTACCCACAAAGAATCAAATTTTCTATGTTTGCCTTTGTCCTGATCCTTTACATTCCACCTCAAGACTAGATCTCCTTCCTGAAATTTCCTTTCTGTGGTCTTCTTGTCAACAAAATCTTCACTTTCTATTTTAACTCATGATTTATTGTTTGAGCTTGGTTTCTTATCTCATCCAATTCTGCAAGCTAAAAAAATCTGTCTTCCATGAAATCCACTTCTTCCCACTATTCTTCATTCATAAATTTGTACAATGGTAACAAATTATTCAATGGTAAATGAGCTTTCTTTCCGTTAAAAAGTTCATATGGTGCATATCCAGTAGATTTCTTAATTGTAATTTTGTATGCCCAAAGTGCCAGAGGTAATTTAGAATCCCATGTTCTCTTGTTGTTACTCAACATTCTTTTGATGATCTTCATTATGTTCTTATTGCTAGATTCTTCTTAGCTGTTTCCTTGAGGATGATAAGGAGATGAATAAGAAATCTTTATCCCGTACTTCTCATGAAATTTAGTGAACTCTACAGATCTGAAACACATAGCGTTATCACAAATAATTTTATGAGGAACACCAAATCTTGCCAGTATATTTTCAGTCAATAACTTAATCACCACTTCACTGGTAGCTTGTCTAGTAGGTATAGCTTCCACCCACTTAGTGAAATAATCAGTGGCCACCAATATCCATTTATGCCCACCATAGAAGTATCAGCAATTTCTCTTATGAAATCTATTTCCCACATTTGAAATGGTTCCTCAGTAGACATATGATTTAGAGGTAATGCACCATTGTATCTTAGTTTTCTTGAGAAATTTTGACATGCTTCATATTTATGAACATATGCATGGTAATCCTTAAATAGACAAGGCCAATAATATCCTGCATTGAATATCTTATGGGCAGTAGTTTTTGTTGAAAAATATCCTCCACATTGTCCATCATGAAGTTCCTTGAGCACTTCCTTTGCTTGATACTTATCTAGAAAAAAAAGGAGCATACCATCCATGTTTTTCTAGTATAAATCACCTTGGATAAAGACATACTTAGATGCCTGCAATTTCAATATCCTTTTCTGGTTATCTATAAGATTTTCTGGACGTTTCATATGTTTCAAGAAATACACTATATTAGTGTACCAAGGGCATCTTTCAATACTAGTATGAGTTTCACTTAAATCCACTTGATTAATCTGTAATGCATCCATATTAGACTCTTCCATTAGCCTTGCTAATCTTTTTCCTCTGACAATTTTAGTAATTTGAATTTCTATATCAAATTCCTGAATTTGATTTACCCACCTACACCTTCTCCCAGTAACCTCTAATTGTCTAAATATATCCTTTATCGCAGCATTAGGAACATAGGCTACTAAATTTTGTCCTACCAAATAAGGCCTAAAATATTTCACTGCCTTCACAAGTGCATAAGCTTGATTTTCATTAATATCATAATTCAATTTAGAAGCTTGAAGAGTTTTACTAAAAAATGCTAATGGTTGTTCATATCCTTCACTATTCTTTTGTAAAAAGACAACAACAATGGTGTGATATGATGCAAAGGAAAATAATTGAAAAGGTTTATCATAATTTGGAGATTTAAGGATAGGGGCATCATTGATAGTTTTTTTTATATTTACAAATGCTTCCAAAGCTTCATTTTTCCATTTCAAATCGGCACCCTTCTTCAACATCATTGCAATTGGTTTAATTATTTCTAAGAAATTAGGAACAAACCTCCTCACAAAGTTTATCTATCCAAAAAAGGATTTAATCTTTTTGACATTCTTTGGGATTTCAATTTGATCAATTGCTACAATCCTCTCAGGATCTATTCTTACCCCATCTTTGGATACAATATGTCCTAATAATTTCCCTTCAGTGACAAAAAAATGACATTTCTTTGGATTCAATGATATCCCATATTTAAGAGATCTCTGAAAAATTTGTTCCAAATGTTTGCAATGGTCTTCTACTCTTTTTGAATAAGTAGTCAAGTCATCCTGATATACCATCATAATCACATCAATGAAATCTTCAAAGGCAACATCCATTTCTCTCTGGAAAGTAGCTCCTGCATTGGTGAGTCCAAAAGGCATTCTAGCATATACATAGGTATCCCATGGTGTAGTAAATGATGTTTTATATTGTTCTTCTTCTTTAAACTTTACCTGGTTATATCCTAGGAATCCATCCATCATTGACAATAATTCATTCCCTATAACCTTTTTCAATAATGCTTCCATGTTTGGGAGTGCATAATTATCTTTTAATGATGATATATTTAGATTCCTAAAATCTACACAAAGTCTTATATCACCATTCTTTTTTCTGACAGGCACCAAATTTGAAACCCATGTTCAGTGTCTGATTGGTTTTATTATACCAACATCCCTCATCTTGATTAATTCATCTTTCATCTTGGGATCCAAAGTAGGGTTTATTGGTCTCTGCCTTTGTCTGAATGGTTTATCATTAGGCTTCAATGGTATCTCATTTTGAAAAATATCCTCTCGGTAAGCCTTAAAGTCATCATAAAACCAGGCAAATACATGCCTACATTTTCTCAATAATTTAGTGATATCAGCTCTGATCTTAGGGGTTAAATTTTTACCTATAAATACTTCCATTGGGGTCTCTTAATTTCCCAAATTTATCTTTTCTACATCATCCATTTTGACATCAATGTTCTTCTTGTCTAATCTTGAGTCCTTGCTGTCAAATAATAATTCCATCTCTACAAGACCTTTTGGGACTTTATTTGTTTTGAGTTGAATATTTTAATGCTTTAATGCCAAGTTAGCCATAAAATCTGCAAGGACATTTTATGATCTGTCTATCCAATTAATAGAAAAGCATTAAAATATTCCATAGAATCCCAAACCTCATTTCTGTACTTTTTAAGAAGGTGATGCTTAGTAACAAACTTACTTTTAACTTGAGAAACAATTAATTCATAATCTCCAAAGACACTTAAACATTTTATTCCATGTTTAATAACTATTTTTAAACCAAGGAGGAGAGCTTCAAACTCTGCAACATTTTTAGTACATTCAAAATCTGGCAAATAGGAATATTTAAATGTTTTCTTATCAGGGGCAAAGAAAATGGCACCAACCCCATTACCATCCCTACAGCAAGCACCATCAAAATACATTTTCCAAATAGCATTATCATTTACTTCTGCATGTATTTTTATTGGTTCAGTATTATGTATTGCATCTTAAATACTTACTTGAAAGTTATCCATATCAAAATGGCAGAAATTTTTTACCAAGCTTGTATCCACTTTCTCAATAATATTTGGAATTCTAGTCTACCTGTCAATTCTTACATCCCTTCCATTCACTGGAATAAAATTGTAAGAAAAATCTAATTGAATACTACCTCCTACTAAGCCAGACCAATAAAAGCATTCCATAACAGGCAGGAACTTCAATCATAGTGATATCCATTTTATATGATGTTTCAGGACATGCAGGAAATTTAAATTCAACATTTCTCATTATGCCTACAACAGGAATGGATCTATTATCCATAGCATAACATTTACCAAATTTGGTATCAACATTCATTCCTAATTATTTCATTACATCATTAGGCATAATATTTATTGCTACACCAAAATCTATCATACAATTCTTTACCACTCTATTGTTTATCAATAGAGTAAGATAAAAAGGATGAATCTAATTTCTATTTTTATTCAAAGTAGTTCCTAGATAAATAGCTGGAGGATCATTTACTTCCTAGTTAAGATCTTCCTTATTACCTACATTAGACAATATTTTTAAAGCTTCATTCTTGCATTCAGGTATTTTAACAATTTCTAGCAAAGGAACGGATATTTTAACTTGAGATAATATATTATACATAAAAGAACATTCAATGGGAAGAGATTTACTGACCACCTTTTATTTTTTTATCCTTGGAAAATCTAGAGGTTCTACTTGTTTCTCTTGAGTATTGTTTTTGTGATTCAACTTTCTTGGATCAACTCCTCAGTCAGGTTTCCCTTTCTCTGCATTTATAGTCCTATTCCTTAACTTTTAATTGCTTCTTTCTTCTTCCATTGCATCTATTTTGTATTCTTTCTTCTCCTCTTCTGTTGATTCTCTTAATCTTGGAGTGTTCTCCTGATAATCTCCATATAGGTATACTCTATTTAAGTTATCTATGCAGTAGTACCCATCTGAAGAGCTGTAATCATCATGTCCCCACATAGGATCTATTGACAAATTATTTACTATGGGTTGTTGGTCATTATCTTTCTCTTCATCCTCTTTCACATTTTGGGCAACAACACAATGTTCATAAGAATGTGGCAATTTTCAAGGTTCACACCAAGGATAGCTTTGCACAAAATGGCTATTTTTCTTTAATGGATCATGAGTGTTTATTTCTGTGTTTACTGGTCTCCCATCCTTCCATTCTGTGTTATAAGGAAAATCTTGCAATCTATACTTGTCACCTTTGTATGGTGCCCTATTATTCTGGTTGTGCTTGAAATTATCTCTTCCGTTATTTACCTGAAGGCCTTTCACCATATTCATAAGCTTATCTAATCTATCCTCCTCTTTTTGCTACTTAGACTCTTTTGGATTGAATAACCGGGTGTCTTCCCTCTTAGAAATTATACCTGATGCCTTCCTATCATTTTCAATCATTATAGAAATCTTAAGATCATATGCCAAAGTAGAGGTCTTATGAGATCTTATTTCATAGTTTGTCTTACTATCGAAAGCACCCATATAAAAATTAATCAGAAAAGCATCAACATGTTGAACATCCCTTGGGATCCTATTTAAAACCTTGTTGAATATTTTATTGAACTCAGCCACAGTTTCATTCTGATCTTTCTTCATACTTGTTAACTCATGTGAAGAAAAAGAAGTATCATTATGATCACCGAATTGTTCTATGAATTGATTTACAAATTCATCCCAACTGGATATGGATATGTCTGGCAGACTTCTGAACCATTCCACTGCATGTTTTGTGAAGGATTGAGAAAAAAATTTCATATAAATATCCTCATTGAATTCATCAAATTCTTGAATGACATTCTTTAAATTTACATAATGTGCCTCAGCTTATTCTGACTCATTTCCTGAAAACTTTGGGATTGCAATCCTTAGTTCATTTCTTATATCATTAGGATATCCCCTTATACCATAAAAATCTAATTGCCTATATCTATCAGAAATCATTGGGGCTCTATAATTGTTTCCATTTTGATTCACAAATCCATGCCTTTGATTCTGATGATTTACATTCTGGAATCCTTGGTTATTTATTGGGCCATAATTATGATCCTTATTATTATGATATCCATTATACATCCTTCCATTACTTTGATGTCTATGTTGTTCATGCTGGTCATATGTGTTAGGATTCATTCTATTGTTGTGAGTATGTTGTTCTCCATTGTTCCACTTTCCCCAATGATCTCTCCTTTCCCAATCATTATTACTTTTCTCGAACCTTCCTCTATTGCCTAGTTCAAACAAGGGGTCGGTATGATCATTGTTAAACACATACCCATTATTCTTCCAATGAGGAGGATTGTAAACTCCATTGCCCTCATATTTAGGAGCTTCCTTGTTTCTTGGTGATCTAATTTTGCTTCTCTGTATTCCCATTTTCCTTAATATATCTTCTGGTTGCCTTTTAAGAGGCATAACCATTTCTTCATTTTTTGATCCTGCATTAGCCATCTCATGAAACACAGCATCCCATTTATTAATTTTTTTCTCCTTTTCAAACATCTCCTGATTTGAATTATGTTGGGAATCATGTCCTCCTTTATTACCTTGGTAAAAAGGATTACAATTTTCATCACTACTCTCATGACTATGATGACTTGAATTAGGGAATTGTTCACAAGCATACTCCTGATCATTTTTATCAGGTTATATCATACGAGGTACATAAGGCATCTTCACGCTTGGAGTCTTGTTATTTTTTAGGCTTAAATCTAATTCAAGCTGATCTGGATGCAAAGATCTCCTACCCCACATGAAAATTTAATAACCAAAATATAGTACCAAGTTTATTACCAATTTAAGATTGCAGAGTCGCCACCTTCTTCCTAGAAGGAAATACTTTATTAATCTTCTAGATTCTGTTCTCCCAGCAGAGCTTAACCTCAATTACCAGAAACTTTGAGAACTGTTCTATAATCTGATTTTCCCCAGCAGAGTCGCCAATCTGTTGGTTGACTCAGATGGGGCAAACTAAACAATCCAATATTCAGCAGGCAATCACCAAAGCTTGTAGGTACAATTGAGAATTATCTTACAAAAAACTCCCCAGCATATTCGCCAATCTGTTGGTGCTCAAATCAACAGACTGGATTCCCTATGGACTTGCCAATCCAATAGTGGGAAGCCCAAGTGATCTGGCCAACTAACAAGGTTTTAACCAAACCAGGTTTAAACCCTCTGTAATTCTGGCTCTGCAGAACCAAGGCTGGTAGGCCTACTCCTTGAACTTATCCTTCAAGTTTCAAAGGATTTTTATAGAAAATAAGGAATCTTGAACACCCTCTTCCTCCAAATTGTGGCAAAGAAATTGAAAGAAAACTTGAACTGAAAGTTGTAAATCACAAATGTTAACTGAAAGTATCAATGTATTAAGAATGTTTATATATATGTATATAAAATAATAGTACATATGGATAGATTATCACAAAACTATGAACAATGAATTAATGACCATAATCCAACAATAAATATAGATCAGTGCCTAATTTCTTCATGGGCAATAGGGTCAAAATCATCCAATCCCTTGTGCAACCTCAGAAATGGTTTTACAAGAAAACTATCACTTCAAAGGCATTATGGAATGAATATGCAACCTTAAAATGACTTCAGATATATCTCAAGAGGATATTACTTTCTCAAATGACAGACCAATTGAATAAGGCATCAATCAACAAGATTTAACCATGCAAGATGAGAAAACCAACTGAGAATAATAACTATGAACCAGATTAGGAAGCATATACATCAAACTATCACTTTGAAGAAGTTCAGATTGGTTTATCCGAGGGACTAATTGTAAATGAAAAGATATCTATTCATACAGATGAGAGAAAAAGGGTCTACTTATCTTTTTGATTTGAGAAAATGGTACAATTCAATCCATGTTGCAGTTGTTGATCAAAAACTAATCCAATCTGACTATAGTAACAGTATGATAATGATGTCCCTTGTATTGATCTTGGTATCCTTATTTATATAAAGTTCAAAGGATGCAAAAAATCTTCAGATCAACACGACTGTTCATCTACTAAACCTAATCCCTAGATCAACAATTGAACAACCAAAATTACAATAAAATAATGATTTATCATCCTTTAAAAAATAGTTATCAACCAAAGAGATAATAATATAAGTCACTAAAAAATCACTTGTGATTTGTTAGAGACGATTCAAAATAATAATTTTGTATCACAACATTTGATAGATGTGATGCATTGTCTTCTAACATCTTCTGAAGATCACATAGTCCAGTAGTCAAACAGTTTTAATATTTGTCACCTTCAAAACCCTGCACAACAATGTCGACGTATCAAATAATAATAAAACACTAAGTCAACACACAATGTATCAAAAATGAAATAAACATTAATAAAATTTCCGCATTGCTTCCATCAAAGTCTTCTACCTTTTGACCAATCCAGACATGTGTCAGCACGACTTGATCACTTAAGTATTAGATCTCGTGCATCTTGGCTTTAAGTCATTAAGCCAACCATAGATTTTGCTCGACTGTTAATCCTCTGCCAAATTTTTCATATAGTCTGACATATATCCCTATCAACTTTCTCAATGATCACAATTGTGCCATATGTATCTCTGTCGACTATCCTTATAAATTGGTGGGCCAGGGCATGTGGCAGAATGACTAAATCTCTTAAGTGTTAGATCTCGATCAGTTTGTCTTCAAGCCAATAATTCAACTATTGGATCAAGAGAAAATTGTGTGATCTGTACTTCCCACTCTGACCCAAGGACAATGACATCATTCTTCCACATGGGGCTCATGCTTAATGGCTTAGAAGATAGATCTCATGCATCTCTACAATAAGAGATTAATCTGACCGTCGATCTGATTCTGAGTTGTTTTCTTTTTACTTCAAACTTTGACTTTATCTTTAACTACACCTTGACCTTCGGGATTACAAATCCCTTTAGTCTCCAAGTCACAGGGTCATTATGTTAATCCTAGGTTTTCTTCACGATTACTCGACCAATGTAATCTCAAAGTCGTTAGAGGATTTGTTAACTTTGGGTTTGATTAAGACATCATGCGACCACCGTTAGATTAAAAGAGGCTCAAATTAAGATCAACGGATATCATTGAGTCTCTATGAAAATAGATCATATTCATTTTGTCTCTATGATCATGTGACCAAAACCGTTTCAAAGGCGCCAATTAAAAAAGAATATTCCCTGCCACGGTTGTAAAATATATCAAATGAATAATAGACCGTGAAATTAGACCAACGGCTATATTTATGAATTCAAATATATGCAATATGAAAGCTGAGAGACATAAAAATAATAATATAACAGGAAAGATTTAACAAGATGGAATAAAAAGATATCAGATAATTAGAAAATAAAAGCATAAACATATTGATAAATGCAGAGGATACTTCCCTTAGCAATTTTTATATGCAAATTCAATCTATAAATTTGGGTAACACCACAATGCTTCACTGAAACCATCATTGATCCCCCTCAAAAAGAGTAACTTTTGGGATTATTTATTCAACTAACAGTGTGTTGAATTCTATAGGCTTAATAGAAACCTTGATATGTAATCCTCCAATATTTCATCTTCTTTTTGCTGCATTTTGAAAATATCATTTCCTGTGATGTATTCTTTATACTTTGATAAGAATGTTTCCTTCATCTCATCCCAATAATGCACAAAATTACCCATTAATCCCATAAACCATCTAAGATCTAACTCTTCTAGATTTGTAGGGAATAACTTGAGCCTATGAGCATCAGTGGTGTAGTAAAAACTTTGACAAAGGATGTTAAATTCAAAGATGAATATATCAAGGTCCTCCATAACCAAGACATAAAATTTGCAAAGATATGAAGCATGAATATTCTTAAGGTTTTTATTGTCATGTTGATCCATAATAGGGAATGGAAAGGTTGTTGTCATTCTTGGTGGACCTCTGGGTTGATAAACCACTAAAGCTAGTTGGTTATCACCTTGATTTTGATTAGATGGGTTCATATTAGGGCTGTTAGAAAGTGGCTCAGTCAAGAGTGTTCGAGAAAAAATTAGGGTTGTCATTATGGAAACACATCAGTTATGAATGATCTCTTGGAGTGGAACATAGTTTTGGAGTTAAGGCTTGTAAAAATGACTATGTCCATAAAGCAATTTACCGGGTACATGAGTACAATTTTGGGCAGCGAACACTCTATATGATGAATGAAGACATTTAATCTTAGAGGAAGCTATTTGGGGTCTATTAGACCTTTAGTTAAGGTCACTTGAGTTTTGGAGTTCAAAGATGAAAGATACAGATGTTTAAAGTCATGCAAAGATAGTGGTACAGCAGACAGAGCACTTGAAGGGTCACAATGATTGAGGGAGTGTAACATGGATTCAAAATGTACTATGTTAGATTTGGATTGCATATTACGTACATTTTGGTAGTGTATGATCACCGACTAAGTAATTACTTTTTTCATAAATGTTGGTTCCATTTTGTGATGTATTTGGGATCCGACTGGGTATGTAATAAAGTATATATAGAGAGAGCTTTTGAGAAGCGAAGTATGGATGTTGTCCAAACAAATGAATGGATGCATTATGGTGTTAGAATCAAATAGATGGTGATGTGAGCTACAAATAGAACTACTTAAGCATAGTAGATGCTTTTTTATGTTCATTTTGATAAAATATTGTAACAGAGACATATTTCAGATTGTATGAGCAATGAGCTTAGTGTATACCCCTAACGGGGTTTTGTATTCCTTTAACAGGGAAATGTACTAATGTAATACTCAGCTCCTAACAGGGCTAGCTCTCCAAATAGGGGCAAAATACTTTTAGTGAATATTTGTGGGTACCATCCCCACTAGGGTTTTCTGTTGGCCAAGGTTTCCTCGAGAACAAATTCATGGTGTTATGACTTGTGTACTTTGTGTTTATGTTCTTTTCATTTCAGGAATTATCTGGTCAAGTTGGAATTTGATAAGTTTAAGTTTAAAGTGTTGTAATACTGATTCACCCCCCTCTCAGTATTACTTAATCCTAACAATTGGTATCATATTTTTTGACCCTTGGAGAGAAATCCTAACAACTTAAGGGAGATCATGATGAATTCAGATAGTTTGGAAGAAAACTTTGAATCAACACTTGAAGACCTTGATAAAGAAAAAGAAGAAAATGGTGACTTTAAATTCAAATAAGAAGAGCAGAGGGTTTCATCAAGAAACTAAAAGAACAACTTTAACTTTCCAAAAATTAAAGGAAAGATCTTATGGATAAGATAAGATAAGATTCAGACAGTTATACATCATATTAGATAAAATAGCTTGAACAAGAGAAAGATACTTTGAAGCTTGATCGTGAAACTACTTCTTTTCAAAAGGATAAAGAGATTCAACAGGTAAAAGATGAAAGAAACAAAATCGAAGAAACCTTAAAAGGCGCTAATATTCAGATAGGAAAAATGCAGATTGAACTTGATGACTATAAGAACAAATATCAAACCTAATCATGAAGAACCTATAAATCAAAGAAAACATTTTAGAGGTAGATTCTTTGGATGCAAAAACGTTGGACACATGAAGAGAGATTGCACAGGTAAAATTCCTTACAAAACCTTTTCTATTTATTATTTCAATTTCCATGAATACAGGCACAAGAAGACAAAATGTAGGAAACCTGATCAATCTAGAACCAACCAAGATTACATTAGAGAAGAAACAATAGCTAAGATCACATGTGACAAGTGCAATAACTTTTGGCACATCGCAAATTATTGTAAGTTGTAGATTAATCATAACAAACCACCTCCTACATGCTACAAATGTAATAATCCAGGACACATAGCAAAGTTTTGTAGGTATAATGGAACTATGAATAAAAGTGGACCTCCATCTATTGTTTTGAAGAAGAATATTGGTGATACTGGTGAGAGTCTTGCAAACTACATGCATGAATTTAACAGATATTTTAGGAAAGTAGGAGATATGAATAGTGATAAGGTATGGAAGGTAAAGGAAACAAGTGAGGAAAAGGTTCAGGGAGAGTTAGTAGATACTACTCTTTGCCTGATACTAACATTGCTACATCAACCTAGATGGCCAAGCATGGCCTTAGGGGGAGCATTGGAAAGAAACATCATAAATCTATCTAGCCCCTGATTATGAAGAAGAAGCTCTGACAATCTTAGGGAGAGTATGTATAACTTTTATGGAACATGTACCTGTGATTGCATATCTTTGCAGCCTATATCTTGTGATCGCTAGATTGTTAGTTGACTGGATCATTTGTAGAGATGAGTTTATGGGGAACTATGTCATCTCTTTACACAATAAAGTATAAGGACAAACAAAAGAACTTATCTAATCATCATTCAAAGAGAAGAGTTGAAGAAGAACAAATATTTGAGCAAGAAGATCAAAGAAACCAAAGAATTCAGTGATTGGATGAAGTGGAAATTCACATAATCCAAAAGTTATTTAGATCACTCGTGAACTTGTGAATATGGATTCAATTATGAAATTTTATGTTTCTAAGAGACCTAGATACAAGTTTAAGATACATCCCTGTAAATCCATTGAGGATGATCCGGAAGGCATATTTTCTCAAATGCCCTAATAAGTTATTCATGTAGAGGATATTAGGGCCTATATCCATTACAAGTATGAATCCTTAGGATATTTTGAGATCTTCAAGGAAATGAAGGATATGATTAAAGAGGATGGAAACTGGAAGGATGAGGTTTCTCATCTTGAGAATCTCAGCATAATGAAAATGATAGAATTACATGAGTTTGACAAAGAAGAATGGTTCAAATTCTTGTTGTTTAGAGTACATGACCAATTGATTTGGATTGGTGAGGTTCCTGTGAATATTTGTAGCGAGTTGATCCATGACAATACTGGTCTAGATAACTCTGGAGTCATCCTTGTTGCAGAGACGAACACCAAGAAGCAGGTTGAAACCCTAACCCACTCAAAATGAGATAAGAGGGAAATGACAGTGGTTGACATCTTCTAGAAAGATGTTAGACTAGTTGCAAAAATTATTGGATACAAACTTCATTATAGCATCCAACCTAACTTAGTTTCTACTTGCATTATAATAATGTCATATAAGATGGTAAAGGAGAATGTCAAGTATAACCTATGCAAACTTCTTGCACAAAAATTCACGGAGAATGTGAAACAAATAAAGAGAGATAGGAATAAGGCATTAATATTTGGATCACTTTTGATACATATGTATATACATATTGTGTGTAAGTTTCCAAGTATGCATCCTAGAACTTGGAAAGATAATGAACCCAATGGTCTACAAGTGTAAAATAGCTATAGAAGAGAGAATAGAACATGGGTAGATGGATAACTATTTGTAATGATCAAAATTGTACAAAGAGATATGGAATAGAGAATTAGGATAACATAGGAAATTGTAGAAAAGTACAAGGAGACAATTGTTTCCATGGTTGAAACTAATTGTGTTTTTTTTGAGGTAGTTGATCCGAGGATGAAGTGGTGTTACCCTATGAGGTATGAAGTGAGTAAACAAGTATTAACAATGCAGGTTGAGCATGTACTATCTTTAGAATTAGATCCATCGGGGGAAATATGGGGTACATATGAGGATAAATCTTCTAAGATCATAGAAGAACATACAAGAACAACTAGGAGAAAGAAAATTGAAAATGTTGTAGATAATCTAGCAAGTAAATTTGGCATTACTAAAGAAGAGATGAAGGAGATAAGAAGGAATATGGATGACAGAGCATCTAGAGTGGTGAGCTCTACCCCTGTAGCTCTTCCACCTCTAGACACTGAGAAAAATTATAGTCCACTCTCTACTGTGGCATAAGTACCTATGGAGACATGGTAGAATGTGAAGGTTGCAGAAACCTCTACGAAGAGAACAAGGTCCTCTAAACAAAGTTCCCCACCCAAGAAATAGAAGACATATGAAGAAAAGAAGTCTGATGTAGAAAAGAAGGAAGAAGAGAAGAAGAAGAAGAAGAATAAGAAGAAGGAAGAAGAAAAGAAAAAAAAGGAAGAATAGAAGAAGAAAGAAGCAGAAGAGAAGAAATCACAAGATAAACTTGTGAGCAGACAACTCTGGAGACTTGACTTGAGAATGATGGAGAAAAGAGTTGTGGACCAAGGCAAGTTAAATCAAGTAAGAAAATTTTATGAAAGGTATGATTCAAATGATCAAATCCTTATAGAAGATATTTTGATTAAGGATATGTTAGTTTTCAAGAAGAATTTTTTTAGAGATGGCTGGAAGCATTCCTCAGGAGCTGTATGATAAACTTGAAGTGAGGAAACAATAGCACTACAAGAAGGTGATTAAATCAGGGTAAAATCTATTGAGAACAAATTACCAGTAATATCATGTGATGAAAATAAAATAATTATGAATGCACTGAAACCCCTGTGTAGAACTCAGTCCAGGATGATAAAGATAATGATAAGAAAGTATGATGAGGTAATTGAGGATACTCACAAGGCGATAGACAAAATTATAATGGAAGCTAAACCTGAGAAGCTCATACCTCCTAGACCAAAGGATACTAAGCCTAAAACTATCCTAATGGGAGAGTCATACAAGTCTTCAATAATCAACATTGATTCACCTAAGGATGGACAAGATAATAGTTAGTTTGTTAGTCCAGTAAAGTGACCTGGTTTCTTTGTTGTTAGTGTGCCTATGACTTTGGACACCTCGTTGGATACAAATGATCTTTTTGAAGGAAACACTAACACTATGCCTGAGACTGATAAAGAAAAGGTAAAATCTACTAAGGAAGAGCCCTTTAAGATTCAAGAGAAAGAAAGCATTGTTGAGGTTGTGAAGGAACCAGAGAGTAAGGCTGAAGTAAAACAAGAAATAATGACACGTGTTTCTTCAACCTTATTGTTGGAAAGTGGAGAGAAAAAATTGAGTATAGATGTGGAGAGTATGGATGAAGATGAGATGATGAAGCTATCTAACATCACGTTTGTAAAATCTAAGGAGAGATCAGAGTAGGAAACATAGAAGAATTCAAGGGTATTGGATAAGGCAGTTGATACTGTCAACAAACTCCTACCTATAACTCTTACTTTCCAAGGAAAGGGAACTACAGGGAACTTGAACAAGGAATTGGATGACTTTGACAATCACACTGAGTCCTTAGAGAAGATCATAGAATAAAAAGTAGAACATAAATACTTAGAAAAGAAGTTAGAGGAAGTATACAAGTCTATTTCATGGGACTTGGGCATACTAGGCAAAACAATGTCTGAAGCAAATAGTTGTGTGACACATGGAAGGAAGTATATAGTTACTATATAAACCCTATCAGACACCTTCATAATATTGAGGACATTGTAAAAAATGACAGGAAGAGTCTAGATAAGTTGATGCATAGTTGTGAGACCTCCTCACACATTGTGTTAGTGTTAGAAAAATAAGTGTCCAGACTATTGGAAAAGTTGAGTGTATTGGAGACAGAGAAAGGGAGAGTATGGGAATATTTGGTATGCTAAAGAGTTTCATTACTCCTAAGCTATCAATTCTTGAGATACACCTTTCAGACATGGAGAAGATACCACAAGCTATCACTGAGTACATGCCTACTAAGTTAAAGGGAGTAGAGACATCTCATTTTGTGCTAAATGGACTAATCCATTTAGTTAGATATTGGTAAAGACCTGGATTAAGTAAGTAAAGATCTTGGAAAAATGTTTTCAAGATGTACTTAGGTGGTCTAAATTTTTAGTGAGCAATTGTATAAATTTTGTTATGTATTCTACATTTTTGTATACATTTTCCATTGATCTCAAAGGGGGAGAAGAAGATATGAAAAATGTGTAGAGGAAAGGTAGAGAAGATATAGTTTGGATTAATAGATATGTAAAGGAGATAAAGAAGTGTAATGTATATTATTTTTGGTATTGAACACTTAGTCATTTTTCACTAAGTGTTGCCATCAATGCCAAAGGGAAACATTGTTGGAAAGTTGCTCATTCAGGACTGTTCAAGAACATATTAGGGTTGTAATTTATGGAAAAACATCAGTTATGAATGATCTCTTGGATTGAAACATAGTTTTGGAGTTAAGGCTTGTAAAAATTACTAAGCCTAGAAAGAAGTTTATAGGGTACAAGAGTACATTTTTGGGCAGTGAACACTGTATATGATGACTGAAGACATGAAAGCTTAGAGGAAGCTATTTTGGGGTGTGTTGGAACTTCAGTTAAGGTCACTTGAGTTTTTTATTTTAGAGATGAAAGATATAGATGTTTGAAGTCATGCAAAGACAGTGATACAATGAGACAAAGCAGTTGAATGGTTGCGATCATTGAGGGAGTGTAATGTAGAATCCAAACATACTATGTTGGATTTGGATTGTGTATTATCTATATTTTGGTAGTGTATGATCGCCTACTTTGTACCTATTTTTTCATCAGTGTTGGTTCCATTTTGTGATGTATTTGGGAGTCAACTAGGTATGTAATAAAGTATATATATGGAGAGATTTTGAGAAGTGAAGTATGGATGTTGTGCGTGTTGGAAATAATCAAGACTAGCCAAGTTACTGAGAGGGGAGGGGTGAATCAGTAACTCTTAAAACTTTAAATCATTTCTGCACTTGTATATACTTAACCATTCATTCATCTAATCTACTGCAAGCATGAAAATATAATCATTCATAACACATAAACACAAAGATTTGGTGACCCAGAAACCTTCCAAATAGAAAGTAAAACTGGGGTGGGGATGGTACCCACAAAACTTTGGTACTGCAGTATAAAGTTGGCCGGTTAAGGCTTACATTGATCACTTCTAATGATCTTCCCTGTTAGAAGCAATTAGGACTGCTAGGTCCACCTTGTTAGAGGATTTACAAACATA
>MU224322.1:238847-289636 GCA_018584345.1 Thuja plicata | reverse complement strand
GGTCCATACTAGTCCCGAAGTGTAGCTTGGAACTCGGTAGCCGTTGGTGACTCGGTAGATATAATGTCACTCGGTAACCTCTGGTGACTCGGTGGAAACTGACTTCTCGGTTGGCTTCAACTGATGGCTTGGTAGTTACGGTGAAGCTCGGTGACTACCGTCTGCTCAGTACATGTTTCTCTTCTCGGTAACCGCTGCTGAACTGTTCATATGCTCGGTGACCACTGTTCTTCTCGGTTTGAACTATTTAACCGCTGAGCTTTACAAAGTGATTACTGAATGCTCGGTATAAGCTGTGGACTGAGTGATGAGCTCGGTAAGCATTCAGAATCGAATAAGTGTTTTCACTGATGACAAATATAACATAATTCCAACAGTGCGAACAAATGAATGGATGCATTGTGATGTTAGAATCAGATAGATGGTTATGTGAGCTAAAAATGGAACTAAATAAGCATAGAAGATACATGTTTATGTTCATTTTAATAAAACATTATAAAAGAGACATATTTCTAATTGTATGAGCAGTGAGCTCAGTGTATACCCCTAAGAAGGTTTTGTATTCCTTTAATAGGGAAATGTACTAATGTAATACTTATCTTCTAATAGGGCTAGGCCTAATAGGGAAACAATAATTTTAGTGCATATTTTTGGGTACCATCCCCACAGGGGTTTTCCCTTAGCCAAGGTTTCCTTGAGAACAAATTCATGGTGTTATGAGTTGTGTATTTTGTGTTTATGTTCTTTTCATTTCAACAATTATCTGGTCAAGTTGGAATTTGATAAGTTTAAGTTTAAAGTGGTGTAATACTGATTAACGCCCCTCTTAGTATTACTTAATCCTAACAATTGGTATCAGAGCTTTTGGCCTTTAGAGGGAAAGCCTAACAACTTAAGGGAGATCATGATGAATTCAAATAGTTTGGAAGAAAAATTTGAAGAAGCACTTGAAGACCTTGATAAAGAAAAAGCAGAAAATAGTGACTTAAAATTAAAATTAATAAGAGCATAGGGTTTCATCAAGAAACTGAAAGAATAAATTTAAATTTCCAAAAATAAAAGGCAAGATCTTATGGATAAAATAAAAGAAGATTTAGAGAGTGATACATCAGATCCGATAAAACAACTTGAATGAGAAAGATACTTTGAAGCTTGATCATGAAACTAATTATTTTAAAATGGCTAAAGAGATTCAACAAGTAAAAGATGAAAGAAAAAAAATTGAAGAAACCTTAAAAGGTGCTAATATTTAGGTAGGACAAGTGCAGATTGAACTTGATGACTATAAGAACAAATATTTGGAATTAGAGAAATACAATCAGATCATAAAGGGATAACTTGTTGAGGCTAAGAAACATATTGAAAAAATTCATATGAGTAGTGATAATATTGATGAGCACGGAGATAGATAGAAACCTAAAGGAGACATGAGTAGAGTTGGCTTCAATGAAGCTGAAATTTCAAAGACTCGGGAAGAAAAATTTGAAGTGAAGATTAATGAAGAAAGACCTAATCATGAAGAACCTGTAAGCAAGAGCAAACCTTTCAGAGGCAGATGATCTGGATGAAACAAAGTTGGACACATGAAGAAAGACCATAGACGTAAAATTAATTACACCTATAAACCCTATGATGGTTCCCAGAAAAACAAGAGAAACCAAGACAAAATAGGTTTTTATTTCATCCCATCAATGGATTACTTTGGAGAGACTGCCAGTCCTTTTTGTTGCAAAAATAAAAAAATAAAATATGGATCTAATGGTGAAAACCACATTTTAGGAGTATTAGATATGGAAAAATAAAAAATAAAGGATGTATCTAATGGTGAAAACCTCTTTGAAGTGCAAAAAGATGGAAGGATTGACAGTCTCCCCAATTATTTCTATCAAGAACAATCGGCTATACTGATAGAATAACCAATGCCTATCTATATTGGAATAGAAGAGACACAAAGAATTCTTCATGTAGCAACTTCACAAACAGAATCAGAAAGAGAATAATTTATTCACTTTTTCAGAGAAAAGAAAATAAATTGTGCATGGTCTTATGCTGATATGCCTAGTTTAGACCCAAATTTGATCGTGTATCATTATCTATATCACCAGATATCAAACTAGTTAAACAAAAATTGAGGAAAATACCTCCACATATTGCTTTATTGCTAAAATCAGAACTGAAGAAACTATTGGATGTTGGATTTGTCAGATCCATAGACTATGTAGAATGGATTTCTAATATTTTACCTCTTTCAAAAACCTGACAAATCAATTAGAGTATGCATTGAATTTCAGGATCTCAATAAAGCTTGTCCTAAATATGACTTTCCTTTGCCTAACATTGATATCAATGTAGATCTAATAGCTAAGCATGAGATGTTATCTTTAATGGATGGATTTTATAGATATAATCAAATCAAAATAGCACCAAAAAATGAAGACAAAAAAACTTTTACATGTCCTTGGAGTACCTATTGCTGGAATGTAATGTCTTTTGGACTAAAAAATGCAGGAGAAACATATCAGAGAGCTATGACAACAATTTTTCATGACATTATTCTCACCTTTATGGATGACTATGTAGATGATATCATTGGAAAATCATTAACAAGAAAGGATCATTTGCATATATTAGGTAAAATTTTCACCATATTAGAAAAGTTCAATGTCAAGCTAAATCCTAAGAAGTGTGCATTTGGTGTTACATCTGGAAAAATTTTGGGCTACATAGTTTTAGAAAAAGGAATTAAAGTTGATCCAGATAAGGTGAAATCCATCATGGAGATGCCTCCACCAAACAATATCAGTCAGTTAAGGTCTCTTTGAGGAAGACGATATTCTATATAGAGATTTATTTTACAATTGGAAAATCAAAGTCATTATTTTACTCATTTGTTAAACAAGAATGTATGATGCAAGTGCGATGATGAGTGTGAAGTAGCTTTCAGTCAGATCAAGAAATATTTAGCAAATCCACCTACTCTAATATCACCAATATCAGGAAGGCCATTTTTTCTCTACATATCAGAAATTGAGGTATCTTTGGGTGCTTTGTTAGCACAAGACAATGAAGGAAAGGAAAGAGCAATATATTACATCAGTAGCACTTTGGTTGGATATAAGATTAATTATACACTTATTGTGTGGGCATGTCTTGGAGTATTATTTTATTCACATAAGTTATGACATTATATGCTCACTCATTCAATTAACCTCATAGAAAAGATAGATCCATTGAAGTATCTTCCTAGTAAAAGCTTTAACAGGGTGATTAGCAAAGTGGGTAATGATGTTAAGTGAATTTGATATTGAGTATGTAGAACAGAAGGCAATTAAGGGACAAGTGATTTCTAATCAATTGGATGAGGCACCACTATAAGATGAAAATCCATTACATTATGAGTTTCTAGATGCAGCAATTTTGATAGTTACTATTCACTCATGGAAAATTTATTTTGATGGGTCATATACTCAACATGGCTTAGGAGTAGGAGTTCTATTTGTTACACCTCTAGGTTACATAATTCCAAAATCATAAAATTTGTTGTTTCCATGCACTAATAACATAATAGAGTATGATGCATTACTCACCGGACTCAAGATGGCCCTAGAATATAAAATCACAAATATTAGTGTGTATGGGGATTCACAAATTGTAATTAACCAAATGACTGATGAATATCAAACTAAAGATGAAAAAATAATGCCATATAAATGTATGTTTGATGACTTCAAAAGGTACTTCTTTTGAGATCACATTTGACAAGATTATATCCCAAGATAACAAAGATGTTGATGTTATGGATACTATTGCATCACTTCTCAATATGAAAGATAATCAAGCTCATTTTGAGTTCTTAGTGGAACCCTTGTATTTTCCTACTTATGATGATCCTAGTATCAATATTATTTGTCACATTATAGGAAAAAATTCTCCTTTATACAGAGAAATCTATACCTATCTCAAAGAGAATACCTTACCGCTAGAGTTAGCCAACAACTAGAAGTAAACATTCCTCCGCCAAGCCTCTAGTTATACCTTAATTGTTAAAACCCTTATATCAATGAGGTCTTGACGATACTCTCGTAAGATTTATCAAACATGATGAGTCTCAAACTACCTTGAGGGAAGAAAATGAGGGTATTTGTGGAACACACTTGAGTGGTCCTACCTTAGCTATGAAAATCCTATGTATGAATTGCTACTTTCTGACAATGGAGATAGATTCCCTTAATTTCATCAAAATAAGTAAGAAGTTCAAAATCCATTGGAATCTTATTCATGTGCTTGCACAAGAGCTTCATCCTTTTACTACCACATGGTCATTCTATCAGGGGGAATTGACCTCATGGGCATGATACATCATCTATTGATTCAGAGTGGACAATGGAAGTGGTGGAAGGATGACAACAAATGGAAAAATTTGAGAGGCTTGAACACTACAACCCAACTAGCCCCTAAGGTACACAAATATCCCAAACAAACCCAAATGACTCCAATACCTTCACAAAGGCCAAGCTGGATTCTAAAGGAATAAACAAGTTAAATTCAACAAGAATCAATCACTTTTGAGGTTCTACCCAACACCCAAAAGTCCAAACTCCAAAACTGTCCTCAAGGCCTAATTGATTTCCTTCTAGGTCAACAGAGACAATAAATAGAATTTTCCTCCTAATTTTCCCAAGACACTTTTCAAAAAAATTCCATATTAAAATACCCTTTTCAGATTTCTTCAACATACTAGGTTGTTTTGGACCAAACAAACCAACACCCACTGTACCTCTAGTTAAGGTTAAAAAATGGTCCAATTCCCAAAGAAAGTACCAACTAGTCCTATCCCAAAGACCTCAACCTTTCAATAGTGACTCATTATGGTCAAAAACTAATGAAAATCCACTTGGTTTAATTCCAAGACTTCAACAAACATCCAATCTGCAATTAGGCTCTCTCTAGGGTCTGCAAATTAAGGGTTTGATAAAAAAACCTCTCCAAGACATTCCAAGTCATTTTAATGCTTTATTCACCTTTATAACACTCACATAAAACCCTCCAAGTCAAAAAAACACACCTCTCATTAAGGTAGTTTAGTGGCTTCTATAGCCATGACACCATTTCTTCATCAATTCTCTTGCAGTCAGCACGTCCCCTATGGCTTACCCTGGAAATAAAGATCATCCCTACATTTTAAAGTATTAGTATAAAATCATAAACCTAATTGATTCATCTCCCAACCATAGTGTTCATAGCATCATGGGGATGAATCAAGGTTCCATTAGTGAAACCCTTTCTCAAACAAGGATTGTCACGTTACAGTCAGCCTTGAGGGCTTGAAATCAATTCAAAACTACTTGGAAAGGATTCAAGACAAATGTATTAACATTAAATAATAACTATTCAATGCTATAATTCAAAGCTCCATTTAATATCGATCACAAAATGAAAGAAATCCACTGTTTTATTGCTTCAAACGGATACAGTTCAGAATTCATCCAACCCCCGTTCGTACCAGATCTTCCTCCTTTACAAAAAGGATCCAAACAAGTTTTAACTACCATCACCCAAATTCCCTAACCAATTCCAATTATTTGGATGGATTAAAATTCCCTAAACAACTCTAAAACCCAATTTCCCACCAAATCCTCAACTAGCTGTTGGGATTTGAATTTGAATTTCCCAACTTTAAAATTATTGCTTTTTACTTGCCCAAACCAATCCAAATTGGTGGATCTTACATCAAAGGATAAAATTAACTTAATCAAATCCTAATCTACTCTTTTTGACCCTTAGAGCTCATCATGGCTCATTTTACAATATTTTTCTCTTAAGGTCCTTACCAGGACCTTTAGGAGATTTACAAATTTGATTAAATTGATCATTACAAATCTTCATTATTGGTTTCAATATATCCCAATTAACAATTGGGATAGTCCTCTGGAGTTATTTCATACTCTATTTTTCCATGCACTTAGGGGTCGTCATTGATGCTCCTACATCATACACCCCACCTTCAAAAGAGCTCTTGTCCCAAGAGCCAATGCTCCTTGTCCTTAAGCCTCCCATCCTCCTAGATGGTTTCCTACTTCTTGGTACCTGTAACTTGTGATTCTCTTGATTAAGTTCACCTACAATCAAACCATTAGTATCAAAGAAAAAATTTGTGCACTTGTTAGCATCAATGGAAACCTTACTCCTTTTTGATTGTGGACAGTCATGTCTTGCTCCATAAAATGACTTCTTAACATGTTGTAGAGTATCAACCAGACCCTTGGTCTTATCCTTCATGTATAGACTCACATCCATGTTCATCTTTTGCATTATAGGACACCATAGTGTACCTATCAAGACACCATTCTCAGTCACTTCCCTCTTGCATTCAGAATTCTAATTTTTGTCTTCATAAATCACATTCTTCAAGACTATAAGAGATGACTTAGGTTGTAGACCAGTCCCATCATGATGACTCTTCCTCTGCCCCTGCAAGTTCACATACTCCTTTTTTCCAAAAAAAACAATCCTCTCCATGCCATCACCCGGTAAAAGATTCAAATAAAATTTCACACCATCTTTATGCACCACATAGACATTAGATGAACCAAAATGAATTGTGTTCCTTGAGGCTTGCCAAGGCCTTCCAAGGATTACATGGAAACATGTCATAGGGATGAAATCACATAAAACTTTATCCCTATATGATCCTATAGAGAATTCAACTATGGCTTGCTCCCTTACAATAATATTTTGAGTATCACTTACCCAAGATGCCTTATATGGTTTATCAATTGGAAAATTCTTCAATCCTTACAAATCTTAAGGAACCAGAGTCTATTATCATCTTACAAATCTAACCATTTCTCATACAATTTTTCCTAAAGATGGATGCTTTTACCTCCTTTTGTTGTTGCATTCCTCTTCTCACCATCTAAAATTTTCCCTCCAAGATTGGATCTACATTATAGGACTTTTTTTCCTCCTCTCCTTGGGTTAAGGTGACTCTCTTCTCCACCTTCTTGAAATCCACTCCTTTCTCAAGGAACTTGTAGGATTGATGCCCTACTACTCCACATGTGAATAAAGTACCTGTGAAGACACCATTACCCCTGCCATACCTATTACTTCCTCTAGGCTTAGACTCACCAGCATTGTGTTCTTTTCCTTCATTGGACCTGCCTCCTCTTCCTCTAATGGATTGTCATCTTCCTTTACCCTGCCTTCCTTGTTTTCTTTTCAATTTATCTTTAGCCTTCATGGTCAACTTGAAGCATTCCTCCAATGTCCTAGGAGAAGCCATGCTCATCTCATCATGTATGTTATATCTCAACCCACCAAGGTATCTAGAAACCTTTTCCTATACATCCTCATCATGTGCTACCCTGATTTCTAGTTTATGAAACTCCTCAACGTACTTAGGGACATTTGTGTCCTTTTGTTTCAAAATTTTCATCCTCTTGTAGAGTTGCACCTTGTAATATTTAGGAAGGAACTTGTCCTTCATTTTCTCCATCATCCTTGGCCAAGAAGAAATCTTTGACCAACCCTTCTTTATCCTATCAGTTTGTAGGTAATCCCGCCATAGTAAAGCATGTACTTTAAACTTGGAATTTTCTATCTTCACCTTCATCCTTTCTTCCACATCATCACAATCAAAACAATTCTCGAGGGCACTAAACCAATCAAGTAGAAACTCATCATCCATCTTCCCATCAAACATAGGAAGTTAAACTCTTACTTTGGGCTCACCAACTCTTACTGCCTTAAATATCCTTTCTAACCTTGCATCTTCAGGATCCAATGGTTCCTCCATTACAGAAAATGCTTCTTCACCACCATGTTCTTCTCTTTGTTCATATATATTCACAAGACTTGTCAATCTCCCCACTTCTTCTCTCAACTTCTTATTGTCTTCCATTTGTTCCCTAACAAGGTTAGCAAGTTTTACATTAGTGACCATCTGAGGGATCTCTTCTCCATCACCTTCTGATATCTTCAAGAACACCTTCTACACTGGGACACACAAGGAGGGATAGGCACTCCAAGGATTCAACAATGAAATAGGTACACCAAAGACTTTAAAGGCTTCTTCTCCTTCACCCTAGGATACTCTTAGGCTCTGATACCAATTGATGCAGAGTGGACAATGGAAGTGGTCAAAGAATGACAACAAATGAACAAGTTTGAGAGGCTTGAACAATACAACCCAACTAGCCCCTAAGGTACACAAATAGCCCAAACAAACCCAAATAACTCCAATACCTTCACAAAGGCCAAGGTGAATGCTAAAGGCATAAAAAGTCAGATTCAACAAGAATCAATGACTTTTGAGGTTCTACACAACACCCAAAAGCCCAAACTCCAAAATTGTCCTCAAGGCCTAATTGATTTTTTTGTAGGTCAACAGAGACAGTAAATAGACTTTTCCTCCTAACTTTCCCAAAATGCTTTTCAAAAAATTCCATATTCAAATACCCTTTTTAGATTTCTTCAACATACTCCAACCTAGACCTAGTTTTTTTTTACCAAACAAACCAACCACCCACTGTACCTCTAGTTAAGGCTCAAAAATAGTCCAATTTCCAAAGCAAGTATGTACCATTCTTATCCCAAAGACCTCAAACTTTCAAAAGTGACTCATTATGGTCAAAAACTAAGGAAAATCCACTTGGTTTCATTCCAAGACTTCAACAAACATCCAATCCCCAATAAGGCTCTCTCTAGGGTCTCCAAATCAAGGGTTTGATCAAAAACACCTCTCCAATACATTCCAAGTCAGTCTAATTCTTGTTTCACCTTTAGACCAGTCACATACAACCCTCCAAGTCAGAAAACACCCCTCTCCTTAAGGTAGTTTAGTGGCTTCTATAGCCATGGCACCATTTCTTCATCAATTCTCTTGCAATCAGCACTTCCCTTGTGGCTTACCATGCAAATATAGATCATCCCTGAATTTTAAGGATTTGAATTTGAATTTCCTAACTTTAAAATTATTGCTTTTTACTTACCCAAACCAATCCAAATTGGTGGATCTTACATCAAAGGATAAAATTAACTTAATCAAATCCTAATCTACCCTTTTTGACCCTTAGAGCTCATCATGGCTCATTTTACAATATTTTTCTCCTAAGTTCCTTACTAGGACCTTTAGGAGATTTAAAAATTTGAACAAATCGATCATTATGAATCTTCATTATTGGTTTCAATATATCCCAATTGACAAGTGGGATAGTCCTCTAGAGTTATTTCATACTCTATTTGTCCATGCACCTAGGGATCTTCATTGATGATCCTACATCATCCATCCTCTAACAATCACAACAAATGAGTATTTTACTAAATGGATTGAATTTTTTCCACTTATCATTGCTATAGGAAAACAAGTATCCATGTTAATCTTGATCTACATCATTTGTAGATATGGAATCCCAATGTCTATTGTCACAGATAATGGGAAATAGTTCAAGAATAAAGATATAGATGAACTATGTGAGAATTTTCGTATAAAGCATCACTACTCTACCATCTACTATCCTCAAGGAAATGGTCAAGTTGAGGCTTCTAATAAAATATTAGTCAAATTCTTAAAAGGATAGTACAATTGAATCCCTCCTTATGGACATACCATACTTCCATCTGAACCCCCACTGGAGCTACACCATATTCTCTAGTGTGTGGATTTTAAGTTTTTTTCCCATAGAGGTTGAGTTACTCTCTCTATCAATCTCATTAAAAGGTCTTATTCCAGATGAAGAGTACACAATTGCTAGATTACATGAACTAGAATTATTGGATGAGAGGAGATAGAGATATTTTGATCATGCGAAATCTTTTCATAAGAGTATCATGTCTTAGAATTACAACAACAAAGGAAAAACTAGAGTATTTCAAGTGGGAGATTCGGTCCTCCGAGAAAATCCAAAGAACCAACAAGATAGTGAGAAGAAAGGAAAATTTGAACCTAATTGATTGGGTCCTTTTGTGATCACTATTGCATATGGATCAGGAGCTTATCAATTATCTACATCACAAGGTGAGATTTTGGATGAACCAATCAACAAAATTCATCTTCACAAGTTATATGCTTAAAATCCCAATGTAGGGGGAAAAAATACAAAAAAATACAAAAAAAATTTAAAAAAATAAATAAATATAAAATGTGCAATAAAATAAAGTAGTGAAAACCTATAAATAGACACTATTTGTGATAATTTAGCTCTTCTATCTATTAGGATTATTTCCTATGTCTCATACTATTTATATATATCCATACAGCCTATCTCAAACTATATATCCATAATAAATCCCATTATAGTTTGGTCTTGTACTTCATATTCACCCATCTCATCATAAATTTTTCAACCCATCCATCCTTTCACTTGTCTCCATCCATAATAAGTCTATCCTTTAGTTAACTTGGGGCATATCCTTGACCTATTCTTTGAAGTGGATTCTTGAAATTCATATTTCAGAGGATAAGTGGATCGTGTTTCAAATCTTTAGATAACAAACGCAATCAAATCAATCTTAAAATAAAATAAGAAACATTGGGTTAGGACATATAACAAATCAAGTAGAATGATTTCCTGAATCCAAACACAATTTCTCAATACATCAACATTAATCTTTTTTGGCAAGAGATATATGCATGGAAAATAGATTTGAGTGACTATTATAGGTTTTTAAATCATTTCTTTTTTTCATTTCTATCATGTTTCTTAAGTTATTTTTGGGTGTCCTTAACAAAAGTGTATCACTCACATATGTCATTGACTAGAATAGTCAGGATGGGGAATGATATTTTTCTTTTGATTATTTTTTGTGGGTTTTCTTCTGATGAAGTCCCAGGAAATGATATAATGGGGTGTCTTTGGCTGTAAGAGCCTTTACATACCTATCAAGTATCTACTTGCAAAATATGTTGCATTGGATGATTTCAGTTGTGATGCGTCGCACATACCTTGACTCCAAATAACTATACCTAGATGGAGGGGAGAACATTCCTTGTCTGTTGATTAATGCAAGAGACATTCAAATCATCTCAGTATAATTATAACTAGATTCTTGTCAAGATTTTATATATTAAAATCCATGTAATAAACACTCAAGTCATCCTGGTTCAATTATACCATGGTGCTTGTGTTTCTTGCAACATAGAGATCAATGATGATTAAATCATGAAATATGATAGAAGATGTCTTAAGTGGTTGTGGAATATATTCATTTAGCTAATTTTTAATTTCATTTATATTTACATTTTAATCACGATCATGTTATTACATTCAGATTAATTTTGTTATTAGTGCTTCATAAGGTGATCCTTTTCAAGGTTTTCTCTATCTTTTTAACTATGTTTTTTTGTCTAGTATGTCTTCTATGGTCAAATATCTAATATGTCTTCTATGGTCAAATATCTTATTATTGTTAGATTGAGTACATTAGGCATTATAAAAACATTTTCATTTCATTTTAAATAGTTTCATTTCATTGCATTTATTATCCACTAGGGCATTATAATAGTATTCAATATTCATTCATTTCATTTATGATATATAGTCATGATATAACATGTTTAGGTGCATTCATCATTTTATTTCATATTCCTTTCCATATGCATGGAATATGAGTGTATATATAATTATAATTGATTTTCATAAAATCTCATCACATTGTTCATTATCTTTAATCAATTAAGTTATATTTATTACAAGTATGCAACAAGACTCATTTATTTATACATCACCATTTACATAGACCACATCATTATAATAACATTGAATTTTATTAATCATTTTAATACATAGATCATTAAGCATTATTCATCGCATGTGCATGATAATATGTAGGAAATCATTACACAATGCATATAAGTCATATAAATACCATCCTAAACTCATATTAGGAACATATGCATAAAAAAGAAAAACATATAAATATCATAAGACCATATACATGTACATGTCTGCATAAAAAAACCATGTCATAACATCATGCATATATCATAAGCATAAAATTATATAGGATCAAAGAGTCTGTATATATAGATATGTGTAAGAAAATCATATAGTGTCATCCTGCATATATCAGACCACATCATATCAACTCATAAACTAAGAAATCATGCATAGGCCAATCATATAGTATCCATAGATCAAAAAATAATAAAATTCCTATGACCAAATGTTTTATGATATCAAAATATAACAAGATATATCTCAATTCATAGTACAATAGTCCATGAAATCTCCTTAGAACTATTAGTGTATACAAATACAAATCACTACACACTAGTACCCCCTGAATCTATATGTCTTTTCCAATGTGATGGTATAGATGGTCCTATATCCTCTATACCCCCTGCCCCTATGTCTAGTATTAGAGGATGAGATTCTATGCTTCCACTCTCCTCCTGGGCTTGTTGTCTCACTATCCTTTCTGCATATGATCTCTCTGTATAGCTCTCAATCCTCTGATCAAGAGGAAATTCCTGGTAGTATACATTCTTCCAGTAAGTAACCTCCTTCCTATTCCTAATCATGATTCTCATAGTCTATTCTTGGGGTCCTAACTCCCTAGTATTCACTAGCTCATCTATCAATGTATATGCCTCCACCAATCTCTCCAGAGCAGTCTCCCTCTCTCTCATCACATCCTATAAATGTCTCTGTAAGATCTCAATCTGGTCCTCTAACTTAGGGACCCGGTCTACTTGTATCTATATGAGAGCTAGTATAGCTAGTCACTCATCTAGGTTGATATCCTCCTCCTCTGCTTAAGCATGGTGATGAACATAATGATCATCCTCACCAATCTTCATTTTTACTGGCTCATCCCACATCTTTGGGGGATCTTGGCCCTATGCCTCACCCTGTGGTTGAACCTGTCCCTCTGCCTAAGGCTGCATTTGAGGCTATAATGGTACTTGTATCTCTAGAGGCATGTGTTCCTCATCCCCTCTTTGTACATGTGTTGGTCTCCAAACCTGTATCATTGGAGTTCTTTATGGATGTTGTCCCTAATGTCTCCATTTCCCTCCTTGCATCCTCACTTCACCTCTACTTATGATCTACCCCTGTGCATCACCACCACTGTCACCTTGATCATTTCCCCTATAGACTCAACATCACTCACTCTCCTCATCCTCTGATGGGATGGTCTCTCCTCCTCCTCCAAAAGTAGAGGTACCTCATATACTGTTGTCAATCTATAGAAAGGGTGATCCCTCATATATCTCTCATACTCTGCTATCATACCTAGATCTATCACACCTCTCCTCATCCCCCATGCCTTATATGGTAGTGTCAAGAACTATCCATGTGTTGTCTCATATGAAACCATAGGTCCCCACTCTTATCTCTCCTTGTGTGTCCTAGAAAATTTGGTGGTCCCCTAGGTATGACCAAACTATTAGAGAACACGAGTGATAATTTGTCTCTTAATAATATAAGGGATCCATCCAATGAGCCACTGAGCCTGGAAACAATATCCTAACTCAGTCTCATCATCTCACTCCTCACAATCTATGTAGGGTCTCTATATCACTAAATCCAATGTGTCAAATTATTTCTGCTAACACTCTAGCTTTCCCATCTTAGGCTAGGACTGAATGATAGAATATAAGAAAATGTAATGTTTTCTTGCACCTCTAAATCGCATGGACAAGGGCAGATTAATGGCTATGTTCTCCCATGCCAAAATGTGCAAAAGGGAAAATCCTACTGATAATGATGTTGTACCATCATATACAAAATAATGAAGGTCATGGTACAACTGTGCTAATAGAAAAAATCCCAAGAAAACTCAGTACCCTCATCGACCATCCTCAATAACATCCTCCACCATCCATTTCAAAATCCATGGAACCTTTGATCTGGGCACACATAACCTTTGATAGCTCCTACCAATACTAATGGTAAAAGCTCATATAGCATGATCATATCCTCCCATATAATATCTGGTCCCTCTATCTCATCATCCCCAAAAATCTCTTTGCACTCTACTAAAATCCCATGCTGATAGTGACAAAACTCTTAAGTGATGGGTAGTCTCAAGGTGCAATATACATCCTGTTAGCATTTTTTTCTTGTAGAATCAATATATAGCAATAAATGCTTGAGTCTTTGTTTCCCAATTAATATTCATATAGGGAAAAGGCTAATTAAAAAGGAAAAGATTCCTTCTTCACTTTGGGCTCCACAAACCCAGGCGGATACACCTTCAGCAGACTACTGGCTTTCATAAAATCTGACAGTGGATCAAGGATTTATGATCCTTCTTCTTTTTAGGCCACTTGGCATAGGAAGGATAACCTATTGATTCTCTTTTCAAGGAATCACTATGATGAATTGTATTCAAAACAATTATCTAAACATGTATTCTTCAGATAACAGAAAGTAAAGATTGATTAATATTTGATTGATTTGATGATAATAACTACTTATCATAACTTCACCAGTGCCTAATCTTGGGCCATAGAGTCACAATAAAACATATATCAACTAGAGACAATTAATTTAAATATAGGTAAAACCTCAAATAGCATGCCTTATAGGCTATCCTCTCACTCTCAAACCCCTGTATCAAATTCATGTATAAACCCTAACCCTCTAGAACTATCTACAAGATTTAAACCCTCCTTGAAAGCAACTAACAAATAGTAACACAACTACCTTGTAACTAGTACATTTAAACTTCCTTAAAAATTAAACATACAAGAGCTAAATTTAAATGCAAGAAGACATCAATGGTATCAAAATGGAGATTCCATTATATTTTATTAATAGTAATTTGATATCAATACATTCAAATTGACTCAAAACTTAAGCTTAGACACCATTCAGAAACCTGCCTCACAGTTTTTGATTTTACCATCCTTTACAATATGTTACAATTTGCTACTTATATCCAGCACTAGTCATCTTGGAATCCTTAAAGATCAAGGATGCAAAAAGCTTCGGATGACTAGGCTAAAAGACAAAACTCAAAGTACAATAGGACAAAATAACAAGTGGACAGAATAACCACTTTTGTTACAAGATATTCCAACAAATTATTTATCCTTCAACCGCATGGTGATTGTATTTGCCTTATATTTTCTTGGGGACAGCCATTTGGAATTTTTTGTCTTTGATGTTGGTGATGTAGGATCTCCACTTTCAACTGTATTAGCTGCTCAGTTGGGCTTTATCATCCACCTGCATTTTATCACCTTCCCCTGGATCAACTGTCATGTACTTGTCCTTCCAAGAAGCGTACACTTCATCACTTGGCCAATTAAAGCCAAGGACTTCATTTTTCTTGATGTTGATCTCACCCCAAATGGCACTTTCCTTCTTAACGTCTTCTTTCCAGAACTCAAAAAATTCTCTGGCTCTGCCAATGATGTTTATGGTTTGAACAAACAAAGTTGTGCTTTCCAAAGTAATAATGTTGTGTGTCCTGGTGGTTATTAATTCTTTCACTTGTCTTAACCATAATGCTTCATTCTTCATATCACCACACTTTTTGAAAAGTTTGGGATATACCTCAAACTTTTCCTTTGAAAACTCTCTCTTCAATGTCTCTACCCTTTTGATGAGGGTGTTTCTTTCGATATCAAGCTCTGTCATCATCTTTCGGAATTTATGAGTACTAGTTAAAACAATATCAATAATACCTTCTCATTTGGATATAGAATGAAATGACTTTACTTAACTCTTTTTCACTTTCCATCTGTCCATAATTAGATCCCATTGATCCTTGTCTACCTCATGTTCACTTATTATGCTAATAATTCTTTTGCCCAACAAATAAAGATCAGCCAGTTTTTCCTCCTTAGCACACCTTGAGAGGTTAGAGTATATCTTATCAGAGTATCTCTTTTTAACCCATTCTTCTGCTTCTTTGTATGTTGCAGACTCTTCAATATTTTTATTACTAATTTATTATAATCTTTCCTTTTTAGTAACCAGTCTATCTCTTTCCCTCTCCACAACTTCTAGAGTAGCAGGGCTTGATGGCATAGGAGGAGGATAAGTGATATATGGACTGGATGATGAAGGTTGATGAGGATCCTGATTGATCATCCTCTGAGGCACAAATTGTGTTGTTTGTTTCCGCTCGAGGAATTCCATTCTATCATCTTTTTGCAAAGATTTAACCCTCTCATCATTGTAAGCTTTCAGAACAAATTCATATTTTTGGGTTAAGTTCTTAAAAGCATCCTCTTGCTTCTCGGCTACCTTCAAGCTCAAATTAGCAGACTGTATAGCAAGGTTAGCTGCCTCCACACCTGAGGTATCTAAAACTCTCTTTATAATTAGGATACCTGTATCCTCAACCTGATCATCTTCATTTGTTCTCTTTTTACTCTTCTTCTTCAAGGACCAAATTGCTAATGTTGCATGATCCTCACTAAACTAGGCACTAATTTGTGTTCCACTAGTGTGCAATGGCTTAGCTTCTTTTTTGATAGCATCAAAAACAATGGCATCATCCAAATCCCATTCAGGTAGGATAAGGACTCCTTTCTTTCTCACCAACTCCCTGCCCTCTTCAGGGTTATTTTGCCAAATTTGGTCATTAATTCTTGTTTGACCTCCTTTTCAATGTCTTCCTTGCTCTGATTTGCCTGAGCTTCTTGCAACTTATGGCATTTATCCTTGAACTCATCAATATGAGTTCTCCATAGGAATTAAACAAAGGCTCTAGCCTTAACAAAATTATCATCTGATAGAAATTCTTCACTAGCCTGTTTGGTTACAGGGTCTAGCTCCTTTCCTGCAACCTTTGCCACTATGAGATCTAGAGTTGTGTGCCTGGGTGCCTTTGGCACTCCTTCTTGTAACTCTTTTGTTGTAACAAAAACTTGACCTATGTTTCCCATTTGGACCAATTTCTCTACAATAGCTTGGTCATCCATTTGTAGAGGGGATTGGGAAGGGGAGTATAACTCACTTACTTTCTCTTTTCCCTCAATTTTTTGTCTCTTGGGAGAGGGCATTGTTTGAGCACTAGCATCTACTGGCCTCTTTCCTTTCTGATTAGAAGATTTTTCAATCTTGGGAATAATTTTACTATACCCTCTTCTCTTATAAACTACATAATTTCTAGGTGGGACTACCCTTCCCTGTGTAAGTTTTCTCAGAATAGCCTTAGCTTTTTCTGGCTCAATTTCTATAACTTTGTCTTTCTTCTCATTGAGAGTCTGCATGATAACTTCAAACAATGTCATAAGGGACTCAATATTTTTGGCCTAGGGTGAAAAATCCTTCAAAGGATCATATGACCTGTCAAAATTGTTGACAAATTCTAAAGACTTCTTATACACCAGCCATTCTTATTTCCTAACCTCCTTATCATTCAAATCAAAAACATTTCTTATAATGTCCTGTGGGAAATTGAATTGGTGTTCTAGTGCCAGGCACTTGGTTCTTTCCCTGAACATGTCCATGATGAAGCCTTCATTGTCTATGCACCTGGACACATATGTTGCTAGATGGTAGAGCTCAAAATATTTATCAAATTGTGTCCATCCACCTTTTGTAATGATGAAATGGTGGCCTCTTGTTATGGTAGGGAAGATACGTCCCTTCATCTTGCTTGTCAAGGATTCTTCTTGCAATCCACCCATCTGCCTCAGAATTTCTGCTATGTCAATTTTCAAAGGTACTTTGTAAGGAAGAACATTGGGGGTTCCCCTAAATCCATAAACCCTGATAACTATAGAGATAGGGTATAAAATGAGATCTCCCCAATTTTGGACAATTTTCAATTTTGGGGCTACTCCATGGGCCTTAATAATCTCATCATATCTGTGTGGATCCTAGGATTTTGTTTGCATAATAGTGACTTAAACCTAGCAAAAAAAACTCTATCAAAATATACGTAGTTGGCTTCTTTTCTATCCCGGGATAGATCAACACTCCACAATTGGACAGGCAAATCCTCATCATCCTAAAATTTGGAGAGGTTCATTCCTCTTCAAAAAAATTGGCACTATTAAATAGGAACATGTGCATCATAAGAGAATACCAACCCATTGGCTTGAGTATATTTCTATCTTTGATGCCTATTAAACCTTCATGCATTTGTTCAGCAATACAAGAAGCATAATCTAAAACTACTTACAGGTGGGGGTGCAAAATCTGAACCACCATAAGCATGATGTGAACTAGCATTGTTGCTTCTTTGTCTTCTCCTAAAACCAGGCATAGGGCACTATACATTTTCCTATCTTTACTATTGAAATAATCTAGTTTGAATGGCTCTAGTGTGTTTGGGCCCACAACAATCAAATCCCCTATTTTATTAAAGTACCCTTTTAGAGCCTCATTCTTGTAATACTCCTTCTGAGTTTGGTATACGTCCTTAAAGTAATTGAAATCAATATCATCCATTTGGATTGATGAGTCACTTAATTTGAAAATTCTTTTGATTTCATCGACTATGATAGTCAAGAGCACATTTCCCTCTGTATCCCTTACAATCCTAGATACTCTGTCATATGTGTTGGCTATCAAAGTGAACAGATCTGTATCCATAAATACCCCAAGTATTATCAATTTTCCCACATCTAAATCTCACATGTTACAATCTGGGGGAGGAGTGTTTCTCTGGCTATAAGCAGTTTTAAACAAATTCAAACCATTTGTACTGGTTTTGACATCCTTGGCCTACCTACCTGAGTCACATAAACCCTCTCCTACTTTGAAATGGGAATGTGTTGGAACTATTTTCTTGATCTAGGTAGCATCACCCGTTGACCCTTTCAACTGCTGTAAAAGGTCTTCTCTCACATTTCTTTTCTGATATTCTATTTCTCCAAAGAATTCAATCCTACGGGCCATTTTTGAATCTGGGGCCTTTTACTGAGATGATATTCAGATTTCAAAAAGAATTCTAGGAGCTTTTCAAATTTCAAACCTTACTGGAAGCATGAATTTCTACTATATCAGAGATGACTTACTCGTTCTGCAATTTTTTCGCAAGGAGCTCAATGTCACTGTAATTATGTTCTTTTCTTGAATGATTCTGAGGAATTATGGTAGCTCTAAGTTCAAGTGAAGAATTATATGGCCTCAATCAAATCAGTCTTTCACATTGAATTCAATTGAAGTGGCCACACGTTTTGCAATCAATTTGGCTATTTCAAAACTCGCGGTTTAATGGATCACTAATGCTCATTTTAATAACTTTGAATCTAGACCGTAGAACTCAAACATCATCTCCTTCATCTGACGGCTCTCATCTTTTCCCAGAAATAATTGTTCATCTGGGACACGTTTCAGCATGACTTGATCGCTTAAATGCTAGATCTCGTTCACTTTTCCTTTAAGTGATCAAGTCAACCGTCTGATTCACCTTAACTTAGCCATAAGTTAATCTTCCTTGAGTTTACTGACCGTGGCTACGGTGTCATCCACTTGGACACGTGTCAAAACAGCTTAATGGCTTAATCGCTAGATGTTGATCACTTTTTCTTTAAGCCATTAAGCGATCCGTCTAATCTTTTCAAACTTGCAATCTCTATAACATGATCTTTCCATTGTACAGGACCCACCTTTTATGCCACGCATTGCCATGGCTTAATCTTTTATCCATTAGATCTCGTTCACTTTGCCTTTAAGTGATTAAGCCAACCGTTGATTCTTTTTATACATGCTATATCTTTAATCCTCACTTTATGACCTCAACTAGACCCATTAGGACACGTGGTGTCATGGCTTATTCACTTAAGTGATAGATTTTGATCAGTTTCTCTTTAAGCGATTAAGTGAGTCATTAGATCTTTAGCAAATTATCCACCCTTTAACCTTTGATTAGCTTCACCTTTAGTTGAATACACCTCATTAATTGGGACATGCGTCAGCACCACTTTATGGCTTAGATGCTAGATCTCACCCATCTTTGAGATAAACCATTAAGTTATCCATCGAATCAGAATCAAACCGTCTGTACTTTAATCAACACCTACTCAGAATACCCGGGTCCACCAACTGCCACATGTCAACACCACTTAATTGCTTAACTAATAAATGTTGTGCATCTTGCCTTTAAGTGATTAAGTCAACTATTGGATCTTTCTGAGCTTTAATCTCCTTTATACTGCCTGCGACAGGACCCACATCATTCCTTTTGACATGCGTCGCTCAGACTTAATCTCTTATATGATAGATTGTGATCACTTTGGGATTAAGCGATTAATTCTATCGTCCGATGAAGCAAGACTTGCCCACTGATTAACTAAGAGCCTTTCTAACCATCAGACCCACCAAAGACACATGGCGTCATGGCTTAATGGCTTAACTAATAGATGTCATTTACTTTGGGAATAAGCCATTAAGCGGGCCGTTAGATTAAAATAGACTTTCTCGACAGATAATGAAAATAATTAAAACATAAGCAGATTTTGAAACTTAGGGAATAATACAGGACCACGACGTTAGGACCAAAAACTTAATGAATAAGATCATCTTAAAAGGAACCCATTCCAGACATGAACTTAAGCGACAAAAAGTAACACAAAATTAGAACCAATTCAACGCTTAGGGTTTTATGACCAAAATTTATACTTTGAAGGATGAGACAAGGTTTTTTGGTCATTTTAGCTAGGTTAAGGGCTTAAACAATATCTACAGAGGCATGAGAACAATTTCAACCATGATTTTAAACCCTTTGAGAACAAGCAAGATAGGAAACTTCAAAATTTTACAAGGGTGACTCAATAACATGAAACATTACCAACACATCCTCTAGTGTCACAATCAGCTCACCTATTGCTAAATGAAAGGTTCTCATATTTGAATTCCAACGCTCATCTAGTGTGTTAATAATCCCTATATTTTCCTTAATCTTGGGCGTATAGATCACATGTTTCAGTCTTTTTCATCTAATCATAATCCTTTATGTCTATGATAAAGCTCCTCTAAGGTTTTTTGTCATAGGATATCTCTCTCATGACATCATCACATCAAACATTTCCTCATATAAAAGTACATAGAATGTAACCTATCAAGAAAACTTCTAAATCAATCCTAAGTAAGATCAATTTGTCTATCCTACATATCATGTGGTTCATATAACATACCTAACCTATCGGATAATTCTATTAATTATCTTAATGTAGTTGGTCAACTAGCGATCCTACAACAATTTTGATTCACTAAATCAATTGGTAGGTAGTGAAATGGACTCAAATTTATCCTATCAATGTCATTTTTATTCACACTTAGCAACTTTTCTTATCTATATTACATATGTGCAACATAGCTCTATGCATGCGTAGTAAATTTCAATGTGTGTATAAATACTATGCATGCACTTATTGTTACTTGAAAAAATACTCTACATGCTAAAGAATTATTTTAATAAGATTTTCATTGCTGGAAACTAACCCAAAGGATAAGAAACAAACATCAAGTATAGAGTACTATTGGAAAAGCATAGTTTATTGGCAATAAGGTTATGACAATCTAAAAAGTTTATCAGAAATTTTTATTGGGGAAAGGAAGAGAGAAGACTAGAATCAAGGATGGCATCCTACTATCACATCATCCTATGCAAGAATTGAGAAAACCTAATTAGAGAAAAATAGTTTTGGAAACTATTAGTTGAAGCCAATACTTTAAAAGGAGATCAGAGAGAAAAAGAGATATATAGAAGAGATCACAAAAGAAGGAGAAGTTATAGTGAAGTGACAATTAAAAGTATCAGTGAAGAGAAGAAAAGTGTAAAGTGGAGAAGGAACAAAGCATAATGAGATCTGAAAAGATTTAGGAGAAAGCAGTCATAATTTAAATTTTTGGTTGATTTATTCCTAACAATTTAGCAACAAGATTTTGAAATCCCTTAATCAGGCAATCTCTAACCGGAATGAAAATTTCTATTTTGGAAATTATTGTAAATCCTTTAATAGGGTGATCACTCTATAAGTGGGATAAAATCCTTTAACTAGGTTACTCCTAACATGGTATAAGACTTTAATAGGTCTCTAGGTAAATCCAATAACTGGGTAGCATTTAACAATGCTTTTGTAAGCTCTTAATCGAGCCCCTTATTATTGCAGTGATAAGCTATGGGTTTCATCCCCACTATAGTTTTTCCCTCTCACCAAGGGTTTTATGTGATACCAAAATATTCTGTTAAGTGTCTAAATGTTTATATGTTTATGTTTGTTAATTTTTAAAAGCTATGGGTTATCAGTTATCAGTTAATACTAGAGCAGGTATGAGATAAAGACAGAACAGATATCGGTATCGATAAACATTAGAGTTGAAGTTTGAGATTGATAAGGATAAAGTTTGAATTATTTGAGGTACTGATTCACCCCCTCCCCCCCAATCCCTTACCTAAACCTTTCCAACGCCGATTCCCCTCATATTTGTGCCAAAATATTGGACATTTTCATAGAAAGAATACATGCATAATTTTAACAGACACTTGCACAATTATATAACACATATGCATAGGTAACCTGCCTCTTACACATATATATCCAAATTTGCACATTCATCGATCACAATTGTGCATATGCTCAATATTTTAAAAATCCCAAAATATATATCTTAAATCTACCAAAAATCTATCTCAAAATGCTAAAAAGATCAAAATCACAAGAGAGATCCATCTACCTACCGGCTCACCATAGCTGGCTGGCTTCTGATAGCGCCTAACTCGCTCAAAATGGTGATTATATAATGGGACCAAAATCCTCTCTAGCTTTGAGACTTCTTTCACTCTCACTCCAATCCTCCCTTGGAACATGCACAAATGAATGTTGTTTGACCCTTCCTTCCATATGTGTAGTCCATGGTTCCTTAATTGACTATGTGAGTGGACCTTCTACAAAATTAGCTTGATTAATTAATCAAATATATATTATTTAACTAATCATGTTTTCCTCTATTGCTAAATAAATTAGTTTATTTAGTTAATTCACTTAGCTTAATCATCTTAGTCCACCTCACTTGACATCTCACCTAACAGCTCACCCTTGGCTACAATAATTAATTTATTTTATTTATTATTTAGCCTGTTTTATTTCAACCATGAGTCCTATTATTCAGGAGATCGAAAGGGTATGTGACCTTCTAAGGCTTGGTCTTATGATGACATTTCCTTATAGGACTTGGTATATGCCACCTTTCCTACATATTAGTGGCTTGTCTAGCCACATTATGTGGTCAAAGATGACTCATAGGGACACTTGTCCAAAGATTCCCATTTAGGAAAATATCCTTCCTTCTTCCTCTCAAGGGTCATGGAGAGACACTTGACATGTGTCTCTCCTTCCCTCATCACTCTCCTTATTTCCATTTTAGGAGGAACATTGCCCCTATTCTTTCTCTCACAGTCCAAATAATCCTCATTCCTCTCAATGTAATTCCCTGCCAGGGAACCCAAGAGAGGTTAACCTAACACGTGTTACTAATTTTGCAGAACAAATTTTTTAAGTGTTTACAATTGATAAAGAATAATAATGCAGAAGCAATATAGCATACGACAACTCATTTATAGATTACAAATCCTGAGGGTTCCATGACGTAGAATTACATAAGTTAACTAATCTAGTAAATACAATAAACAATAAACAATCTCCATAATACAAAAGAATAAAAAGTACATCACATAAATGAAACCTAGATACAACTGATACCATAAGTTATATAAAATGAACCAAAATCCACTGCACAAGTCACAGGGTATGTGATAAAACCAAGTATAAAGTTAAATACAATATCTAATAATGTCACCATAGATATAATGATACAAGTATATAATATAAGAAAGATAAGAGAAAGTTTCCAATAATAAAGAACAAGAAGACACAACTGCAACAAGGATCATCCTAGCATAAAGTCATAAACATCAGAACTCAATGGTAAAAATAATCACTACCACCCAACCATGTGGAACCAAAGGTCCACTCCCATCATGCTGAGGAGATAGCAACAGACCCCACTTAGATAACATAACAAGAAGCCAAGATCATCTAAGCAAGGGGATTCTAAAAGTTAACTAACTCAAGGTGTACTAATCATGCTACAAGGTATACTAACTAATCTAGAGGTAACTGACACACGTAGGAAACCTATACTGCGTATAGGAAGGTTTCATCATATACATATAACCCTTACACCCTTGTGTAATGTTTTTTTTGAAAGGTTGTTCCTTATCTGCTAGCTGTGAGATAAACCTCCTAATTGATTGTAGATTTCCTTGTAGTGTTCTGATTTGACTGATGTTCCTTGGTGGTTGCATTTCCATAATCGCTTCTACTTTCTATGGATCAAATTCAATTCCTTTCTCTCAGACAATAAATCTGAGGATTTTACCAGATTCACCCCAAAGGCACACTTTTTTGGATTGAGCCTTAGTTTGAATTGCTCCATTCTGTTAAAAATATTTTCTAAATCAGCCAAGCGTGTAGCTATTTTTGCTGATTTTTCTGGAGTATCATCAACATAATCCTCCATATTATTATGAATCATGTCATGGAATATATTTGGCATAGCCAGATACTATATTGCTCCTACTTTTTTGAGGCCAAAAGGCATAACTTTCTAGCAGAAAGTGCTCCAAGCACATGTAAAATTTGTATTCTCCTAGTATTTGGGTGCTAATTTTATCTAGTTATATCTAGAGAAACCATCCATAAGGAAATACACTTCATATCCTATTGTAAGATCCACAATCATGTCAATGTTGGGAAGTGGAAAATCATCCTTTAGACAAGTTTTGTTCAAAGCCTGGAAATCTGTACAGACTCTGATTAATTTATCAGCTTCAAAAACAAGCACAATGTTATTGATCCAGTCGGCATATGCAATAGCTCGAATGAATTCCACTTTCAATAAATTTTTTAGCTTAGCTTTAACCAATAGTGATACATGAGGGTGCATCTTTCTTGGCTTTTGTTTCACTGACTTCACACTGATATAAATTGACAAGTTATGCATTATCAATTATGTATTGATATATGGAATGCATGAGTAAGACCAAGCAAAGTTGATCTTCTTGTTCATGAAAAACTGGGTAAACTATTTTTTCTCCTCTTTAGACAAGGATTGTGCCAAATATATCAATTGAGGTGCCTCGATTTTTCCTAGGTTGACTGATTATGTAGGTTTTATCAAAACTGAAGATCACTCCTGAAAGTGATTGGGTAATATATCAAGTTTCCCATCCTATGGCGTCTCTAGGAGATTTTCACCATTGGGTATACCTTTTGTTTTTACTATTTTTGGTTCTCACACTGCCACAAAGTGGCTTTCACTGCCATACCTTTTTTTTATTTATCTTTTGTAGACTAAGAAACTTGATATCTCCCTCTGTCATATTTATGCTTGTTGCACTGGTGGAATAAGTGAGGGGCCTAGTAGTATTTAGGTAATAGGAAAAAGTGTATTCATTTGGAGGAGAGATTAGGTTCAAAGGCTTACTTGACTTCCACTCAATAATTTTAGGATGAACTAAGGATAATGATTTGGTAGGTTCTAAGGATAGCACCGCATTATCATGATCAACACTTTTTCAAGTAAGAGAAGATCTATCATGTTACTCTTTGAAGGAATCCCTAGACGGGTAAGAGAAGATCTATCACCTTACTCTCTGAAGGAATTCCTAGATCGTGAAGCATCCTAACTTCACTATTAGAGTCATTGTTAGTATTTTATGAATTTAACTCGTATGACCTAACGTGAGTTCTTTGATTCTCCTCCCAAGTATATAGATGCTCCAGAAAAGTCCTTAGGGGAATGATATCAATTCTTGACATAGACCTAACTCTAGTGTGGTTATCTTCTCTGCTATCATCTCCAAAGTTCTAATTGATGTTTTGAGGAAGGAAAGTTGTCTAGGTGGAATTTGAACTCTCTACTTGGTCAAATTGAGGTGCATACATATGGATAGAATCCACTTCAATAGATACTATAGTATTTGAGAGAGAATCTCATTCATATTCATTAGAACTTGTCCCCACAGAATGAGGTATGTCTAAGACATAAGTAGGAGCAACTAGTCGCCCCCAATTTGGATGCCTTCCATCTATATCATTCTCTGTACCTTGACCAAATTCATATTCATGAGATTCATTATGACTCTAATCAGACCTTCCTAGGTATTGTGCTATGGTCATGAAGGCTCCTTCATCTCCACTAGAACTACATTCTTCTAAGTCATCTTTATTTTCTTTCACTGTGACTTTTCCTACACCTTCTTATACTGACATGAGGTGGGATGGGGATACTTAAATGGCATTTATCCTTGTATCTAGTAAGTGCGATAGATCTAATATGTGATAAATAGTGACTATTTTCCCTTGGTTTGGGTGTCTCTCATCATGTTCACCCTCTGGTTCTAGTTCTGGCTCATCTTGTGAGTTTACTATCTCTTCCTCTATCACTTGATTCGCGCTAGGAAATGGTTGGGACACTGAGCTATTTGGTTCAAAGGGGGCTCTGAATTGAGATGGGATATACAATTCCCCTTGGTAGCAAGGATTTTTTTTTGTATATACAATAGCCTTTCAGATGGTAACCAGGTAACCTCTGCTTCTTCTTGAGTCTCATTATCAGAATCTTTTGATTGGTTGTTTATAGGGCTATTGCTAGAGGAGGAATTAAACCTCTTTTCATGATATCCTATCCCTATTTTATCTACTAAATTCTAGAATTCCATGTTTATAGGCTCTGTTAACCCTTTATCTTTACCTAGGGGTTCTTGTCCTTTATGCCCCATTCATTGTATTAGTTTATATTTATGAGAAGTCCTCATGGTTTTGGTTTTTTCTTTATTTTGGTTCTTTTGGTTGGAGAATTAGGGTAGTTTATCTAGCTATATAGTAGGGGTGGCTTGCAATAATGGTCAGAGCCCACAAGTGGCAAACAGGATTTCTTATTGTAATTTTTCTTAATCAAGTCATAAATTAATACATAATTGGGGTTTAAAAGGAATTAATAAGATAAGTCACCTCACCCACGCTTGAGAGCTTGTATAGGCTAAGATGGAGGATGAGATGATACTTTCCACCTTGTGAGGTGTGGGTCTGGCATAGTTAATGGATTTGTCTATTTGAGGAGTCGTTGATACCATATATGGTCACTTAAGTGTCAGGGTCCAAAGAGACTACCAGGATGAGAACAGTGGAAAAGGCCCAAATATTATTGAAAAATGATACTACTCCATTAAGGGAAAGAGGTGTGATGGATGATCATGAACCATAGACAATTTTCCATTCATTTCTTTGAGGTTTCAAGATAGATATCCACAGTGTATCAGTGCAATGAAGGGGGAAAACTGGAAAAACTAGAAGACAAAAAATATCAATGAATGATAATAGATCAACCCAGTGTGCAAACAAAGAAATAACACAGAATAACAGTAAGGAATCATGAAATCTATAACTATAATGGGGTTTGAAAACCCATTCATTTACAAAGTCCTTGAAATGTTCCTATAATAATTTGACAATGATATATATGAAGGTACAAAGAAGATAGTTTATGGCCAGTAAAAGAACACAAAACCCTCGAAGAACATGTATCATTGTTTTTGAGGGAGAAAATTAGTCAAGGAGAGGAAATTCCATAGTCTAAAGATGTAAACTCTCTTGCCTTATCTTTTCTTTAGGTTGTAACTTCTAAGTTTCAAAAAACATATTGATTGAAAGACTTGTTAAGTTTCAAAAAATTAATAGAGGTAGGAATTAAAGTATGCCACACCAAATCAGTTGGATTTGCTACTTGAATCAATAGACAAGTGACATGTAAGATATATGTGTGGAATCCTAACCTCTTCTATTGGCATAAAGCTCTTCAAAACCATCCAGCTCTCATTAGCCCACTATGGATTATGGATTTCAATTAGAAAGTAAGTTGCATGCCAATGAACTTTATATAGTGATGCATTTTGAGTGTACAATTTATCTTCCATGATTTTCATTTTCTTTCTTTTGGTTTTTATTTTTTTCTATAATATGGCACCCTCCATACAGATTTGAAAACTTAACAATATTTTTAAAAATGATAAGGTAGGAGATTTTATTCTAGATATGTGGCATCAACACTTGGATCTATAACTTATCAGAGACTGTCAACTTGAATCTTACGTTGGTGTGCCAAAAACCAGGAATTTTATGATCAAGGAAGAATGATGATGAATGTAATGCCCCAAAAAAAATTTAATAGAGGTAGGATATAAAGACATAGTGATATCTTTCAATAAATATGTTTTTTGAAACTTAGAAGTTACAATCTAAAGAAAACATAGGCGAATTTATAAATCTATTTAAGGTTAGTATGCTACAGTCAACAAGAGGAATCGGAGTGCAACTAGAGATCAATACTAACATGACAGTAAATCCAAAAAATAAGGCTTTTATTATTAGTGCAAGGATAGGTATGGTCAATGCCATTACTGGCAGTGACAATCATGATGCTAGAGGTAGTGCATTGTGTCAAAGTAACAATTAAAGGTGACATGTTTCAAAATCGTGTTGTTAAGATGCTGAATATCAAGAGAACATGACAATGATGGAATGTCATTGAAGGATAAAAATAACAGTTTAGAATAATAAAATTGCATGAAGGATGCATTAATCAATGACCATCATACACAACATTCATTTCTATGAGGAATATGAGGGCACTATTACCAATATAGAGGACGGTACCAAAAATAATGCTATAGAAATGCTTAAGTATGCATAAAATAATGGTTTCAAATAAAGAGAAGCATATATCTAAAGTAAATAGACCTATCATAATTACAGTCAAGAAGCAAATAATAAAATCATCACTAGTGAAAATAGTGACTAAGAAGACATCACTATCATAATGTTGATTCCTCATTAGCGAGGTATGAATGCTATATAGAAGATATTTAAACATGTAGTATTAATGATCAAGAGATGCTAATTTAGACCACCAGGAATCAATGTTTCAAATCCATTTCATAGAAATAATCAAAGATGAAAGCACAATGTTTCTACACTAGGAAGGACAACAAACATAGAGATGAATATATAGTAACCATGATCACTACCATGAAAATGATATTAAGACATAGAAATCAATGATATTCAACTATGGGGATTGAAAATATTGATACACAAATATAAGGGACAATGGTTTCAAGCCATGGGTGTGAGGCTCACCCCGACCCATCATAGCTTTACTGCTCAATCACACTTTGATACTTTATGTTTTGATACATTGATACACTTTTTGATTATCCTGACAGAGACTCATGATATTATGTTATGATGATGATTATATTATGTGGATTACATTTTGATATGGATTAGACCTAGAATAGGTAGTTGATTTTGATTATATATGTTTAGATAAGTGAATTGATGAGAAGATCGAATCATGATTAGACTTGACTATTTCATGGATGTTATATCATGATGATTATGGAATTATTATGTTTTAAACATTTATGTATGAAAATTGCAATTAGAAATTTAATTCTTCTTATTGATTAATGTTGCTAATTATGAATTGAAAATGTATATTACGTGTGATTTTATTATCTTCGACTACTGATGCTTGAGTTAAGTGTGCAAGAAAGAGAACCATGGAATTATTCAGAGAGTTAGGGCTAAACACATGTGAATTGAGTAAGCCAAGGTTTAATCCAATAAGGGGTTGAAACCTCATTGTAATGTGATCCTTGTTGTAAACGTAATCTGAATGTGTGTTAATAGTTTAAAATTCATGTTGTTGTTTGGACATGTCATCGTGAATTTGATGTGTATTTTGTTTTGGTGTCACTTGACACTTGTGTTGTCCATGTGGATGGTGACATGTCAAATTAGAGCTTGGGAAAGAATCACCAAACCTTATAGGATGTTATATTAATCTCACTTGCATATAGATGTCTTTTAAGGATCACATCAAGTTGGAACTCAGATTTGAACTTTAGGGGTACTTCGGAGGGGTCAAAAGTGACCCTAGAGTGTATTTTTGGCCAAAATTAGTTAACCCTAAGGGGGTACCTTGGGTTAGGGCTAGTTTTTATCTATGGGAGAAACCTAGGTCACCATTATGACTTTCCAAAATGTCTACTTTTCAAAAGTGGCGAAAATAGAGATGGCCACATGCATCTAACTTGTCCCACACTCCTTACTAAACTCACAATTAAGAGGTAAGACAAAAGGCTAGATGTCATGTCTCATTATTGCTAGGTCTAGAGTACACTTTTGGGGGTCTTTTTAGAGGGTTTTGGGAGACTTAGTGGGTGTTCACCCACTCTCTAATTTTAGAAAAAATTAGGGTTTGGATAGAGGAAGGATAAGGATTTGGGCTCTGCTCAAGTTTTATTTTGCCATAACACATTTGGAAGGTTGGTCTCCATTGCCATGAAGTGCTTGTTTTATTGCAAGTAGATTTGTATGTTATTGTTTTATGAATATGAAATCTTTTATGGTGTTCATGTATGTAATCTTGTATAGTGTTGTTGTATGTAGATTTTGTTGTCATGTGTTGGGTTGCGAATGCATTTGGATTTTATATCAATTCTTGTTCTTTTGGATTGGGAGTGTTGTTCATGGGAGTTAAGGCATTACTCACCATTTGAGAAGGGAAGAAGTGGCCTTGGGTGAAAGGGTTAGTTGGGCTCTCCATTGTAGTGAGATTCTCTTCTCTTAGAGAAGAGGGATAATTTCATGGAGTATGGGCTTCATGAAGTCATGTTGTAAATATTGTTTTGGTATAGAAATGACCAAATATGTATATGGAAGGAATTTCAATGAAACCTTAGAAAGGAATCGAGAAACTCTTATTGAAGAATTTGAAAATGGAAATGGCATTCTCCTCCTTGGAAAATCCCACCTTCACCCTACTTCAATGGGTTTGGAAAACTCATTTGCGAAACCTTGGTTGGGAGTTTATTATTTTTTTGTGCATATATGATATTTTGTGAGGATTTGGATGTGTTATCTTGTTTAGCCTTGATTCTCCAAGCTCGGGGGTGGTCTCCTTGAGACCTTGGTTGGGAGGTGAGCTTCCCATGGTTTCCCTCATGAAATTTGCAAGTTTTTGAAGTCAAGATGATGGTGAAAGAGGCTTGAAATAAATCTCTATTTGGGGGTAGTTGTGTGTAAGCAACTTCAATGTTGCATAGTCACTCATTTGTATTGAAATTCATGTTTTGTTGATTGTTGTAATGTTCATTTTGGAATCTTTTTCAAGCTAGATGTGAAGAGCCCTCATTCTTTATGAAATGATTCATTAAAGAAAGAAATATTGCATATCATCCATGTATTGTATAGATTTCCATCTTGAAGATGTGTAATTCTAGTTTTTAAGATTACCATAATATAAATGAAGGATTCTTTAGTTCATGCATATTGCATTCTATTTCAAAAAAAAAAAAAAGTTAACCATTCATGTTAGAGGGATACTCAATATTGAAAGAGAAAGACAATATAATAGTTTCATATCAAAAAAAATCTTGAGGATTTGTGAATCTTGAAATCTCCATAATATATGTACATGCAAGTTTTCAAGTTATTGGAACACTCCATTTTCCTTTTGAAAGTCTCTATTTCATCTCTATAGATTCAACTCTCTACATTAAAAATCTCCGTCTCAATCTCAATTCTTGAGAAGAAGAAATAACGTTGATAACAATAACAAATCAAACTAGTTAGTATGTAAATGTAAAAATCAATTAATACTATTATTCCTCGTAGTATATTGCTCTAATAAACCAATCCTAATGCATACAATGATCTATTGCAAAAATTAAACCAAGAAAATCAACATGGAAGGGCTTAGAACAAATTAGGCCCATGACACTTTCTAGATTTAGAGTAAAAATGCTCTCTAAAATTTGTATGGGAAAGAAAATATTCTCCTTACCACATAGAATATTACTTTCCCAATGTTCTCTCTCTCTAATTAATCTAGTCTCCTAATATCTCTAGCATAACCTTGAAATTTAATCCTAAATTCTATTAAAAACACCTTACGCTTTTACCCATTTTCATGGACCCCACCTTCACCATACCCCTCACCTCTTTATCTCCTTGCTTGGGCATAGGACTATGTTAAGTTTGAAAATGATTAAAAAGTTTTGGGGCTGCAAAAAAATGTTTCTTGAACTACCCAAATCCTGTGCCATTTTCCCCTACTCCCCTTCTGACATGTCATAAGACCTCTTCCCAAGGTCAACTCCCTCCCCTTCCTTCATCATGTGCTTCCCTTCTTCAAAAGGGGCCTCCTTACTTAGAAACCCACACCACCTTTGTTGTCCTGTTTATGCCATGCAAAATTTCTTGCATAGGGATGAGCTAAGATAGATGGTGGGTTAGTAGGTAGTTAGATTAGATTAATAGGTAGTTAGTAGATAGTTTAAGCTAGTTAATAAACTAATGGATTAGTAGGTAGTTAGATTAGATTAATAGGTAGTTAGTAGATAGTTTAAGTTAGTTAATGAGATCTTTTTCTTTATTGTTTCAATTCTTAATTGTGTTGCATTTTATACACATGTAAATTGATTCAATGATGTAGCTTTAGTTAGTAGATTAATAACTTTTGTGTTATGAAAGATGAATGGATTTATTAACATGATCAAATTTAATTTGTATTGGATCAACTTATTAAAATAATAATTAATCATTCTAATGGATCCTTAACATTAGTTGTTTAGGTTATTTTAAAAATGTGAGATTTCTGAATTAATTTAATAGGGATTTTGGCCTAAAGTTTTGATTAGCCTATTAGAGAAGTGGATTTACTCAATTTATTCAAATGTATGGTTAATGTTAATTTAAATTTTATCATGAAAAAAAGATTATGTTACTCTTGTGTTCAAGGGGTTAGGGGTTATGTTAAATTTCAATTAGAAGTTATTTTAAATTTTGTATTAGAGGATAATTTAATTGTCTTATTAAAGGTTAATTTAAAGTTGTTTTTTTAGGGGATTGATGAATTAGGATTGCATGTGTTTTCATAAAAGGGGAATAATTTTATTAATGATATTGGTAGGTTAGGAAATCAGATTTGATTTCAGCTATTAGATTTTAATTAATAGTTGTTTGGTATAGTAAAAATTGTTATTCAATTTTAAGCATGTCAATTGATAAATGTTTCATGTATGTTTGTTTAAAAAGGGAGTAGAATATTAATTTAACTAGGTTTTGAGCCAGTAGTTAATGTTGAAAGAAAACTGGAACTAGATTTGAATGGATTAAGTTGTAATCTAGGTTAAGAGTTAAGTATTCATTAGGTCAACCTAATTCAACATATGTGCATAACAACTAACTATCATCATGATGCTAAACGTAGTTAAACATGGAATCAGAGTTAGATCAACCTGAGTTAAGCATTCATATTACCATGGAACAAGTTGATGCTCCAACTCTACATCTGTTGTGGCATGACCCTAATTCAATCTGTGTATTTACCTTGTAACTCAAAGGTTAACTCTACCATGCTATCACCCTTCCAACTCAACCATTGTTAGTTGTATGTTCTTAGGTGTTTTAAAAAAAAATATTGTGTGTGTGTTTTGCCCTAGTTTTGGGCATGACAATGAGATAACACTTGTATGAAGGACAACACCAACATGAACATTGTAAGAGCTAATGAATTTGTATATTTAACAATTAAGTGAATGTTATTGTAGAGAATAGAAGGTAGTGGGAACATTTTAAATAATAGATTATAAGAATAGTGGAAAAGGCCCAAATATTATTGAAAAATGATACTGCTAAATTAAGAGAAAGAGGTGTGATGGATGGTCATGAACCATAGACAATATTCCATTCATTTCTTTGAGGTTTCAAGATAGATATCCATAGTGTATCAGTGCAATGAAGGGGGAAAAAATAGAAGACAACGAATGTCAATGAAAGGTAATAGATCAATCCAGTGTGAAAACAAAGAAAGAGCGCAGAATAATAGTGAGGAACCATGAAATCTATAATTATAATGGGGTTTGAAAACCCATTTATTTACAAAGTACTTGAAATGTTCCTATAAAAATTTTACAATGATATATATGAAGGTACAAAGAAGAGAATTTATGGAAAGTAAAAGAACACAAATCCCTTGAAGACATGTATCATTGTTTTTGAGGAAGCAAATTAGTCAAGGAGAGGAAAAGCCATAGTCTGAAGATGTAAACTCTCTTTCCTTATCTTTTCTTTAGGTTGTAACTTCTAAGTTTCAAAAAACATATTGATTGAAAGACTTGTTAAGTTTCAAAAAATTAATAGAGGTAGGAATTAAAGTATGCCACACCAAACCAGTTGGATTTGGTATTTGACCCCATTTCAACAGTTTATCAACGTCTCATAGTAATTTAACTAGAGCTCCAATTTGGAAGCCCAAATAATAAAATAGATTACCAGTTGCTCACCCATTTAAGTTTCTTGTTTATAATTTGGATCCATATAAACATGTCAAACTTTGAGCAATTTAGAATATTGTACACCATATGTTAAACATAAAACACCTGAAGAAAGTAAAATGAAAGCAATAAACGTAGATTACTGCACCTCTGAATTGGAAACCCTGCTAATTCCCATTAGTTTCTTTTTGACCGTCGCTCTACAATGCCATGAATGTGAACATTAGATCAAATTCACATGCATATAAAAAAAATTAAACTGATCAAGTAATAGGATTTAAGAGTACAATTGCAAATTACCTTTTGATCATTTTTCTTTCTCTTGTTCAGCAATATTATTCTATTCCTTCTTTCCTCCTCCTTCTCGGCACTATTATAAGATTGCATTTCAGCTTCAACCTCTTTCTCTGCTTTGTTGGGGAGTTCCTCATAATTTTTTATGCCATGTATTCTGCATTTACATTCAATTACATGCTTTCTTTGCATATCATACCACAAATTCATTTGGTAGTCAACATCACTCTCCCTCTTTTGATTATAATTTATTATTCTCTATGAGGAAAGAGATTTACGTTTTGGTTTTCGGCCTGTAGCATTTGGACCACGCTTTTTGGGTGGAATGAAATCAGGGTTGTGCTTCTTCATCCTATGGATATTTAGTCCTTTAAAATCATAAAATAAGCATGCAATAGAGAAGCTAACCTTGATTTCTTTCCACCACAAAAGCATGGTCCAAATGCTACAGGACAACCAAAACGTAAACTTCTTTCCTTAGAGAAAATAAGAAAGTATAATAAAAATAGGGAGGGATAGTGGTGTTGACTACCAATTGAAGTTGCGGGAACATGAACAAAGCTCACAAAAATATAATAATCTACCATCCACCCATTCAGTTCTATGATGAGTACAAACTTGCACCAATAATTCCAAAATAAAACAAGAGCTGGAGTGTAGCACAGTTCCTGCCAAGTGCAGGAAAGGTGGTTTTTCCAGATAGAGATGGTTTTACATGATAAATTCATCTATTTTATTATGGTTACAACCCAATATAAATAATAAAATTACAAGAATATAAACTTAAATTAGTCAAATTACCTGGCTTCAAATATAGCCAAACCACTCACAGATTCCTTCTTTTGGCAATGTTGTTGAAGACAAAATAGTGAAGTTGTCAACCAATGATGTCAAGTATGACTTGAAGCTTCAGATGCCCCAAATATAGGAAGAGATAGAAAATGTTTGTTTGTATTTCTCTCTTCCCATTTTTGGGTCATCTGAAGCTTTAAGTGAATTTAGGGTGCAATTTTTAGTCTTTTGATGGTCGTTCTTGTATAGAATCAACTAATGCAAAAAATCCACTAGGGCATTATTAATACATGACCAAATCTTTTCACAAAAATCTATTATTGAATTTTCAGAGAAGGTATATGCACAAATGACAAGCATGCAGATTTGACCAAGCACTACTGGGAGCTTGACCCAACAACAAATGGACTTGTGATGATTTTATCACAATAGTACATATGTTGTTGGGTAAGCTCCAAGTAGTACTTAGGAAAATATGCATGTTCATCACCTGTGCATATACCTTCTCTAATTAACTCTTATATACAGGTGAAGGTTTTATATTTTGTATAGGTTGTGTGTGTGTGTGTGTGTGTGTGTGTGTGCACGCATGTGTGTGTGTGTGGAACCATTTGAAAAAACCTATGGGACTGGACCTAAGTCTCTATGGCTCATCATTGATGACCTTGCCTATGTTCATGCTCAGAGACTTTGTAGTTCGACTTCATAGTCTTGAACCAGATTAATCTAGGTCCATCATAGTAAGGGTATAAAAAGAGCCTCAAAGGTTTATTTTTGCCTAATTTATAAAATACATAAGAACAACATAATTCATGCCATACATAAGGGACTGGAACTATTACTTATGAATAGTGAGAACCATTTGATAAATCCTATGGGACTAGACCTAAGTCTCGAGGGCTCATCATTGATGGCCTTGCCTACGTTCATGCTTAGAGACTTCGTAGTTCAACTTCATAGTCTTGAACCAGATCAAATTAGGTTTATCATAGTAAGGGTATAAAAATAGATTTTATTATGTCGTATCACTATATAACACTAATTTTCTTTTTCTAAATAGAGTTCACGTATTCATCTTATATAAATAATATCTTCCCTACATTCAATCATTATACTCACATAACATTCATTAACACATAAAATTCATTCACACACAACATTCATGAATAATTCATTAACACATCCTTCATCAACATTTACTAGTAGTAAAAAATAACATTCATTAAGACAACGTTCTTTCATTAGCAAAAAATGTTGATTGCAATCATTTCTTTTTTGGTTTCTTGTTTGATTTTTTAAGGAAATAGCTAAGTGGAGCATCAATATCCTCGTCATTCCACTCCTCTACTGATTATGATCTCAACAAATGTCTCATCATCATGTGTTCAGGAATACTAGGCAGTTGCGCCAAAGGGGGGTCTGCTGCAATAACAACTATATGGGTTAAATTCACACTATTTTATATTAGTGTTACAAGTATTTCATTAATTAAAACAAATATAAATCAAAAAAAAAAATTAAAAGAACAAAATATAGATTTTCTTTACCTGACTATGCCACATCATCTACAATAACATTTTTGTCATCCCCAAAGTCAACATGGTGATCACTCTGAACATCCTCCACACGTTCAGCATGACGTTATGTATGCTCTAAAATATACATAAAAAAGGTTACACCAATTTCAATTTAAGATGTTAAATTGTATTAATAGTTACATAATTAATTTTCAATAGTAAATGAACACCTCCATCGACACTGCGATGCACATTAGGGCCTTCATCATGAGGCATAGGTTATGTGTTAGGATTATGAGGCTATATTGCAATTCCATGCCAATTGTTATGATCATTTTCTTTTTAAATACAAAAATAGTCAATTTATGTTTGAAATTAACATCAAATAGATTGTTGCCCAAGTATTCAATTTCAAATATTTTTCATTTGGCATATTTACTTGTTCAACCGATGCGGGAGACTCTTGGGTTGGGCCAGTGGAAGCTTGGCGTAGGCGTTCAGCCATGGCTTGATAGCCTTCCTTGAAGGCAATTTTTTGTGTTCTTTGGTGGCCTCTAAATTAAAATCTAATCCATGCATTTTTTGATTAAACAAAATTATTTACAATTTATAAAAATTTAAATCCATAATTTCATTTACTGCTACTTACAATTCGTGCTTGAATTTTTGAATAACCACCAGAGCCAAGTTTGTGTTGGCCAATATTTTGTAGTCTGGCTTTTGTAGCCTTTGATGTGTCTTTCAACCTATGAAGAGTTTTAAATATGTTAGACTATATAGATATAAAGAACACTAATTAGTACATAATTACATTCTCCTAGTAGTTAATACTATCGCATACCTTCTTTTATCATTTGGTGGTGCAATTCCTCTTTGAGTATCCCCTTTCTCCTTTGCATCCAAAATGAATTTATTCCAATGCCTCACTGAAATAAAGGGAGGATGCTCATACTTTGGGTTGTGTACGAGACTCCTTCTATATGAGTTCCTCACAGTCTTAAGATGTTTGGCAGATTTTTCTAAATTTTTCTTCTCCTCAAAAATGTTATTACCAAACTCATGCTCTAAATCTTTTATGAGTTGTTATTTTCATTTTTTCTTGTAAGTTCCACCTTTTAAGAAAAAGCACAAAATTTTTAGATAGAAAAATTAACTAAAGTTGCATACCGTGAATATAGTAATGTGTGTGTTATTTATGTACCTGTTGTCTACAACACAACACTTCAATAATTCATTAGATTAGTGAAAAACAAGGAATAAGAAAGTAAATCAATCACTAAAACTGACCTATTACTTCCTATCTAAGAGGAGTGTGAATAATGCTATAATTTTCCTTAGATTATGCATTTATCAGTGACATATACAAATTAGAACTGAAGATTCAAATGAAACTACTCTAAATGCTCAAGAAATGTTCATTTTAAGCTCTAAATTTGAAGATTATAACAATGCAAATGAAGATTTAAGCTAAAATGCATGAATATCTCTAAGAATACTAGCAGCATAAGTTTGCAAATTGAAAACTCAAATTAGGGGCCTATTGTGCTTAAAATTCATTCTATTTATAGAATAATTTAGTGAATAAGAGGTTAGGATTGAAAGTGGAAGAGAGGTGGAGATTAAATCTTTGGTCATCCATGTGAGGTGATCCAAGTGATTTAACTCCCATTGGTTAGGGATTTGACTTTCCCTTTTGCAAATGGAAATGTAATTTAGGATTTATTTTATTCCTTTTATTAATTAATTTAGCCATGTTTTGATTTATTTTGATTGATTTGAATTATTTTGATTTAACTGGCTAGGGAAATTAATGTAATTTAGTGATTAAATCACTTAGGAGATTAAATTTGATTTAAAAATTATGCCAATAAATTGAAGAATTGTCTTGACATAATTAGGGGTATGATCACACTTGGTGAAAATAGGGTCTATGGTCAGAGCAGACCAAATTAGGGTGATTATATTTGGCCCTCTTTGAATAGATATGCGAGAAGCACATTGATTCAAAGAAAATTTTGATGTTGACTTCAGAAAGTTTGAGAATTTTGCACTTGATCAAATGCAATATCTAATGAGATCAGTCTCACACTTGATTGTCCTAAACTGATAGAATTGACTTTGAACTTGATCGAACAAAGGTCAATAATCAAAGATCTTAAAGATACCAATTTTGAACTTGGTTGTCATCCGAGAATTGATAATATAGACTCTGAACTTGATCGAACAAAGGTCAGTACAAATCTTTCATGAGCTTAATAAGAATATAAGAAAAGGTAGACATAATATATGAAGCTTGTGAGAACCAAAGCCTTCAATCCAACGGTCCTGACTTAGTCAAGGAACTGTCATGCCTTTAGTTTTTTTATAACAAAGTCATTTTAGTGTTGTTTCGAGCAAGAATTTAATTGATTTAAGTGTGATCATGCCCCCTTAGGAACTAAATTGAAGGAAAAAGAATAAATCCTTCCGTAGAATGATATATCACTTGAATTGATCAATTGAATTGAGAAAGAATCAATTTAGAGGAGATGGAGAAACGAAGGTGTGTTAAGAGAAAACACAATTTTACAAGTTAATCATGTTAAAATGTGAGTTTTGAGTCTGATAAAATAATGTCAGACCAAGATATTTGATGAATAATGTGCAATTTGATGTTATAGAACCTAGAAAACTGATTGCGTAAAGCCTGTGAATCATTTTTGGAACATATGGAACAATTTTGAATTTTTAGTAACTGTCGTAAAAAATTTACTGTGCTATGTATAACATCATCAATGTGTTTGATTTCATTCTTGATTGATCAAAAGGAGAACAAAATAAATTTTATTTTTCTGGGAGGAGTTTTGGAGCTCCTAAATGGCTCAAAAAGTCAAATATATAGCTCAAAATTCACTTTTTACCCATTCATTTTCACTTTTATCCTTGGTAATTCTAAGAGCTCTATAGAGAAGATGGTGGTCCCCATGCATAAACATCATTTAAAGCTTGGTCATCAACATCAGCTTCTAGCTGACTACCCACCTCCAATAAGTACTCAAAAACCTACCTTCTCAAGTTTTCAATTTCCAGTTTCATGCCTTTTTGTAGAAGTTATTGCAAGTTTAGTTTTGAGTCGCTTCCCATGTTTAGGGTCACACCTGGTCAATCTCAAGTCATATCATGTTTCTGCTTGAAATCTCGGGTCAGATCCTGTAATTTTAGGATCGCACCCCATTTTATGGTTTTCATCGCATGTCGTAGATTGTAGATAGAATTTGAAAGATTTTGCATCCTGTTGGAATAGGGTCGCATGTTGCATCCTACGTCACATCTTGTAAAAATAGGATCACTTCTCAGATGTCCCATTGCATCCCAAGAATCATGGATCACATCCTGTAAAAGGGATCACACCCTATAGGAGCAGAGTCATTTCTGGTTTTTGACTTTTTCTGTTTGATAACCAAAAACACTTAGCTGATTATGTTTCTGCTTAGTTGCCTTAGATAGAGTACTATTTTGAACTGTTCTGCAATTGTTATCATTTTAACAGGTTCCTTTTGAGGTCATCTCATTCTGAGGACCGTATCCTGGTCATGTCCTTGCACTATCTAGATCTTTTACTGACGATGAGATAGAGTTATTCACGTGTGTAAGATTATTGTCTTTGAGAGATTTACCCAATATCAGGTTAAATCAAGGGTTGTTGACTGCTCTGGCCGAGAGATGACATTCTAAGCACAACACCTTCCAACTCTCAAGTGGTGAGATGACCATCACACCCAAGGATGTGTGGCATATACTTAGAGTTCCTGTGATGGGTTGAGAGGTGCAATTCAATTCCACATTTGTTACAGCTATTGCCACAGTGCGGTGTTTCTTCAGAGATGACACTATAGCTCACTATTACCTCACGTGGGAATACATGTGTGATAAATATAATTGTCTTCTTGTATACTTGGTCGGATTGATCAGAGATGTCCTAATTCTTGACTGAGGACAACACATTTTCATGGTTGGTTGGGTAGACATGCTAGAGAAGATGATTGTTTCTTCTTGGAGATTTGCATGCGGCAATTGCATTCTTTCTCATATTTACAGAGAGTTGCATGAGATAGTTTATCAGTATTCTTGGAGTATGATAGCTGGGATCCTTGTACTACAGATCTAGGACTGGGAGCATATCCTAGTTACATGGTTGATAGTTGACAAGCAGTGGTTGGATCAGCAGCTGTATGTATATATGTACTCTGGTTGGATTTAGCAGCCCCATCTAGGCAAGGTAGAGTATTGGCACCGGTTGTTCGATGACATGACTATAGTAGTATGGCGACCATACCTTGACTATGAGGAGTGTCTCTCTGACACATGGTAGATGCCATATTTCTTTCAAAGAAGGTACTTGATTGGCAGTACCAGATATATTGTTGAGCATTTCTTGGTCACCCGGGTTTTGAGGCAGTATGGCCGCATGCAGGGTAGATGCCAGGATTTATCTGTATATGCACATATCTGAGATGAGGTGCCATTATGGGGTTCCTATTTAGTATATAAGACTGCAAAGCATTCTATTAGAGATATGGTTGTAGTGCCATGGGATCTTCAGCTAGAGGTAGAAGATGCAAGATGCTCAGATGGTTATCATGCTCAGATGTTATAGCATCTATTTTCACAATTTATAGCACCTGAGGAGGCAGTTCCACATATTGAGGATCCTTTAGACTGTGATCCCACTAATGATTTTCCTATTAGAGGTAGAGGGGGATCTCAGAGGGAGAGATGAGACAGAGGGAGAGACAGTGGAAGAGATGGGGGGATATGAGATGGGAGGCGCCCTCCTCCAGATAGAGGATAGGGTCCAAATGATCAGGATGATGCAGATGATAGGAGTGGAGATGTTGTGGGAGGGAGTGGAAAGGGTGCCAGGGGAAGTGGGAGGCAGACTCATTTTAGATTTTTTTCTCCCCAGAGGGATCCAAGTCCAATGTTGACCAGAGATCAGTAGCGACAACGTCAGTAGGATGCTCCGCAGGATAGGTCTTCTGGCCAGGATACACAAAGGGGTTCATCAGTTAGATATGGTGAAGCATTGACATAGTTTGAATGTGAGCATGAGAATGAGAAGATCAGAGCAAGGATCACTAATTTAGAGGCCTTACTTGTCGATAGGGATGCACATCTTGAGCGTCTTAGATCAGATAGAGATACACAGCTTGATCATCTCAGAGCAAAGAGGGACAAACAACTGGACATACTCATGGAAGAGAGAGATACCCAGGCTTGGGTAGCTACTCACCAGGGATAGAGAGCAGCATATTATTCTAGTTTATATCATGTTTTGGTTCTAGAGGGTTAGAGAGAACCTTTATATTCATAGATGGCTCAGTAGTCTGAGAGGGCCATGCCTCCACCAGCTCCATTTGTACCACCTCCTCCTCCTCCTCCAGATCAGGGAGAGGGTGGCAGTTAGACTTGATACTGCATTTTGTCATATTTTTTAGATCATATTGTCTATCTTGATCCTTCTGAGATCATTCTTTTGTACTATGACATTTATACATGTATATATGTTCCTCATTGATACTCTGATACTCGTTTGTAGACAATTCCACATTTTTTATCTATTCGATATCTGATATGTCTGAGATAGTTGTTCCTGATTCTGATATGTTCATGGGTTCTCTTACTTTGATAGAAGTTTAGATTTGATGCACATGTGATTATGATCTTGGTCTCTTGATGAGTTAGATTAGATTATGTGATGACACCATTTATGCTTTGTGATTTATTACTGATATAAATGTGTTTAAAATGATGCTAAGTGAATATGCAAATGTATGTTTTTGAGATTTTCTGTATCCAAATAAATGTATGGATGTACTTAGGATGTATAAATAAATGCAATGCTTGAATACTTTGTTTTTGTCTTTTCCCTTTCTCATTTATGAATGCAGAATGTATGTCATGGATATGTAATGACATTAATATCAATAATATTGATTTATGTAATTAACTTGGATTTCAGATGAATCAAGAAATCATTTTAAGCTCATGTCCTTTTATGTTGTTCTTTCAAATGAATCATGCAATCTATAAATGCATCTACATGTAGACTCTTAGGACTGTCATTGATTTGTATACATTGTAGCATTTTATCATCATTGGGCATTTTTGTAATGGACATCACCTGATAGTACAACTGTCACTAATACCCACTGGTATCATAAAAGTATGAATACAATGTGTATTGGATGCAATGTCAGAAATTAAATTAGGCATCAAGGCATAGAAGCTAGGACAACAAGTTAGTTATCTCCTTTTAACATTAAGAACCAGGTTCTGTTTAAGTGTAATGTAAGATATGTGACCCGTAATGACCTTGAAAATTCATATCCTTGGGTACATCATTTAGCGTACACATTAGTAAGAATCTAATATAGAAAATAGACAAGGAAATCATTTCAACCTCACCGTAGTTTACACATAACAAGGATCGAGATATATGCAGCTGTCCACTCATGTTGGCAACCCTTACCATAAACATCCAAGTTAGGTGAAATTTATAGGATCATTTGGAACAATCACCATACACAGAAAATCAAGAAAAAATTAGGCCATGTCTCCTTGCAAATCTTTGTCTTTGAATAGACGTCATGCAGTAACTCGGAAGACATAATAATCACCAATTGAGAATCAATCAAAGAAAATTTACAACCGCTTAGATGCCCCTAGTATGAAACATCATGGTAACATAAAAGAATCATAATAAAACCAAGATCAGACTATGTGTTTATGTAGTATTGAGAAATACTGTAGATTCATTTTTCAAGCGCAATAGAGATTCATCAATCAGAATTTGGAATTAAGCAATATGTTTTCATGTCTGAGTATATAAGAGATTAACTTTGTCAGCAATTGCAATCTAATGTAGTGTTTAGAAACACTGTTTGATTAAAGTGTTGAGAACCACTAGTTTATTTTTTATTTAAAGTGTTGAAAAACACTAGTTCATTTTAAAGTTCTTGATTTAAAGTGTTGAGAAACACTAGAGCATTTTAAATTTCATTTATTAAAGTGTTGAGAAACACTAGTGTGATGTCTGTTATAGGTAGGTGGTGTTGAAGAAACACCTTTGTTTGTGATAGTGATGTTTAGGTGCAAGTATTGAGAAATACTATTTTTGAGAGGAAAACCATCCTAAACAAGATCTTAGGACAACCTAGTAGATGCAAACTGAACATGCTAGCAAAGATGCCCCCAGTGCAGAATGACTATTCCTAAGACACAAATGCAGACAAATCCCAAGCAAGGATAGGAAAATTTTAAGGAATCAGAGTCACCAAATAGCACAAGTGCAATCATCAAGTATTAGTATCATCGATGCATTGATAGATAGAGCACAGAGTTCGAGTGATGCATGTTTGTCATGATTTCACCACTCAGCAAAGCTTTTTATTTTTCGTACCAAGACACCTACTTGCCAAGTTTTCATCAAGGCACTTTTCTCTTTTTCAATTTTTTTTTCTTTTTTCTTTTTCTTTTTCTTTTTTTATTTTTTGGTAGTATCAAGGCGCCTGTTTGTCATGTTTTCACCAAGAATACCTTTTTCAGGACATTTTCCACTATTTTTGGATTTCTTCAGGCTCAATTTTCTGATTGTTTAGGTATTTTTTGAAATTTTCACTGCAAGGGCTCTGCTATCTAGATATCGAGCATAGTAATGCTTCAAATGTAGAGTATTAATGGGATCAAGGAGAACACCTCCCTCGGGTGTAGCTAACTGATAAGCTCCAGTCCCAAAAGTTGCAGTAATGACATAAGGTCCCTGCCAATTGGATTCAAACATTCCTTTCTCTTCTTTGTTTGGCTCATTCTTAGGATTCTCTTTGAGAATGAGATCCCCCACTTGAAAGTGTCATGGTTTCACCTTTTTATTGTACCCTTTTGGCATGCATTTTTGGTACACTTTGAGATGATCGGATTATTGTTGCCTGCACTCATCAAGTAAGTCTAATTAATTTACCCTATGGATGCGGTATTGTTCATTAGTAATAAGACCTTGTAAAGATACCCACAAAGATGGAATTTCAACCTCAATAGGTAATACTACCTCAGTGCCATAGACTAGGGTAAATGGTGTGCCTCTAGTTAGTGTTCTAATACTTGTTTTGTAGGCCCAAAGTGCCGAATTTAATTGAAAATGCAATTCTCTGCCAAACTTGTTCACAGTTCTGTGTATGATCTTGAGAATTTTCTTGTTAGATGCCTCAGCTTGTCCATTACCTTGAGGATAATAGATTGAAGAAAAATCTTGAGTAATGTGAAACTCTATGCAAAGGTCTTAGATTTCTTGGTTTTTAAATTAACTTACATTGTCTATTACTATTGAAGAGGGTATCCCATATCTACAAAAATTGTAGTTCAAAATAAACATAGCCACCTATTTTCCAGTGGCTTTGATCAGTGGCACGGCTTTGACCCACTTAGTGAAATACTCAATGGTCATAATTATGTATTTGTGTCCACTTGAAGAATTAGGATATATTTGTCCAACCAAATCAAAGGCCCATCGTTGAAATGGCCAATGTGTTATAAATGGTATGAGTTCTTTAGCAGGAGAATGGATGATATTTCCATGTGTTAGGCATTTGTGACATGTCTTTGAAAATATAACAACATCTTTTTCCATCATGGGCCTATAATAGCCTACTCTTAGTAGTCTCTTATCTAGTGAAAATCCATTTGAGTGTGATCCACATACACCTTCGTGGACTTCTTTTAATGTGCGATATGACTCTTCTTGTTCTAAACACCTAAGAAGTGTACCGTCGAGACCTCGTCTATATAAGTTATAAGTAATGAGGATATAACGCGATGCTGTCCTAATTAAGGATCATTTTTCATTCCTTGATAAACCATCGGGTAGAGTTTGGTCAGTTAGATAGGAAATGAGTTTGGTGTACCAAGATTGGTTTTGGGCATTCAAAGCACAAAATATTTGGTACTCAAGGGTATCAAAATCTGGATAGGATAGTTATTCCAACAAGAATTCATAGCGAAATGGATGTTCTTCTAGTTGTAACATGGATGCCAGTGTAGCCATAGAATCTGTAACTTTGTTTTATGTTCTTGGTATTTGCTGGAATGTGACGAAGACAAAGTAATTTTTCAAGTCTTCAACCAATTGTTTATAAGGCATCAACTTCTCATCTTTAGTCTGATAGTCTCCATTTACTTGATTAATAATAAGCTAAGAGACACCATACACATGTAACTCTATGATCTTCCATTTCATAGCCAATTTAAGACAATTCACTAATGTTTCATATTTAGAAACGTTGTTGGTGCATGGAAACATTAATTTGTATGCCTTGGGAATCTTGTACCCTTGAGGAGTAATAAAGAGAACTCCTGCTCTAGAGCCTTGTTGTGTAAAATAAAAATCAAATTACATCTTCCATGGATGTTCAATTAAATTCATTATTATTTCATCAGGAAATTCAATTATCAGAGGTGCGTCATCTTGCAAGGGTGAATCAGCTAATTGATCTGTGAGGACTTGTCCTTTAATAGCCCTTCTAGCTACGTACTCAATATCAAATTTTCTCAGAATCAGGACCTACTTTGCTAGCCTTCCTATTAATGTTTTCTTGCTTAAGAGGTATTTTAGAGGATCTATCTTTGCAATAAGCTTTACTGTATGTGACAGCATATAATTTCTTAATTTTTGTGATGCAAAGACAACTGCTAAGAAATATTTTTCAATTATGTTGTAATTGAGTTCATAAGATACTAGTGTTCTACTGATATAGTAAATTTCTCTTCCCCTTTTAGTTTCATCTTCTTGATCTAGCAATACTCCCAATGATGTAGCTGTAGTTGAGATGTATAGGAGTAATGGCTTTCCATGAATGGGTTCCATGAGAACAAGAGGAGTAGCCAAGCACTCTTTTAATTCTTTGAAGTTATTTTCACAATGTTCATCCCATTTGAAGGTAACACCCTTATGTAGAAATTTAGTGAAAGGTTGTGCTCTTTCTGCAAGTTATGACATAAATATCTTTATTGACTAGAGTCTTCCTTGTAATGTCCTCATTTGACTAATGTCGTGTGGAGGTGGCATTTCTAATATAGATTTGACTTTTGCAGGGTCAACCTCAATTCCATTTGCTGATACTATAAACCCTAGTAGCTTTCCTTATTGAACTCCAAAGGTACACTTCTTTGGATTAAGTCTGAGTTGAAATTGTTCCATGTGATCTAATATCTTCCGCAAGTCTTCAATATGAGTATTCCTTATTTTTTATTTTTCTAAGGTTTCATCCAGGTAATCCTCCATGTTTTTATGTATCATATCATGGAATATGGTAGTCATAGCTCTTTGGTATGTAGCACCAACATTCTTTAATCCAAATGACATAATGTTCCAGCAAAAATCTCCCCATGTGCATGTGAATTTGGTCTTCTTTTTATCTTTAGGAGAAATCTTAACCTGGTTATAGCCTAAGAAACCATCCATTAGTGAGTACATTTGATAGCCAATTGTAAGATCTATGATCATATCAATGTTTGGCAGTGGAAAATCATCTTTAGGACATGCTTTGTTTAAGTCTCTAAAGTCTGTGTAGATCCTGATATATTTATCTATTTTAGATATTGATACCACATTAGAAATCCATCCTGCATAAGCGATGACTCTTATGAATCCATCTTTCAGTAATTTTTCTAGCTCTGCTTTCACTAGTAATGCCACATGAGGATGCATCTCTCTTAGTTTTTGTTTCATGGGTTTTATCACAGTACCTATAGATAAATGGTGCATTATTAGTTCCAGATCCAGTCCAGGCATATCTGTGTAAGACCATGCAAAGTTTATCTTTTTCTCTTTCAGGAACTTAGTGAATTGTGTCTTCTCCTCTTCTGATAAGGATTGTGATAGGTGAAAAATCTGAGGAACTTCAGTTGTGCCCAAGTTAACCGATTGTATTGGTTCTATCAAAACTGAAGATCTCTCTTGAAAGTGCTCAAGGATGATATCAAGAATCTCATCTTTTGGCACCTTTGGGAGGTTTTCACCATCAGATACATCTTTTATTTTTACTTTTTGATAATCTGACACTGCCACAACATGGTTTTCACCATCAATTTTTTTCTTCTTTTTATTTTTCAATTTGTGACTAATAAACTTGATATCCTCCTCTAACATGTTCATGCTCCTTGCATTGGTGAAATAAGGATAAGGTTCACAAGCATTTAGGTAACAGGCCAAGGTGTAGTCATTAGGGAAGTTCATGATAGGATTAGGATCTAAATTCATCCAATCAATTAGGTCAGGTTTTATCAAGGATAATGAATCAGAGTTTGTTAAGGATAACATCGTGTCAGCATCAAAACTATTAACAAACAAGACATGTTTTGTTAAGTCAAATTCTACAACATTTAGATCATCGGGACTTAAATCATTATTAATAGGTTCATTGTTAGTAATATGTGGACCTAACTCTAGCAAATCATCATTTGATCTTTCTTCTTCTTCTCTAAGAAAAATGGAACTCATTGCTTGTAGTCTCATAATGTCCTCTAGAGCTAGTAAAACACCAGTTTCTTCATAAAAAATCCTAGGTAATGGTATCTCATCTGATTCTAGAACAACATCAATGTTAGGGGAAGTGTTAGAACTCTCTCCTCTTTGAAATATTGGTGCCAATTTATGAATCACATCTACTTCAATGTACATGGTAGCATTAGATAGGACATCACATTCATAATCATGTGAATCTATTATTTCATCATCTGATCTGTTTAGAAACTTAGCAATAGTTACCTAATGTACCCTATTAGCCACTTGTAGATCAAAGTGAGGTAAATCTAGGACATGTGAAATTGTGACCAACTGCCCCCAGTTAGGATGTAAATCTTTTTGTTGGGGTATTTCTTCAGTAGTTTTTTCTATCAATGGAACTTTTGGAGAGCCTTCTGTTGTTTCCTCTACTTCTTGAATAGTAGCTTTTGTTAGTAAAGGAACATGAGTGTCATGTTGTGTTTTAAAGCTAGGTACATATCTTTCTCTTTGATATTTGGGCTACTCTGTACCAATATGAAATAATCTCTCATAGGTCCATTGTTCTAGTTCTGTTTCTTCTTCTTCATCACTCCCTTCATCAAATATTGGACCATCTCTTGAAGTAGGGTTTTCATATTTATTATTGAAACCTAGTCCTATTTTGTTTTTGGTATTTCTGAATTCTATGTGTATATGTTAAAAAAGTCCTTTTCCTTTGTCTCCTAAAGGTCCTTTCCCTTTATATTCCATCTGTTTGAGAAGTTCATATCCTTTACCATACTTTTCTGGGGATATTTTCACATGTTTTACCTCATTTTCTTTTGGTTCTCCTTTGTAAATCCAATCCAAGACTAGTTTTTCTTCTTTTTTATCCTCTTGAGACGTAGATGCTCTAACCATATCAGTTTCTTTGTGAATCTCTGGTTCTTTAGTTGTAGTAGGTGTGAAAGGTGAGGAAGGTTTCCTATAAGATCTTGGAGACACTGGAAGTTCTATCAAAGATGGGGTCATGTCTAGCTTGTATTCTCCCATACTAGTTTCTTCAAGTTTTAATGTCTTTCCAAAGCTTCTCATAACCATGTCTTTAGTATTTTTAGGTACAGTTTCTTTTGGAACTTCCTTGTTATGAGGGACCATACTATCTACTTTGACATTATTGCAAATATAACTGGCATTTGCAAAAAAATTTATTTCCACCCCATTATGTGGGAATTTGATATATTGGTGGTAAGTAGATGGTATTGCTTGCATTTCATGTATCCAAGGTATCCCTAATAGTATGTTGTAAGCCAAGGGTATATCTAGAACTTGACAGATCGCATTTCTTTCAACTGCTCATATTCTGATTGGTAGAACAATGAGGCCTTTAGATGATCTTTCTTCTTCATCGTAAGCTTTGATCGTTATCTTACTTATTGAATCAATGGTTTGTTCTGAAAGACCCAATTTTTTTATTAGATTGAGAGTAAAAATGTTCAACCCTGTGCCTCCATCTATCAATACATGTCTAACATGGGATTTATGAATTAGGACTTCAATGTGTAGAGGTTGGTTATGCGGATGTGTCAATGACTTGTCATCTTCTTCTGAAAAAGAGAGATAGTGTGGTGCTGAGATATGATTTACCATTGCTTGGAACTTGTCTACATCAATGTCTTTTGGAAAATTTTTAGAATGTAGGGCTTGTTCAAGAACTTCTCTATGCATTGAGGAGATTTTAAGTAACTCAAATATAGAAATTTGATCAGATGTTCTTTGCAATTGATCCCCCAAGTTATAGTTTGTTGCAGGAATAGTAATTGTTTGTCTCGTTGTTGTTGGTTTAAGAATAGTGATAATAGGTACTTTGGTAGATGTTGTTGGTTTTGATGAGGAACTAGGTCCTTTGATTGTGACTTGTGCTTGATTTTGAGTCATGGAATTTGATTGTGTAGATGTTTATTTAGCACCTTTAATAGTGATCACATTGATTGATTCGTATTTAATGTCCAACATATTGATAACATTATCGTTATTGGAGTAGGTGTAATTCACTTCATTTCCTTTTCCTTTGGAAGCTTCCCCTTTCTCATAATTAGGTAATGGTTTGTTAAATATCATATGTTCTTCATTAGTGGTGTTTCCTTCCACTTTGATTTTGCCTCCTTTAATAAGGTCTTGTATAACGTGTTTAATCTTCACACAGTTATTGGTCGTGTTAGAGTAATTATTAGTTTGCTTATTAATTAAATCATGTTGATTTAATTAATTAATTTATTACTCTTTAGTGCTTAATCTTTCTCTTAGGTGCATTAATAATTAATTCTTTTATTAATTATTAA
>MU224322.1:225569-236908 GCA_018584345.1 Thuja plicata | reverse complement strand
CATGGGGGGGCTGATTGTACTTATGGTCTTGAGAGAGTCTCTTGAGCCATTTATTTTCTGCATTTTTCTATCTCTTTTTGGAGAGGGGTTTTTCCCATTGGGTTTTCTTCTTTGTCTCCGATTTACAGAGATTTCCTTGTATTGGGTACCTGATCAGGCCTTGTTGCCGGGTGCCTTTTTTCCTGCTTTCATAGCTATGCTAGGTTAGCTTACCCCCTGCGCTTAGCTTAAGGGGGGGTGTTAGAGTAATTATTAGTTTGCTTATTAATTAAATCATGTTGATTTAATTAATTAATTTATTACTCTTTAGTGCTTAATCTTTCTCTTAGGTGCATTAATAATTAATTCTTTTATTAATTATTAATGTGCAAACTAGCTTTTTTAGGCTTTAGGGTTTTGTTCACCTTTATAGGTTGAACCTTGTAATTCTTTTTTAATTAATTCAGATTATAATTTTGCTCTCACTTTTTGAGTAACTTCTGAGTTCTGCTTTTTCCTCCTTCTGCTTCTCTCTTGTAACAGGTTATTTGCATGCAGGTTTTCTTGGCATTCTGTGGATTTGTATTTCTCAAATCCTACAGGTCGTATGTCATTTGTTCTTGTGAAAGACAATAGGAATTATCATCCCACTATTTCAGTTTGACCTCTGGTTCCCATGGCTTTGAATCAGGAATTTTAAGAACTTTGTTGTCCAAGAGTGTCTTCAAAACTGTCTCAAGAGGCTCACCTAAAGGATTAAATATTCATTGAGGTCTAGAAGTCCATGGTCTACTCTTGTTGTTGTCATTGTTTCCTATAGGTATTGTGGTTGTTACCTTAGCTTCTTTGTTTGATTTCATGCTATTCATCAAATTGAACACTGTTGGTTTAGGACTAGCATTAGATGCATCTACCACTCTATCGTTAACAACATTCTTGTTTTGTTTCCAAGATTTAGGCTTGTTGTTGTAGTTGGCAGATTTGTTATCACTTTGAAGGGTAATTTCTCCTTTCTTAACCATGACCTCTTCAATATGAATGAAATTCTTAATCATCCTATCAAAGCTAGGTGAATCTTGCATTTGCAAAGCATAGTTTAATTCAAGTATCAAGTTGTTAATGAAGATTTCCATATTTTCTAATTCGGGAATAGCTCTTTAATACCTCGCAAAGATTTTCCTCCACCTTTGTAAAAAGTGTGTAAAGGATTCATCGATTCTTTGTTTTGTATTACATAAGTCCATCATGGTTACGTCATGTTGTATATTATAGGAGTAATGTTGAAAAAAATGTTGTATTAACTCCTCAAAATATTTCACCTTAGGTGTGAGTTTTGAGAACCACTCCATAGCATTTCTGCCTAGACTTCCCAGAAATAGCCTCATTAGGTATGTTGGTTCTTTCATGTACTCTATGCTTAGAGCAAAAAACTCTCTCACATGGTCATGTGGATCAATATTTCCCTTATACTTGTCGTATTTAGGCCTTTCCATGTTGGGAGGAAATGGAATCATGTTAATACTATTGTTAAATGGAAATGGACAAATGTGTTCCAAAGAGTATTTCTTCATTGGTTTGACCTTCTCTTGTTTGAGTGTTGCAAGTTCAAGTTGCATCAAGGTCAATTGTTTAGTGAGAATAGAGATATGGGTTGGTATCTCTTTTTCCTTTAGTCTTTCAACATCATAATCTTTAGGTAGTTTCACTCCAATGGATGATAGATGTAGATAGTATTTCTTTTTGTCTTCACCAATTATCTTTTCCAATGTTCTTTGTAATTTTCTACTTTGTTTAAGTCTATTATACTCTTCATCGGGTATGTCTCCATCACTATCTGATTCAAAAAAAGGGTGAGTGATGTAAATATCTTCCTCACTACTATTTTCTTCTTGTCTTTGGTTCTTGTTATTGTTATATTCCTCAAAGGTTGTACTCCATTCATTTCTAGGAGCTTCCATTGCGGGTGTAGGTAATTTGTGTCAAATAAGGGATTGCGAGATGTTTCTCATTAAAAGTGTAGCAATCTAGGAGGTACTTCTAATTTGTCAAAAAGATACTTGTTACGTCTTGTGTTAACCATGAATTTGAATCTCAACTGTGTCAAAAGTTTCCCAATAGTGTCAAGTGAAGTCTCAAATTATTCAAGTAAGCGTGTCCAAATTGTAAAGGATTGTTTGTTGTTTGATGGAAGTAAATGACTCCAGTGTTAAAGAGTTAGAATGCCCTAATAATGAGCTGGGAATAAATTTTTTTTGAAAAGTGAATAGACCACACATATTGAGACCAATTGTAAGAGCCCAAAATGACATGCAAGGTAGACTTGTGAAAAGTTTTGAAACAGTAACAGAAAGACCCGAAAAGAAACAAGACCAAGCTAAGAAGACAAAAGGGTACCCAAATATAATAATTTTCTCTAAGAGACAACTATGCAACTACCCACTATTCTAGATGTGACACACTGCATGAAAGCTAGGAAATACCAGATGCAACCTTCTGATGAAAAAAGTGAGAGTTTTGATATTCAAGATGTGACCTTTCTCCCTAGAGGCAATGCAAAAATGAACAGAAGCGAGACAGGATACTAAATGTGAATTTGCACAACCATATCTAAGCCAGGATAGACTAAAGGCGAGCCTCTGATGTTCTGTCAAGTTTTTTTCAAGTTTGTCAAGTTTGTCTCAGAATGCGTGAAATTTGTCTGACTACAGATTGTTTTCTAAGACTTTCCAGTGAGTGAAAAACATAGCATGTAGTCTAATATTGAATTTTGTTGCTTTTTTGAATAATTTATCTTTTTAGTAATCTTTTAAGCACATCAAGGAATTTTCCATTGTTAAGGGTGAACAAAAACATCCTTAATCCCTAGTGTCTAAGCATAGGATGAAAATATTTGCTCGTAGACTCAGGTACACACTCAAATGCTAATCAGAATATGGCCATCACCAAGCACGCAATGGCTCTCATTATGATGCCATATTATCTGACTCCAAATGCAAGTGAAGGCACGAAATAATGAGTATCTTGTGACAATTACTATTTTCCTTGCACAAAGATTATCACCCTTTCGGGGATGAATCAGGTAGTTTTGACTACAATTTGTTTATTATGATGGGGAAATCCATTCAAAACCATCTCCCATGGAATTGCTCAAGGAAAAATTGAGGTGTATATCCCTATGAGTACTCAAATGTGTGTAGTCTCGCAAGAAAGATTTAAGTAGCTCCATCTTCTAAGGCTTTATCCTACAAGGAAGAAATTATTTATAGTGAGTTGGAAGGGTTGGCATAAAACCTGTCCTCACTTGGTTCATTCTCGGGAGATTTTTTCCTCAACTGGCAGGCCCTCTAATGTTTTTAAAAACATACAAAGGATTGGCGAGCTTAGGATTTCAAGATTTCTGATTCTTCAAAAGAAGAAGAGCATACTCTCCTAGTCCATGCCATTTTCTCCCACAAACACTTCAATCGAGGTTCTTTCCCTCAAATGACTTTACTCACAACTCAATCCCCCATGTCGACTTTTTGATTCCTCCACTTGGAAGGAAGAGAAGATCCTCTTGTGAGATCAAGAAACAAGCTTAATTTTGATTTAAATGATCCTAGATTATGAAAACACAAGTACTTGAAAGCTAAGTTTGATTTTTGTTTTTCCACAAGATTTAAGTGCTTTGCTTGTTCATTTACTATATCCCAAAATTAGACAATGAGGTTCTTTTCCCATAATTTTAAATGAATTGTGTTGTTCAATTTCAAACCAAAGGGAATTATACGATGTAGCCTGTTCAATTAGTCCCACAAGATTTAGTGATTTGTATTGTTCAATTACTTGCCCAAAAAGGAATTATACAATGAGAGGTTTGCCTTGTTCATTTACCCCAAATTCCTCTCAAGTCCTAAATTAACTTTTGAGTTTCTGATTTTCCTTGAATGAAAAGAGCATACTCCTCTGATTGATTTAGAAAATGATTATAAAATGTCTTTAATGTGAAAACTTTGAACAAGTAAATCAAGTTAATCTATCAAAACCCTGCAAACCATAAAGTTAGCAATTTCCTTTCCACCTTTTTGAGAAAAAAGGTACAGACAACAATCTGCAAACAAGAATTAATCTATTTAAAGGACAAAGACAAAAAACATCCAAAGATCAGTGGTTATACTTCTCAAATTACAAATTCAAAAATCAGATGCGATCCTATTTTCCCTAAATGCGATTGCCTTTCCTGAATGCGACCCAAAATTTACCAGAAATGATTCTTTACTAAAAATAATGCAGAATCCACTAGATGCAAGCCCTGATATCCGGGATACGATGGAATTTCTGAGATGCGATCCAATTTCATGAAAGTGAGCCTTTATAACTAAAGGCGACTCTGTACCTAAAAATAGAGAAGAAAAATTAGTCCAAAATAAAGAATAAGGTGAGGTAAAATTTGAGATTTTACCCCACTGTGGGCGCCAAAAAATGTGTGTTATTTGTATACTTGTTGTCTACAACACAACACTTCAATAAGTCATTATATTAGTGAAAAACAAGGAATAAGCAAGCAAATCAATCACTAAAACCAACCGATTGCTTCCTATCTAAGAGGAGTGTGAATAATGCTATAATTTCCCTCAGATTATGCATTTATCAGTGACATATACAACTTAGAATGGAAGATTCAAATGAAACTAGTCTAAATGCTCAAGAAATATTCATTTTAAGCTCTAAAATTGAAGATTATAACAATGTAAATGAAGATTTAGGCTAAAATTCATGAATATCTCTAAGAATACTAGCAGCATAAGTTTGCAAATTGAAAACTCAAATTAGTGGCCTATTGTGCTTAAAATTCATTCTATTTATAGAATAAATTGGTGAATGAGAGGTTAGGATTGAAAGTGGAAGAGAGGTGGAGATTGAATCTTTGGTCATCCATGTGAGGTGATCCAAATGACTTAACTCCCATTGGTTAGGGATTTGACTTTCCCTTTTGCAAATGGAAATGTAATTTAGGATTTATTTAATTCATTTTATTAATTACTTTAGCCATGCTTTGATTTTTTTTTATTGATTTGAATTGTTTTGATTTAATTGGCTAGGGAAATTAATGTATTTTAGTGATTAAATCTCTTAGGAGATTAAATTTGATTTAAATAATTATGCCAATAAATTGAAGAATTGTCTTGACATAATTAGGGGTATGATCACACTTAGAGAAAATAGGGTCTATGGTCAGAGCAGACCAAATTAGGATGGTTACAAGTAAAAGAAATGGAATGAAGGGAAAAATATTGTACCAATTAATGCTATGAAATAAAAAAAAGTGGGATAGGGTTAGTTCACTTATGATGTTCCACCTTGTACCTATGGTGGGCTCAGATATCTTTAATGTCAAGTCATGAAGCGCTTTATAAAAAGAATCATTCCCTGTAAAAGTGTCATGTGATCATCAATCCAAAACTTGTTATGAATAAGTAAATTAAAATTATAATATAAATAATAATAATTTTAAAGTACCTAGAAGCTTCAGACATTTTAAAGGCATCAATTATTTATCATCTATCAACAATGACGTCTGCATAACTCTTGTGCTAGAAACACAGGTAGATCTAGAAAATGATAGTGAATTATCACCAGTACATGTACTTTGATCTGTATCCAGCGTAGCATTCACCGGTGTATCTCCTACTATATAAAATTAATCCACTATGAGATGCACCCAAGATTAAAGTACAAATTATCAAATCATAATTAACACAAAACCAAGTATAGCAAAACAAGGATTTACTGTGCATAGACCGTGAAGGTGTCGATGTTTGCATGCTCCTTGTTGTCGACATTGCACTTGAAAATCTCAGATGGTCAGTCCTTCTAGGAGGAGTTTCCTGGCTCACTTGATGACCTAAACAATACATTGTTAGCAAAGACATTCTAACAAAATAAGAGTAAGAGTAGCTTTCAATATTGTTTGAGTGAAGATTTTCTTTGAAATTTTGAATTAGTTGTAACTATACCTTTTCCTATAGTTGTATCTACGGTATCAGTAAGTCCAATGAAAAATGTACACTTCTAATCAGTAAGTCCAATGAAGTTTTTGAATGTTCCAAAGAAAAATTTATTTTTAACTTGTTAACTTAAGGATTATTTTACCTGAGGTGGGAGTTATGCAAGTACTAGCCTCAGTGCGATGTCCATGACTAGGTTCCTGAGAAAGAAAAAAATCTTGTAACAAGAACACATACATATTTTAGCTCATGACATAAAAGAGTATAAAATATAAACCTTTATTGAACTTTTTTTATAACTAAAGATTCATTACTACTTACCTGATAATGACGAACTTGTGACATTAATTCCTTTGTCCTCGCCTGCATATCCGTGGTTGGATTTGGATCCTCCAAAATTTTAATAACTTCAGCAGTCAATTTTTTTAATTTTTTCTTCACCACATTTACAGGGTTAAGGATATTTGGGAGCTCATCCATATTTATAGCTATTTCCTCTATTGTTGCAGGTGCTTTTCCCCTATCCTGAACATCAATTTGTGATAGGAATATCAGTAAAACTATTAGAATAAGTCCAAAACCATAAATAAAAGAACATAATAATATAACCATTTTCAACTATCTAATTTGTACAATTACAATAAGGTTTACCTTTGTTGAAGAATGGGTGGGTGGAGCATCCTTGTTGCCTCTATCATGTGGGGGATCCATGTCATCATGTGACAAAGATTAAATATAAAAACTTTAGCAAACTGAAAGCAATAGACTTAGAAAAAAAAAACTTATTAATAAAATGGTATATTGGAGTCATAAACTTGAGGTTAGTTTAAATGGTATATAGTACTTACCACCCCCATGATAGTAACTTTTTTTTATCTATGAGATTCAAATGGTAATTTATTAGCAGCTCTTCCCTGCACTTATTGATTTTATCACACACACAAAAATATGATTCCCCTCACGCGCCTCAAATATATAATTAGGTTTCTTATTAATTGTCATAGGTCGCGTACTATTTATAAAACCTCCAATATCCCCTATTTCTTTTGGTCTCCCGTAAATGTACATAGAAAATATTTTACTTTGATCATTTTATTTCCATTGTAAATAATTTGTTGGCAGTGCATGCCTACGCATACTTTTTTTATATTGAGTAATCTGCATCCAATCGTCGCAATTGTAATAAGGTCTAAGAAAATCCATCAATTCAACAAGTTTTTTGTAATATACCTTTATCCCATCCATGGAAAATAGGCCCAAACCATGTAATGAGGATGGAGCTATGCGATATATCCTCTTGTTAACACAAAAATCAGTTTTAATTAGAGGTATCTCATTGGGTACCCATTCTTTCTCAAGATGTGTGTACTGAAAGGGCACCTTGATGTCGCCTTTGGTCTCATCATCATCATAAGAACATGACCCCCCTTCAACAAGGAAAAATTGCATGCGTTTATTAAATTTTTTTCTAATCTTTTGACCTCTATTTGATCTCCCTATTTTTGTCATACTGTATGTTGAACTTTCATCTACCATTCCCGCATTTCCCTCATTCAAGGAAGATAGATCTGACAAGTACCTATTTTGTGGTTCCTGCAATCCATCAAAAGAGATTTATAGTTGGTAAGGAGCGAGATATTTTTTAAATAAGGGTAATGTTGATGAAGTCGGCCATAAAATTGATGTTTAGGGTAGTACTGTTAAATCATGAGAAAGTTAATACCTTATTATTAAACCACTCAATGAAGATGGGTGTAAAGATAAAGAAAGAAATTAATAAACTATTTCTATAGGGTGTATTGTAAGTTAGCTAAAAATTACATGATACATATGCTAAAAATTATGTAGAAGACAACATGAACAATATGCAAGATTGTAAACATGAAAAAATTACCTTTACCTTATATATGGAATGCAAGATCATCAACCGAAGGGGTGACAATGTGTGTATTCAATTGCCTGTTTCCAGAAAGGTTGACAATCAAACAAAATATATAGATGTCATCAGCATCAATTAATTGAGCATCATAAGCAATACATTGGTTATCATAAATCACATATGTTGTAATCATTAGAATTGAACACAATGAATTAATAATACCATGCCATTAGAATTGAATACATTAATAAACCAATATATATATATATATACTAATCAATATAAATATATATAAATAATTAAATCACATACCTTGTACATTTCAGTCATATCATTGATCATCTTCTTCATCCATCTCATCATCATCGCCATCATCACCATGATCATTATCATCATTATCATCATCATCATCGCCATTATCATCATCACCATCATCATCATCATCATCATCATCATTATCATCATCATCATCACCACCACCACCACCACCACCACCATCATCATCATCATCATCACCACCACCAGCACCATCATCTTCTTCTTCTTCTTCATCTTCTTCTTCATCTTCATCTTCAGTATCTTCTTCTTCCATTACATTATACTTTACCGACCTTCCTCTTGGATCATGTCTAACAACAAATGACCAACCCAATTTATGTGGAACCTCTAACCCAATTTATGTGGAACCTCTAAGTAAAACACTTGATCACATTGGATTGGAAGAACATAGGACTCATCTCCAACTGGTTCAAATGACCTTGTATTAATCATTGTAATTCCATTATCATGTTGAATAACAGTTCTATCATGATCATTTTGATTCAGTCATAGCCTGTATCATTTGATGACGAATAGAACTAATTTGAAGGAGTTAAAGTCACACTCAAGTATATCATCCAAGATTCCATAGTATCTATTTTGAGATTGTTGAGGATTTATTTCATTTCTAGATGAAATATTAGTGACCTTGAAGACTGCAGTTATCCCAGAATCATAAATTTTCTTCGTGTCAACCAACTTTTTTATGCAAAATTTGTGGTCATTATAGTACATAGCTCTGTGGTGCTTAACCTGCAATTTTTCAAGCATGTGAAAATTATTTGCATCATGAGTTGATATGAAACATATGGGTCATGACCAATAATATTTTTTTACGTACTTGTCTACCTCTTAAACCATATGCTAGATCAATTACCATTGGCGTAACATTGGAATCTCCATTACGATGAGCTTCTCTAACCAATGAAGTAAAACCTTCCCATGTTAATGAGAAACCATTTTTTTGACATCGTTCAATCCATACTGTCATCCAATCAAGATTGTTCACAATATACAAATGTATTACATCCCACTCTCGACCAACTGTATAAAAAAATAGACCAATTACAAATAACTTATATTGAAGATTTATAAGAATGATTTAACTATAATAACATCTTATAATTACCTCTCACTTTCTTCAATATACCTTTCCACATCAAGTACTCCCCTTCTAATTTTTCAATGGAGTTGGGATCCCAAATACGATCTACATGGATATTTGCTACAAACTTAGGAAGATATTCACTAATGTACACCATGGTCTGGTATACAATATATCCCTCCACCATAGAACCCTCAGGATGTGCTCTCTATCAAACCAAGCCATTCAAAAATTTCAAGTGCCTCTCAACCATCCACATTGACCTATTTTGTACAAGTCCACACAATTCAATCTCCTCAACTTGATGTATGAGGTAGTGTTCTTGTGCATTGAAAAAAGTTGAAGGTAGACACTTTTCCATTTCACACATAAGATGAGGAATTTTTCTCTTCCAATATTATATCTTTTTTATGGATTTCTTTTGATGAAAACCACCTCATGTATTTTCCAAGGTCATATATAACTCATTTGACACTGTTTTCAAAGTGGTGTGGGAGAGATAGAGGTAGAACATACTGCAATAATTACAAAATGATCTTTTTAATGTTTAATAAAATAATACAATGAAAACTACATGCAGTATACAAATAAATAGTGAATACAAAATAAAATGAAATACCTTAATAAATGTATTTCAATCATGTGTTTTCATCCCTGGCCCAACTTCACTTTTCTTTGATATGATATTTTTTATGTTTGTAGCAAATCCTGTGAGAAATCATATTTTTTGTATGACTTCTTTTATAGCATTGCTCTGCTGCTCCGACAATAACCAAGTAAGGGAACTTATATCAATTTGGTCTACATTATTATTTGATTGAATGAAATTTTTCATTGCATGGTTGGACTTTTTTATGCCCTGCATACCCGTCCCTACATTTTGTTGGCAAAATTTTCTGTCCCCCTTTTTTCTTTTTCTTTTCCTTGGCATCTTTTTGTTTCCCTTCAAGCTTTGCTTTCGCGAGGGTTGTTTTCTTTTCTTTTCGATTCTTTTTCCTCCGGGACCCGGTCCTGGAGTGTGCACTTTTCTTTTGAGTTAGCTGGATCCCAAAATTCAGGATTCCTTGTAACTATTTCCTCTATTGTTAGATCGTATAACTACAAGGAATCCCCGGGCCCGGAGTCCGTAGGTTTGCCTTTTTCAGATTTTGTAGAAGGAAAGCGGGATTTTTTACCCTAAGGGTATAAATAGGATTTACCTATCACTTTCACATTTACCAAAATCAAAATAATCAGATCAATTAAAATGATTCAAAGGTGATTAAGGCAATCAAATAGCATTTAAGTTTGAGTTTATCTATGTGATTAACAGTGGATTAGCAGTAATTCACGGTGGTGCGTTAGCAGTTGTTCGAAGCTTCCTAGTTTGCAGAGTGCCTCCCATGCTCTTCCTACAATTTTCTCTATGTTTTTAGGTATGCCTTTTTGGCTCTTTTCCTTCGTGCTTTCTAATTTTCTTTTTTTTTGTTTTGTTGTTTTTTGTTCCCATTCTATTTGCTTCCATTTCTGGTTTTTCTCTTTGTCGCCTCCCATTGGTGGGATGGCTCTGCCAGAGGGTTTTCCGCCCTTTGTGCAGTTGTAAGTTAGTGTAAATGTCTGTATATACCCTTGTACATTCGGTAACTACATGTAAATAGCTATGTGTAGTTTTTTTTCTGTCGACCTGCGAGTTGTGCTTCGGCCCTTGCTGTGCTTCGGCCCTTAGTAAATTTGTATATTCCATGTATATCCTTCTTGGTTTTGCATTGAGCTCACCATGCCCTCTCACGTTTATCCAAATTGTTGAGCTTGTTAGAGAGGTATTCACCATGGTTCAAACTCACCACTTTGCCTATTTGAGACATGGCAATTTTCTCTCTCCTCTATCATTTATGTCTTAATGGCGAGTTTAAGTCCCCACGCGTGAGCATTTAAAATCAGCCCAAGTGGCAGTCACTTTCTTGCATGTTAAAATAGTTGTCGTCGTTATTGTCATTACTTCCTTTACTGCATGACCACGTGACACACCATGTCAGCCTAGTACGGCTAATTCCTAGTCATATCAATAACGGTCATCTTTTTTGGACTCTAG
>MU224322.1:193000-225229 GCA_018584345.1 Thuja plicata | reverse complement strand
TACTTCAACCAGGGCGGTCACCGAGAAAAAGGTCAAGAAGGCCTTAGAAAAAATCCCACTCTCAATGAAATACATAAAGGGAGAAGTTATTCTAGGACCAAAGGTTGATGCCAAACTGCAGTTGATCACCAACACAAGTGTCGGCATATGGGCTGAAATGTCAGCCTTAGTGAAAATGATGTTTATTCTATGTAAGGCCAGAGATTCGATGGCACTTCATTTGGCCACCTCCTAAATCCTTAAGGCAGCATGCTTCCCCTGCTTAGTGCAGGCTCCGAGGCTCATTCTTACACTTGCAAAACACTACAAACCAGTCGTCTACGATGTTATACTTGCCTCCCCTATTCCTTCAATCTATCCAATGAACATGGTGTCTCTTGATGCCAGAACCTTCTCTTCAGGGCTAGGTATCCCCCAATTTGAAAAGGTTGCAGTCCTCACCCGAGCCTAGGCACTCGGTGAATTTGAAAATCTCCCAGGAACAGCCCAGCAATATCTTAAAGCCAATTGGCTCAGGACCCCTAGGAAAGACTATAAAAAGAGAAAGCTAGAGATCCCCCAAATAGAATTTAAAGAAAGCATACAGATGGGGATCATCGCATTATGCAAGGTTTTTGGAGAGCCCCATGCCTAGGAATTCTCAGCATGGATGAACTACTACTTGTTTGGCATCGCCTCCGGTGAGAAAATTTTCAACTGGGACACCATCATCACCAATCACGTGGACACTCAGCTCGTAAATGTCACCCGATCCCCCAAATTTTACATGACTTCTTACATCTTATGAGCACTAGCACAACAACGCCCCATAACCTGGGGATAACTTATAGCAAGTGTGCTCAGAACTGGCAAAGGCTAGAATGCTCCACAGGATTATTTCCCACAGATACGGTGGGAGGAAAGTTTCCCCAATTTCTGCAGAGTAAATGATGCTTTCATTTACTATCATATTCTTACACCCACTCAGGATGTCAGATAGTGGCTCTCAAAGGAGGTAATGAACCTGGTCAGCACTTATGGCCATTATTATATTCAATTTCAGCAACACTCATACATTTGGGTGACCCGTTTCTCCAGCAAACCCTACCTATTACCCAAACATTATGGGGATAGGATAATTCTTTTAGAGTACTACAAACAAATTCTAGAGCTACATGCCTTCTTTGCATTGAAGAAGGTCACCAATATTCTATTCCCAATAGCATGTGGGAACTATTCTTATAGCCTTGCAATGGAAAAGGAATCAGACAGCGAACTCAAGAGTCTGGGGCTTACAAAATTTTATTTGGAGTGGAAGAATTTTGATCCACTGGACAAGATAGGGACGGCACTTCCCCGAGTAGCAGACCCCCACAAGCTTCACTTAGAAGATTTTTGGGAAGATTGCCAGGACGACTTTGAGGTCTAGAACTAGAATTTTGTCCAGATGACTCAAGGAATGATGAAGAAGCTCAAGATTCAAAAGTTCCCCAATGACTTTTCAGATACCGGGTCTACAGTAGATCTGTAGTATATAGCCCAGGGAGTGGATAAGATGGATCTCCCTCCGGTGGACTGGGGCACCCTGGAAGGCTCAATAATTGAGGACATCACCTACAATATAATTGAATCCAGTCATGTGTATTTTCAAAAGGTGTACTCAAAGAGTACAAGAAGATTTGGCCCATTTCTTAAAGGATCTACATCTGGGGCCAGAATCTCCACACAGGGCGAGGATAAAGGAAAAAGAAAAGTGGGAGTCGCAACCTAGGTTTTATCAAATGTTATGGTTCCCAATGTAGAGTAGGTGCATCTTCATCTGGTGGCATCCCAATAGATGAGAGAGGTGTTAGCCACCCAGCTTGGTCTCCTGGTAGTCTAGGCAGAACCTGCCCTCCCTGCTGGTTCCCCTTCCCTTGCAGAACTCATGAACCGAGTAGTGGGGATAGGAGCGGAGGAATAACGTGCGGCCATGTTAGATGTTGAGCTACCATTGGTAACAAGAAGAAAGAAGAAAGGAACAAGTGTTCCTTAGCCTAATATAGAGGTAGAGCTTGGGATGCCCAACATTCTTGAAATATAGATTGTCTCCTTAGACTCCCCAGAGCCAGACAATCAGCCAGATAACTCCCTGGAGAACTCCCCTCTGCACGATGACTTTGATGACATATTTGGGATAGATGAACTTGTGAATCTACAAGGGGATATCGGGAGAGCAGTGGAATAAATCACCATGCAGGAGTAAATAATAATCCCCACTATAGGGGAAATACTAGAGAAGGAAGCTATCGATGTGTAGGAAGTTCAAGTAGAAGAAGACAAAGGGAAATAATAGGTAAACATCCTTGATGTTTAGGAGATCCCAGTCATTGAGACTGAAGTAGAAAAAGGACATGTATAAGATGAGAAGTTGGCTTCGGATGATGGAATTGGACCTACAAGAACAATTGTAACCTTAGCTGTCATGCTCCAGACGCTCTTCCCCACCCTGAGAAGGGTGAAATTTTGCAAGGTGGTCTCAGCGGCCCAACAGCCAAACATTGGCCAGACACCTCCACCACCTCCAAAAGACAACCCAATGGAGGAAAACATTCCAGTGGACGATGTTGGAGAATAGCAGTAGCAAGAGGGGGAGAACCCCAAAGATATGAAAGTGGATTCCACAGATGCTGCTAAGGATACTGAGGTAGGGAATACTGATGACATGCAATTGGATGTTGTAGGTAGTCCAGGGAATAGATGAGAGGAGTCCATAGGGACTCCAAATATCGGGGATGAACAACAAAACCCTAGAGGTAGAAAGGCCACCGCCACCACCACAATGGTTGATGGACTCAAGAAAGAGGAAGGCCCCAGTGGAGGCAAAGGCCCATCTCTCCTTGGTGGAGATGATGTTGCAGATGCAAAGCGCCTCCAAGGCAAAGAAGGCCCAGACAGTTTATACCATCCAGATTGGGTCGAGCGGAGATACAGTTGCGATAGTTGCAACACCTCCCCCAGAGGTAGAGGTGGCAACAATGAGGGCTAAAGATTATGCCATTACAGAGGTGCCTCTGGGGAGGAGAGACAAGCAGGGTGAGTTAGACCTGCTAAGAGAAGTAACCAAGGTGGTAGAAGCCCGCTATGACAAACAGTCACAGAAGTTGAAGGAGGAAAGAGATAAAAATGAAAATCTCCTCAGACTTTTAGCAGAACTTACCTAGCCATTAGCCGAGATCCATCTGGAAGTTTCCACATCTGTACCACCGCTTCTGTAGGGTGAAATAGATGTGCTAGGAAGTATGAAAAAGAAGGCGTAGGTGGTTGATGACTGGGTGGATGAACAGGTAGGAAACATCCAAAATTTCCTGGTAAAAAAATTCCTAGACCTGTACGCAGCTGACAACATTTTGTAGAGGGCTAAAAAGGACATTTCTCTATGGAAGGGAGAGAATGATCCATATGAATCATGGATGAGATAATTGAGTGAGCTCATGGGTCTCAGGGAGGAAGTCGTTGCCAAGGCTAGAATTTTGGGGGAAGAGTCTTTCAACTTTGTCTGGACCCAACACTCCAGACTTGATCTCAAATTGGAGATAAGAAAAAAACTGGTAAGGGCCTTGTGGGATAAAGTTCCAGAGGTTGATTATTCTTTAAATATGTACAAGGCATTCATTACAAGGGTTTTGGGAGTCGATCATTTTAGTACCAAAACATGTACTCCAGAGGAGTATGCTGTTGGAAAATTTGATGAGCTAATGGAGGCTCGATATCAGTCCCCAAAGGGAATGGACAGAGCAAAGATGTCACATATATCTTGCATGGTGCTCTAGGCCCATGTTGTCGCGTAGATGACCACAAAATTCAAAGTAAATACTCTAGATCTGGGTGAGTGGGTTGAGATGGACAAGTTCCATCGGACCGGCATCAAGGACATCGATGAGGATGGAGTTTCCCAACTCCTAGAGGCATTTAAAACATACAAGGAACAATAAAGTTCTCTGGATTTCAGAGATTTTTACCAGTAGGGTGCATTCTTTTACATTCATTATTCTTTGAGCGCAAGCTCCTAGACCCCAGAATTCTAGATCCAATAGTTTTGTATATTTTTGGTGACCCAAGTTCAGGTTCCCCCTGGAGCCGACCGGTCACTATCCAGTAGTTAATAACGGGGTCAAAAAGTAGGTGATCCTGATAGAGTGTGTCAAATGGAAAGATGGTTCTAACACATGGTATTCCCAAGGTGTCACTCCAGCATAAACTACCTGGTGCATCAAAGATAGTGAGCCACATATTGCATTGATGAGGCATGTAGCCTCAAGCTTTGGAGAGATCAAATTTCTTCTCTTCTTCCTCCGGAACTCTTCTCGATGTTGATTTTTCCATACATTTCTCCTTGTATTTTTCTTTTGATATGTCAGACCTCAGTTCTCTTCGAGGTGATTGTAAAAGTGGTGCAGGTAGTACCAGCCACTGAATATTGTATTTTATTGATTGAGTGTATAGTTAGATTAGGTTAGTTTTAAGGCAAGTTATGTGTATAAATAATAAGTCTGACCTAATTTCTGAGGTTGGAAAAATTGATGATTTTGCAGTCCATACTATTAGCATTTATCATTTCATTTCTTAGTAGTTGCAAGAGCTCAATGCTCAGTATTTATTAGTAGATAGATTCTCTCTTGGAGCTATTGATGTACACACCAGTGATGCTAGAAACTTGTTAATGAAGAAAAAAGAATTATAACAATGATGTTGTTGGCATTCAAATTTCTGAGTTAACATTATTTTGTGTTGTATATTTCTAATGTCCTCTGATCTAGTGTTTTAAGTAGATTAATGACCTCTTTCCCCTTGCTATTGAATATGTATGAATCCTTGGTTCTTTATATGTTCAATATTTAGTATAGTCCATTAGAGCATGGTTGATGTTTTAAATATATTTGCATAACTATAAGTAGAATGAATACACTCTAACCCTGGCATATCTTTTGAAGTTTGTTTGATAATCCAAATGCTTGCAGGAAACCCTAACTTAATGAAATCCCCGAAGAAGATGAGTTGAAAACCAGCTATCCCCCCGAGAAAAATAGTCACACACCCAACTTAGCTCCCCGCACTGTCGAGACCCGACACTCAGGTGCTTGAAGACCCAAAGAATTTATTCCCCAAACAAGCTTTACAGGTGAAGTTGGTTGATACTCCGGTACCTGGTGACAACTTACATATGTTGATGAGACCATTCACAAAGTCCCGTCAACATAAACTAGCGCTAGAAGGAGGGTATGACGTCGTCCCCTTCTGAAGATTTTGAATTTACACCGCCCGAGGGCTCCCCAAGCCATAGTTTTAGGAATCAAACCTTCAGGGGGATAGGATCATTTTCACCTATACAATTTGAAAGAGTCCTTAGATCAACCCCCAAACCCAGAAGGTTTGTTGAACTCCAGCCTCCTACTCGAAAGAAGAGGACCCCGGAGACCAAACAGCCTACCAACCTTATCTATGGATTTGCTACACAACAAAATACCCAACTTCCTCAGATAACCTCGGGAACCAGTGCTCAACCTAGCCAAAATCAAACACCCCCAATGGCTACTTACTTTGGTAACACCGGGTCTCTAATGGGGCAGTTTCCCGGTGCTACCAACGATCTTCCTCCACACCTGGAGAATATTTGCCCCAGATATGAGAATCTAAGCTCACTAACCATAGAAGAGAATCTACAGGCATACAAAGATTCCATGAACCAACACTGGATTCAACATCACAACATTGTGACCTAGATTATCCCTCTGTCCTTGGGATAGAACAAGTTAAATTGGTACCTTAACTTGCCTGCCAACTCCATCAATAGTTGGCAAGATATGGAAGATGCCTTCCTGGTGACCTTTCTCTTACATGTGGACCACGATGGTCTCACAGCCAGTTTATCTCCATCAAAAAAGAACCGAATGAACCCCTCGTGACATTCAACCATCGGTTCCAACGCACCTTGAAGTGGTGCATGGGCTCCTTCACCCCATCCATAGACATGACCATACAGACATATCTTAATGCCATGGACCCCTTTTTTCCACTCTCCTTTGGAGAACCACCACCGCAAATGACCGGGATACTCTGGCAAAGGTTTACAACCTGGCCCTGGAGTTGTCCCACAACTTATGCAAAGCTCCCGATGAGATTGGGCAGAGCACACCATTCAACATGATACCTGATGGAACCTCTTACACTGGGGGATACAACCCTAATCAAGCAATGGGTGCCCTAGTGATGGCCATAAACCCACCACCACCGATAGACCAGCAAGCCCAATATGTATACCCATCACAAACTCAGACAATACTGGGTCTAGAATTCATTCCCTAGAACCAGCTGCAGCAAATGCAATAGCCATTGACACAACCCTCTGGAGTACCTTTCTTCTAGTCACCCACGGTTGGAGGATTGTCATCCTTGACTATGAGAGCTACTGCTCCTTTCCCCAAGAACCCACCGCAACAACTGTCACACTGTGATGCAAACACCCAGTTGTTCGCCGAGGTTGAATCCCTCCAGCAATTGGTGTCCTCTCTGACTGTGGACATGGGACAGCTAAAGGAGGGGTGTTCTGCACCCCACAACCCCAATTCCTAGAGAGAGAATATCTTCGTCATAAAACAAAATACCAATGCCAAAGGAAGGAACTATAACAATGGGCCTTGGCCCAACCAACAACAATGGAACAACAATGCAAACACCAGAGGTCCTCCTCCAAACCAAAAAACCACTCACGGTGGTGTTTGACCCAGTCATTCTATATAGCTTGCATAATTCCACCCCCTGACCAACTGGTGTAGATTGCATGACACCGGCTCTCATTCTGAGGTGAACTGTGCGACACTAGAGAAAGTCACCATGATCTCCCAATTGGACAGATAGCAACCTGTCAATCCTACTCCCCCTGAAACATCAGCACAAGAGCCTACTCAAAGTGCCTTCACCTATGAGACTCTCTTCTTTGGGATAAACAAAGAGGATGAAGAAGATCCTAAATTGTAGTGGTTCTTTGATGAATCTATCCTGGCCTTTGAGGCCAATTCCTTCCCCAGCCTGCAGACTCCCTACAACACTCAGAGTCAGGATGGTAAAGGACCATTTTATATGCCTACAGCTCCCAAAGATACCCCTCCCCAAGACAAGATAACTGATCACTCCTTCCCACCGAAAGGGCCTATCTCTAACCAAGCTAAGGATCCGGCCAAGGGAAGCCAACTTTACCCAAGGGGGAGGTTTGACATCACTAAGGCATTGGAAAGAACCACCACCTCGATGACTCTTATCGAGGTTTTGTTGAATTGTCCCGAGTAGAAGAAATACCTTATGAAGCTCTTGGGAAACCTAGAAGCTGTAAGTTGCCCACCCAAGACTGTCACTTTTGATGATGCCTACGCGGCGGTCTTCCAGGGAAACACAGAGGATCCTCCCTTCTTACTAGATTTGAAAGTACAAGGGAAGAACCTACACAACTACTTGGTAGACTCCGGAGCTTCAGACAACATCATGCCATTATCTATATGCCAGAAGCTCAAACTCTTTCCCACTCCATCCAAAGGTGCAGTAATCCAACTGGACAAAACTACTGTAAAAATGGTAAGTGAGCTGAAGAACGTCCATATTCAGCTCATTCAAGAAAACCAGATATCAAGCATAATAGACATCCAAGTAGTGGACATCCCCAAAACTTATGGGATATTTTCTAGTCAAAATTGGTCTAAGGCCCTTAACGGGTATTTCTCCATGGACTTCTCCCACTTGTGGCTCCCCTGGGAGGGACAATCTAACCAAATCTAGGTAAAAAGTGAACCGAGGATGAAACAGGCTCTCACTGAAGTAAGGAGGGTAAATGAAGTCCTCTTCTCTGAATCTTCCCTCAAGGTGTACCAACCCCTAGAGATCCTAACTTTTGATTTCACCCCCAAGGAGGACCCCATAGTTTCTAATATAATTTGTGACCTCAACAAAAAACTGAGGGATGAGGTTAACTCACATGGTAACACAGAAAACCCTACTACACTCTTGTCTGACACTTGGTGTCAGGTACATTATCAAAAACATTTTGAGCTAGAGTGTGAGCCCTGCATCGTCATTGCTACCCACCATATCAACACCCTTCAGAAGAAAGAAAACAAATCAGATTTGCCTGGACCCAGCAATCATTCCGATGATATGCCTAAGGTGCCACCTATCCAGGAATCTCAACCACAGGCTCCTCCAAAAGTAAACCTCACACATGTACCATCAGAGCTGGAGTAAACTCCTCCAAACCTTCCCAAAATTAATCCAAATACCACTTTGCCTTCCCAGCCCCAGAAAATGAACAATGACTTGTGGACCCTAAAGTTTGATGGGTGTCAGCCTAAACAAGGTTGTGGGGCCGAAGTGGAATTGATCAAACCAAGGGGGAAATCCTTCCTCACATCTTATAGGCTGCAGTTTAACTACACGAACAATCTCACAGAGTACGAGGGCTTGGTCCTTGGACTCCTATTCGCACTAAGAAAGGGAATCACCCATCTCCGAGCAATGGTTGATTTGGAGTCCAATATACTTGTCACAATAAAAGGTTGGCCACATATCGCAATCGAGCATGGAGCCTCATTGAATATTTTGATGCCTTTGGCATTGAACTCATTCCCTGGAAACGCAACTACATTCTAGATGCCCTTGTTGTATCTGCTAGCACCTTTGAGCCAATGGCTGGCTCGTGGCTCCATAAGTTTTATGTTGAAATGGTCACCACCACATCCATCCTAGACAATATCACTCAGTTTTAGGTCTCTGAGGATGATTAGCATATCCTGGCCTTCATGGCCAATGTTGGTGTCTTCAAGGATTAGATAGTGGAAGAAAGAGATCATGACGATACCGGGCAGGGTGAAGAGGATGATGGGATCATAGACTTACCAACCAACACCATCCCTAAGGGGAAGGTAGCGCTAGAACACATCTTTGATTTGGACCCATGAGGTCAAGAGAAGATATCATCCTCCTCAAAGGGAGGAAAATTTGAAAAAGTTAACATTGGCCAGGCTGGTCAAGAGAAATTTTTACACATTGGCACCTCCTACTCCCTAGAGGAGAAGGAGAAGATTCTTGTGGTTCTCTCAAAATACATTGATGTAATTGCATGGGGGTATGAGGATCTAAAGACCTATGACACATCCATCATGACCCATACTATCCCACTAAAACCAAATGGTAAGCCTTTCCAGAAAAAGAAAAGATCGGTAAACCCATTGATAGAACCTCTAATCCATCAGGAGGTTCAAAAACTGCTATCAGCTTGGATTATCTATCCTATCTGGCACACAACTTGGGTTGCCAACCTCGTCCCCGTGAGGAATAAAAGCGGTGAGATCCACCTTTGCCTGGATTTTTTAAATTTGAACAAGGCATCTAAGAAGGATAATCACCCTCTACCCTCATTGGATGAGGTGTTACAAATCGTGAATGGATCCCAAATGATGTCCTTCCTAGATGGGTACTCCGGGTATAACCAGGTTATGGTTAAGTACAAAGATAGAGACAAAACAACGTTCAGCACCAAGTGGGGCACGTTTCCATATCGGAGAATTCCCTTTGGCCTTATCAACACATGGGAAACATTTCAAAAGGCCATGGACATTGCATTCGAAGGCCTAGTTAAAAAATGCATAATCATCTACATGGATGATTTGACCGTCTTTTCCTGGGACAGGCATGATCACTCTGCCCACCTCGCCCATATTTGTGAGAGATGTTGTCGGCATGGAATTTCCCTCAACCCTAAGAAATGTATATTCAGGGTCACTGAAGGGAAGTTTCTCAGGCATATCATCTCCGAGAAGGGTATATCCATCGACCCTAAGAGATTTGAAGCACTGTTGAATCTATACATGACCGGTAGAAAGAAAGAAATGAGGTCTTTCTTCAGAAAGATAAACTTTGTCTGGCGATTCATTACTAGATTTTCTGAGATAGTAAAGCCACTCAATGACATGATGAAGAAAGATACAAATATTGAGTGGAGCCCCAAAGAAAAGTGAGCATTTTCTCAAATCAACCAGACCATTATGGAAGCACTAGTCTTGGCTAGTCCAGACTATTCCCTCCCATTTAACTTATACTCCTTTGCCTCACCACATTTTGTCACAGTAGTTTTGACCCAGAAGGTTGAAGGGGAAAAAATGACCAATTGCTTTTATGAGCTCCCCCTTTAAGAATGTCAAAGTCTAATATTCACCTTTGGAAAAGTAGGCATTTTCTCTACTTCGCGCCATGAAGAAATTCTGGCATTATATTCTTTGGAGCAAAGTGCATGCTATCATCCCAAATGAGGCAGGTAAATCTCTACTGCTGCAGAGTGAACTGGGAAAATTTTGGGGGAAATGGATGGCCATCCTCCAAGAATATGATCTAGAAATGCAACCCATAAAGATAGTCTGAGGTGAGGGACTATGTAGAGCAATGGCAGAAGGAACTCCAAAAATTGAATGCCAGACTTACACAGTGGATTTTGTCACCTAGGATCCATGGTATACAAATTTGGTGTACTTACTGCTCAACAACTTATGCCTGGAGGGGCTTTCCCAAAACAAATGTCGAACCCTGCAGTTGAAAAGTGTGCACTTCATGATAAAAAATGGAAATCTTTTCCACAGGAACTATGAAGGAATATAGCTCTGGTGCATAGATAGGGACCAAGCTGCTAAAATAATTGAAGAATTTCATGGGCAGTTTGGAACCGGGCATGTCTCAGCTGATGCCATCACCCACCAGATTCTCTAGGCTGGATAATATTGGCCCTGCATCTTTAAGGATGTCTACACTCATTCTATGAGGTGCCACATGTGCCAAATAGAGGCCCATTGTGAGTGGAACCCAGCCATGCCTTTGCAATCGGTCTTTGAAGTTAGACCCTTCACCCAATGGGTGTTTGATTTCATCAGGAAAATTAACCCCAACTCATCTGCCAACCACCAGTATATTTTGACTGCTATCTATTATTGCACCTAGTGGTCTGAAGTAATTCCATGCAAAAACAACACGGCGGATGTAGTTATTAAATTCCTAGAAGAAAACATAGTCACAAGATTCTGAATGTCTTTCGCCCTAGTGTGTGACAACAGTCTGGCATTTTCTTTGGCACAATTACTCGAATGGACCTATTAGAGAAAGATCACCCTGAAGTTCTCCAGCAACTATTACCCCCAGGAAAATGGTGTGGTTGAATCTACCAACAAAATCTACTTGAGGTGATTAAACACTTATTATAACAAAACCCCTGGGACTAGCATCAAAAGCTTAGGTTTTCCCTCTGGGCGGATTGTATCAAAATAAAGGTAGCCCTGGGGACTTCCTCATTTCACCTAGTTTACGGCCAGAATCTAGTATTCCCTATCAACTTACAGATCTCAGTACTATAGTTCATGCAGGAATTCAACAACTAAGACAACATTGTGGAAGTTTGCCTTCTGAACCTAGTGTGAATGGAGGAGCAAACTTTGCATGTCATCAAGCAGTAGTAAAATGATGTTTTGATCAGAGAGCCCAGTATAAGGCCTTTCAAATTTTGAACCTGGTCCTTCTATGGGACAAGGCCCAGGAAAAGAAGGGAAAGCACACTAAGTTCAACGGCTCTATCTCAGACCATATCTGATATCTGAGATCTGTGGGGAAAATACCTATCGCCTCAATACTATGACCAGAGAAGTTGTCCCATTGCTTGTCAATGGAAAGTTCCTCAAGCACTATTTTGAGTAAGGCGGGTGGTAAGTTTTCCCAAAGTTGTATTTTATGTAAATTTCTTGCTTGTAAATATCTTTCCCGATGTTCCTTTGGAATACCTTGCAAATAGTATTGTCGGACATCCTCTGGGAGCGCCCTCTTTTCCTTTTTGTTTTGTTTTTTCAAATTTCTTTTGCTTTGCTTCTTGTTTTTCCATTTTTTTGATGTGTTTCCCTCTTCTTGTAGACAGGTATGCTTCGCATAACATCTAGTCCTTGGAATGATACCTTATGCATTCTGGTGAATTCAGAATCTATTGCTAGCATGATGGAATTGGTCCGCACTCTGGATTTATTTTGCAAGTATGGTAAAAGGTTATGGGTAATCTTCATCAGATTCATATCTTGAAGTCTGGACATTAGTTAACAGAAAATCTAAGAAGCAAGTAATCGCATGGTCCTTGAGAGTAGATCGGTTGCACTAGTTGTTGACCAAGTCTGAAAATCATTAAAATATCTCGGCTCCAGAATTTTCTCTCCTATTCAACAATTTAAAGCGGATGGAAAGGTGAAAGAAGTATCGCTGTTAAAATTAGCTAAGCTTAAGGATCACAGTGAAAAGAGTACCACCTTCTCATCTAGAAAATAAAAAGAAAGAAAAGAATTGAAGAATAGAGAACTCTGGTATCTGGGGTAATGTGCAAGATATGATGAATTTGGTTGGATGTACTTAATGCCTCCTCCCTGCTTCTCCCAGAAGTCATCGACTTGATTTTATTTCAAAGCACACACCTCAAATCTGATGAAAGAGCAAAAGATTGAATTAATGATGAGTCATATTTTCTCAAACACCTCACGCCTTGCAAGAAAAATGCTCTAGGTAAAGATAAATTCTAGTTTTGCTAACCAGAGAGTCTATAGTTCTCGAATATGCTAAGGCATTTGTCCCAGATAGTCACCATTTTTTATGCGCTACATACTCTTCCCTACTTTTTGTGGGAAAAATGTTGGGTCCCCCTTTTTGCTTTTTTTTTCCCTTGGTTTCTTTTTGTTTCCTTTTGTTTCCCTCTGGGCTTTGCTTTTGTGAGGGTTATTTTCTTTTCTTTTTTGTTCTTTTTCCTCCGGGACCCGGTCCTAGAGTGTACGCTTGTCTTTTGAGTTAGCCAGATCTCGAACTTTAGGATTCCTTGTAACTATTTCCTCTTTTGTTAGAGGGTATAACTGCACGGAAATCCTAGCCCTAGAGTCTGGAGGTTTTCCTTTTCTGGATTTTGCAGAAGGAAAGTGGGTTGTTTTACCCTAAGGGTATAAAAAAGATTTACCTATCACTTTCACATTTACTGCGATCAAAATACACAGAGAAATTAAAGCAATTCAAAGGTGATTAAGGAAATCAAACATCATTTAAGTTCAAGTTTCTCTCTATGATTAATAGTGGATTAGCAGTAATTCATGATGGTGCATTAGCAGTTTTTTGAAGATTCCTGGTTTGTAGAGTGCCTCCTGTTCTCTTCCTCCCATTTTCTCTCTGTTTCCAAGTAGGCCTTTTTGGCTCTTTTCCTTCATTCTTTCTAGTTTTATTTTATTTCATTTTGTTGTTTTTTGTTCCCATTCTGTTTGTTTCCATTTTTGGTTTTGCTCTTCGTCACCTCCTGTTGGTGGGATAGCTCTGCTAGAGGGTTGTCTGCCCTCTGTAAAGTTGTAAGTTAATGTAAATGTGTGTATATACCCTTGTCATTCTATAACTACATGTAAATAGCTGTGTAGGTTGTTTTCAGTCAGCCTATGAGTTATGCTTTGGCCCTCACCGTGCTTCGGCCCTTGGTAAATTTGTATATTCTTTGTATATCCTTCCTAGTTTTACGTCGAGCTCACTGTGCCCTCTCACATTTAGCTAAATTGTTGATCTCTTCAGAGAGGTATTCACCATGGTTCAAACTCGACACCTCACCTATTTGAGCCATGGTGGTTTTCTCTCTCCTCTATCATTTCTATCTTAATGGCAGGTTTAAGTCCCCACGTGCAAGCATTTAAAATCGGCCCAAGTGACAGTCACTTTCTTGCATGTTAAAATAGATGTCACCATTATTTCCATTACTTCCTTTACTGCATGACCACGTGACACCCCATGTCAGCCTAGTATGTCTAATTCCTAGTCATACCAATAACAGTCATCTTTTCTAGACTCTGGGTCCCAAGTTCCCATGGGTCCTTCATTTCATTCATCACATGAGCCAGAATCCCCGGAACCCCCGGGCATTGATCAAGTTCCCGAGTCACTTGTGCTTAATATATTATATTTCTGGGGTTTGATGCAAACTAACATCTTTTAAAGAACACATGTGAAGTGGTGGTGAAGGTCCCCAGATCTGGGATTGCTTTATGTTTATATATATATATTGACTGTTGTCTGGTCGTTGGAGATTGCCAAAATTTACCCATCGAACATGTCTGAAGCATCTGCACCACCTTCTCCACCTGGGAGTTTGGAACTCCCCACTACTTTGACCAAGGTGATCACCAGGACAAAGACTAAGAAGGCCTTATAAAAACTCCCACTCTCAATGAAATACATAAAGGGAGAAGTTATTCTGGGATCAAAGGTTGATGCCAAGTTGTAGTTGATCACCAACACAAGTGTCGGCGTATGGGCCGAAATGCAAGCCTTAGTGAAAATGATGTTTATTCAATAGAAGGTTAGAGATCTGATGGCACTTCATGTGGCAGCCTCCGGATACTTAAGGCAGCATGCTTCCCCTACTCAGTGCAGGCTTTGGATCTCATTCTTACACTTGTAGAACACTACAAACCAGTCGTCTGGGTTGTTATGCTTGCCTCTCCTATTCCTTCATGCTATCCAATGCCCATGGTGTCTCTTGACACTAAAACCTTCTCTTTAGGGCTAGGGATCTCCCAGTTTGAAAATGTTGCAGTCCTCACCCAAGCCCAGGCACTCGGTGAATTTGAAAAGCTCTCGGGAACAGCCCGGTAATATCTCAACGCCAATTGGCTTAGGACCCCCAGGAAAGACTATAAAAAGATGAAGCTGGAGATCCCCTAAAAATAAAATAAAGAAATAATATAGATGGGGATCATCACATTATGCAGGGTCTTTAGAAAGCCCCATGCCTAGGAATTCTTGGCATGAATGTACTACTACTTGTTTGGCATTGCCTCCGGCGAGAAAACTTTCAACTGGGCCACCATCATCGCCAATAACCTGGACGCTTAGCTCGTCAAGGTCACCTAGTCCCCCAAATTTTTCATGACTTCTTACATCTTATGGGCACTAGCACAACAATACCCTATAACCCGGGGATTACTTGCAGTAGGTGTGCTCAGAACTGGCAAAGGCCAGAATGCTCAATTGGATTATTTCTCACAAATACAGTGGGAGGCAAGTTTCCCCAATTTTTGTAGAGTAAATTATGCTTTAATTTACTATCATATTCTTACACCAACTTAGGATGTTGTATACCAGATCTTAAAGGAGGCAATGAACCTAGCCAGCACTTATGGCTATTATTACATTCAATTTCAGAAACTCATACATTCGGGTGACCGATTTCTCCGGGAAACCCTACCTATTACCCAAACATGTCGGGATATGATAATTCTTTTATAGTACTGTAGACAAATTCTAGAGCTACATGCCTTCTTTTCATTGAAGAAGGTCACCAATATTCTATTCCCAATAGCATATGGGAACTATTCATGTAGCCTTGCAGTGGCAAAGGAAGCAAACAACAAACTCGAGAGTCAAGGGCTTAGAGAATTTTATTAGGAGCGGAAGAATTTTGATCCACTGGACAAGATAGAAACGGCACTTCCCTAGGTAGCAGACCCCCACGAGCTTCACGTAGAAGATTTTTGGGAAGATTTCCAGCATGAATTTGAGGTCCAAAATTGGCATTCCGTCCGGATGACTCAAGGAATGATGAAGAAGCTCAATCTTCAAAAGTTCTCCAATGAATTTTCAGATACCAGGCCTAGAGTAGACCCGCAGTATAAATCCTAGGGAGTGGATAAGATGGCTCTCCCTCCGGTGGACTAGGACACACTAGAAGCCCCAACGATTAAGGATATCCCCCATGATATAATTGAACACAATCATGTGTATTTTTAGAAGGTGTGCCTGAAAAGTACAAGAAGAGTTGGCCCATTTTTTAAAGTGTCTACATCTGGGGCTAGATACTCTACACAAGGCGACGACAAAGGAAAAAGAAAAATGGGAGCCGCAGCATAGGTTTTATCAAATGTTATGGTTCCCACTGCAGAGAAAGTGAAGCTTCATCTGGAAGCATCCTAGCAGATGAGACAGGTGTTAGCCACCCTGCTTGGTCTCGCGGTAGTACAGGAAGAACCTACCCTCCCTTTTGGTTCCCCTCTCCTTGTAGAACTCATGATCCAAGCAGTGGGGACAGGAGCGGAGGAAGAATGTGTGACCATGCTAGATGTTGGGCTACCATTGGTAACAAGAAGAAAGGAACAAGTGTTCCTCAACCTAAGATAGAGGCAGAGATTGGGATGCCCAACATTCCAGAAATATATATTATCTCCTCAGACTCCCCAGAGTTAAACAATCAGCCAGATAACTCCACAGAGAACTCCCCTCCGCACGATGACTTTGATGACATATTTGGGATAGATGAACTTGTGAATCTACAAGATGATATCAGGAGAGTGGTGGAAGAAATCACCACCCAGGAGGAAACAATAATCCCCACTACAGGGGAAATATCAGAGAAGGAAACTATTGATGTGCAGGAAGTCCCGGTAGAAGAAGACAAAGGGAAAGAAAAGGTAAACATCCTTGATGTCCAGGAGATCCCAGTCATTGAGACCAAAGCAAAAAAAAGACAAGTACAAGATGAGCAGATGGATTTAGCTGAGGTAACCGGACCTATAGGAACAACCGTAACCTCAGCTGCCATGCTCCAAACACCCTTCCCCACCCCAGGCAGGGTGACATTTGGCAAGGTGGTCTCAGTGGCCCTACAACCAAACATTGAACAAACACCTCTTTCACCTCCAGAAGATAAGCCAACGAAGGAAAACATTCCAGTGGATGATGTCAGAGAACAACAACAGCAAGAGGGGGAGAACCCCAAATATATGAACGTGGATTCCACAGATGCTGCTAAGGACATCGAGGCAGGGAATACTAATGCCACACAAGTGGATGATGCAAGTGGTCTAAGGAATGCAGGAGAGGAGTCCAAAGGGACTCCAAATACTGAGGATGAATAGAAAAACCCAAGAAGGGATACACTTAATCAAACTTTGGCAGCAAGGCCACCCCCACCACCACAATGGTTGGTGGACTCAAGAAAGAGGAAGGCCCTAGTGGCGGCAAAGGCCCATCTCTCCTTGGTAGAGATGATGGCACAAATGGAAAGTGCCCCCAAGGTAAAGAAGGCTCGGACAATCCATACCATTCAGACTGAGTCGGGCGAAGATACAGTTGTGATAGTTGTAATACCTCCTCTAGAGGTAGAGGTGGCAACAATGAGGGCCGAAGATTATGCCATTACAAAGGTGCCTCTGGGGAGGAGAGACAAGCAAGGTGAGTTAGACTTGCTGAGAGAAGAAACCAAGGTGGTAGAAGCCCGCTATGACAAACAGTCATAGAAGTTGAAGGAGGAAAGAGATAAAAATGAAAATCTCCTTCGACTTCTAGTAGAACTTACACAGCCATTAGTCGAGATCTGTCTGAAATCTTCCGCATTTGGACTACCGCTTTCACAGGGTGACATAGATGCATTAAAAAGTATGAAAAAGAAAGCATAGGCAGCTGATGACTGGGTGGCTGAACAGGTAGGAAATGTTTGATGTTTCCTGGTAACAACACTCCTAGAGCTATACATGGCTAACAACATTTTCCAGAGGGCTAAAAAGGCCATTTCTCTATGGAAGGGAGAGAATGATCAATATGAATCATGGATGAGCAAATTGAGTGAGCTCATGGGTCTTGGGGAGGAAGTCATTGTCGAGGCCATAATTTTGGGGGAAGAGTCTTTCGACTTTGTCTAGACCCAGTACTCCAGACTTGATCTCAAATTGGAGATAAGCAAGCAACTAGTAGGGGCCCTGCGGGATAAAGTTCCAGAGGTTGTGTATTATTTAAATATGTACAAGGCATTCGTTACAAGGGTTTTGGGAGTTGATCCTTTTAGTACCAAAACATGTACTCCAGAGGAGTATGTTGTAGGAAAATTTGATGAACTAATGGAGTCTCGATATCAGTCCCCAGAGGGAATGGATGGAGCAAAGATATCACGTATATCTCACATGGTGCTCTGGGCCCACGATGTCGCAAAGATGGCCACAAAATTCAAAGTAAATAATCCTGATCTGGGCAAGCGGGTGGAGATGGCCAAGTTTTGTCAGGCCGACATCAAGGACATTGATGAGGATGGAGTTGCCCAACTCCTAGAGGCATTTAAAACATACAAGGAACAATAAAGTTCTCCAGATTTTGGAGATTTTTACTAGCAGGGTGCATTCTTTTACATTCATTATTATTTGAGCGCAAGCTCCCAGACCCCAAAATTTTGGATCCAACAGTTTTGTATTCTTTCAGTGACCCATGTTCAGGTTCCCCCCAGAGCTGAATGGTCACTATCTAGCAGTTAGTAACGAGGTCAAAAAGTAGGTGATCTCGATAGAGTGTGTCAGATGGATAGAGTGTGATCCCAAGGTGCCGCTCCAAAATTAACTACCTAGCGCATCGAAGACAATGAGCCGCATATTACATTGATGAGGCATGTAGCCTTGAACTCTAGAGAGATCATATTTCTTCTCTTCTTCCTCTGACACTCTTATCGATGCTAATTCTTCCATACTTTTCTCCTTGTCTTTTTATTCTGACATGTCAGACCTTGTCTCTCTTCAAGGTGATTGTAAAAGTGGTGCAGGTAGTACCGGCCACCGGATATTGTATTTTATTGATTGAGTATACAGTTATATTAGGTTAGTTTTAGGGAAGGTTATGTGTATAAATAATAAGTCCGACCTCATTTCTGAGGTTGGAAAAATTGATGATTTTGCAGTCCATACTATTAGCATTTAGCATTTCATTTCTTAGTAGTTGCAAGAGCTCAATGCTCAGTAGTTCTTAGTAGATAGATGCTCTCTTGGAGGTTTTCATGTACACACCAGTGATGCTGGAAACTTGTTAATGAAGGAAGAATTCTGGCAATGATTTTGTTGGTGTTCAAATCTCTGAGTTAACATTCTTTTGTGTTGTATGTTTCTAATGTCCTCTGCTCTAGTGTTTTAATTAGATTAATGACCTCTTTCCCCTTGCTATTGAATATGTATGAATCGCTGGTTCTTTATATGTTCAGTATTTAGTATAGTCCATTAGAGCATGGTTGATGTTTTAAATGTATTTGCATAACTATAAGTAGAATGAATACACTCTAACCCTAGCATATATTTTGAAGTTTGTTTGATAATCCAAATGGTTGCAAGAAGCCCCAACTTACCAAAATCCCTGAAGAAGAAGAGTCAAAAACCATCTATACCCCCCAAAAAAATAGTCACGCACCCAACTTAGATCCCCACACTGTTGAGACCTGACACTCAGGTGCTTGAAGACCTAAAGAATTTATTCCCTGGACCACCTTTATAGGTGAAGTTGGTTGGTACTCTGGTACCCGGTGACAACTTACATCTATTGATGAGACCAATCACAAAGTCCTGTCAACAGACTCCTCAATGTCACTACAAATTTTGACAATTTTGTCTTTGTCATGCCTTCCATCCAATAATTTCCATAATTTCTCTGTTACATTCTTTCCAAAATGCATACCATCAAACAAATGCATGATTGGGAGTTTCTCGTAGTATGGAAACCTACTAAATTGTGTATGATAAGTTTTTAGTCCTTTTGGAATTTGGTGATTAATGCCTTGATGACCTTCGCGAGCATCAATTGCATCATCAATAAACAAAACAGATATCAAAATATAAATTTCAAACAAAAACCATCAGATGGAATGAAATTACCTCAACGATTTATTCTATTGTATTCCAACTTCCATAGGCGAGGTGTCATTCTCCATGGCTTTGATGTAGTCTCTTATTTCCCATTGAAAAGATGTTTTTTGGTACTTATGATTTCTGTGGAGAAAGTGTCTATACTCATCGAACACATGCTTTCCTAAAAATTTTGAATGATGAGATTTCATCTTTGGACCACAAACTAGACATGAAAATTTTCCCTTTGTCTAAAGACCTACAAGATCGTGTATAATTGGATTAAATATGTTAATTTTGTGTTAGCACTATAACATACCAAAAACAAGGTGTTAACAAGAGAACATACCAAAAAAATGTGTTAGCCCAGGGGCATCATGTATTGTCCATACAAGCATTGCATGGAATTGAAATTGTCTTTGTCCTATTAGTTTAGAGATGTCATACATAGTGACCCCATTCCATAAAACCATCAACTCATCAATAAGGGGCTCAATATATACGTTCATATCTTTAACTTGGTACTTGCCTAGATGAATGACCAAAAACATTACATAATTATTATGACCATTTTGATGGATTATTTATAATAAATTAATTTAGATGACTATTAAATGAAAAAATACCTGGAACAATCATTTCCAACATTATGTGTTCCCTCTTTATGGACATCCAAGGAGGAATTTTATTTTTTAAAACAAAAATAGGCCACACCGAGTAAACAGATCTCATCTCTCCAAACAGATTGACATCGTCCGCTACCAATGAAAGCCTGAGATTACGAGGTTCTTCTTTAAAGTGTGGCCAAGTTTCCTCTATTTCCTTGAACTCCAAACCATCTGCATCCATTCACATAATTCCATCTTGACTTCTATTACGTGCATGGTAATCCATATATTATACCAAGCTAGTGCACCTGAATAATCGTTGCAGACATAGAATAATGGGAATATACCGAAGAACCTTGTGAGGCACATTTTTTTTAGTTGATATGATTGATATCTACTAATATGATAATCAGGGAATTGTGTTTCAGATTCATGTTGTTAATGATATATAATATGATAATTCAGACATGCATGTATTGTTTGATACTCTATTCCAATATCTTTCATAATGGCAGATAATTCTCGGTATGAGTGAGGTAGAATGTTTGATGGTGATAAAAAACACTCACCTGTCAACCTACGACCAAATCAAATATAATTGGTTAATATAAAGAATATTAATTTGTACATGATTCACCCTTTGTTAACTATAAGGAAATTACGACTAAAAAAGATGAAAAAAGATGACATATATGACATACCTTAGCATACGTGTGATTGTTACATTGGATAAACCATTCATAATCTTCAATTTCACCAACAAAAATACAATTCCAAGAAGATTTGTTTGGGAGCCTTTGTATAGGGGCTCGTATGCCTTCTCAAGTATAGCTACATCAAGTTATGCTAGTGCCATCATCTTGATCATCATAATATTATTCCATGGGATCATTACATTATACTTCATGATAATCCTTAAAGGATCATAAGTTGTCACTAGTATACAAGGAAAAAAAATTTGGACCATCAGTTACATGATCACCAAGTGACAGCATTCAGTCAAGCGCAGAGATCACCAAAATAGTCAAGCATAGAGGTCATTGAAAATGTCTTAGCACAGTGATCAGCAAAATTAGTAAACACCAATAGCACTATCACTGACAGAAAGTTCAAAGAGTAAACCAAGAGCACAGTTCAAAGAGTAAACCAAGAGCACAGTTCACAGAGTAACCCAAGCACTAGTCTATCGAGAGACAGTTTTATTCTTGAGAAAATTGGATCTCAAACTACACATCAGCTAAAGCACTTTAGTCTTTAAAATAGATTTATGCTTAGATGAACAACTATTTTTGTGGATCAAGAACATCGTAATATGTGGATTTAATTATTTTAACTAATTATATTCATGCAAACTAGGAGATCAAGGTAAAGTTGTAAACCTTTGATCATAGAGTTTTTCTTGTAAAGCGTGAAACCTAATTAGGTCAAAACTAGATGTATAATCAATCAAGAACATGATGATTGTATCAGAAGAAGACATCTATTGATTAGAAAGAGAGTTTCATGCAGAAGGATGCAAAAGGAAGAATTCAGTTATGAAGAACTAGATTCAAGGATACCAAGTAGAATAGAGGTATTATCAATCACAATAAGTGATACATAATTTTGTGAGCTTAAAGGATCTATATTTAGCGATTCAAGATTGCAATTTATCAGGTCATAAGTATTTTTGTCTACTCTCTAACAACTGTAGCAAATAGAAGAAATCCTTCAAGAAGGTGGACTTAATAGTCTTATTGTAAATCTCTTAACCGAGTGCACACATACATTATGTTGTTAAAATATCTTAACTAAGTAGACCTGACAAGTGTAACATGTTACTCCTGACAGGGTAAGATCATCAGAAGCAATCACAACTTGTAGCCTTAACTGGCACCTTCCATTCTACATACAGCGAAGCTTTGTGGGTTTCATCCCCACTGCATTTTTTACCTTCTAATAGGGGTTTTTTGTGTTACCAATTCTTGTGTCATGTGTAACTAAGTTTCATGAATGTTTCTATGATTTTTTACATGCACTTACATTTATGTTTTGATATTACATGCATGAGGTAGTAAAGCAATAATGGTCGTTAATGCAAGTAAAGACTACTAAGGTTAATTTATAAAAGTTTTAAGGGTACCAATTCACCCCTCCCCTCTCAGTACACACCCTTCCATTATTTCAACAATTGGTATTAGAGCTAGATCTCTTATTTGGAAAAGTTTAAATCACTTGAGAGAAAAGATCATACAATGGAAAGGTATAAGCTTGATAAAAATATTGAAAATCAGAAGTTGGAGGTACAGATTTTCTTTGAGCAATACAAAGAAGCAAGAAACAAGATGAAAGAATTATTGGCTAAAAGAAAATTCATGGCATCTCTCTACAATGAAACTAACTATCATGAAGAAGAGATACCTAATTTATTTGATTCATCAGGATCTGCATCTGGTAATACATCTGACACATCTGAAAGAAGCATTACAAGTCTGAATGAAATCAATCAACATCTGACTAAAAAAGTAAAGGTACTGCAAATCGGTCAAGAGACGCAGATGGTAAGAATGATTGATGTTATGAATAATGTAAGACAAGCTAAAAAATAAATAACATTAGCTATTGATGACAGGAGGAAGATCATTGAAAAGCTGCAAGAGAAAGAATATGAGATACAGAGACTTACTGAACATCACATAGAGATCACCAATTAAATAGTTCTTATGAGACATGAGGCCAACCGAGTGAACATAGAACTAAATGGGAAATTGGAAGCTATTGGTGAACTAAGGGAAGAAAATGAGAAACTGAAGCATGAAGTAAGGATTCAGCAATAGCATAATGATATGATCAAGAAAGTTGAAGAAAGTACAAAAAGAATGGATGAATTTATGAATGGACAAAGAAGACTCAATAACAATACCGATTTAGGGTATACCAAGAATGGAGAATCATCAAACCAATCCGATCAAAGGAATGTCTACACAAATCCAAAAGAAAAGAAGAAGTCATGAAATCACTTTGGAAAATAGGCCACACATCAAATGTTTGTAGGAGCAAAACTAAAGGTATTCCTAAATCTACTTCTACAATCATAGGTAATTGTTATAACTGTAACAAGCATGGACACAAAGAAAATGAATGAAGATCTAAGGTGAAACAACCAAAGAAGGAATCCTACATGGAAAAATATTGTCCCACTTGCAAAATGCATGGCCACACATCTCATGAATGCAAGAAAAAGAAAAAGAAAGTATGGAAACCTAAAGAGAAAGAAAATGCTTATAAACTGAGAAGATTCGGTAACTCATATGTTTGGGATTACAACACATGGGTAAATTGCACAAAAACTGGTATATATGGACACATAGTTGTAAACTACATGAGGAAATGGATACAAAGATCGAGGAACTGGACTAACTTCAGAATGGCATGCTTACATTATCAGAAGGTCGGTCACTTAAGCAAGGACTGCAGAGACCGAGTGACGGAGTCAAGCACTTTTGCAAATGGAAACACTATTAAAGATATCAAGAGAATGAGAAAAAAATGTGGAGGAGAGATTCAATCAATGATAATGTTGGACCAAGCACTATAGTTGGTGACACCTCATCCAATGGATCTGCTGATTCCGCCACCCCCACCTTAGAAATACAAGTATGGAACTGCACTGTACAAAGCTATATTTTAAATCAGTTCCAATATTCATTGATAATATCCCAAATTAGCATGAATGGAGATGCACTATGGTATTACTTGTTATGATTTTGTGAATCCAATCTCGTCGGTCAATACATATTGAGCATTGTCGGTGTACATATGAAAAATAACCAAGTTGTCAATATAAACTGAGCATCGTCTGTAAACATGTGAAAGACAATCAAGTCTTTGCTACATACCGAGCACCTTCAGTGAACATGTGAAAAGTACAACTAAGTTGTCACTTACCCCAAGCATTGTATACTCACCAAGGATCAAGACTTTGGTATGATAACTGAGTGTCTTTGTTTCATTGACCGAGTGGTAGTTGAAGCATTCAATGCACCACTTAGGTCATTTTCTATAAATAGGGAAACAAAGAGTTCATTTATTCACCAAGTGATAAAGTGAAAACAATAGAGTGAAGAAGAGCGAAAATATTGCAAAATTATTCACAGAAGATTCAAAGGCTACTCCAACAGATTTCAACCATCCACAACAAAGATCAAGTGAGTATCTAGACTCGCCGAGGTAACAGTTTATTTAAAAGAAGCCCTAAATATTTCACAAACAATGTAAACTACCTCACGAGTCACAAAGATCAAGAACACAAAGGACAAGAAGATCAACCTGATTAAGAACACAACATGTGAGGAGCCTAGCTATAAGTTTTTCCTTGAGGTTTCTCCTCAACCTGATGAGAAGGGAGAATTTTCAAGTATCCCTCCTAGGGTTTTTCAAGTTGAAGATATCTGTGCATACATCCATTGCAAGGTTGTAGAGATCGAAGATCTTGATATTGAAGAAGCTTACGAAAAGATATGCAAGGATGGAAACCTGAAAAAGACAAACACAAGCACATTGAGGTGAAAGGGTTAACCAATGCCCTACTATTCCCAAGAGAGTTCAAGACCGAATGGATATGCATTATACTTAGCTAGGTACATGGTAGAAAAATGTGGTTGGATGAACCAAGACCGATCACAAAGGATGTGATTCATGATGTGACTGGTTATCCAATAACCAAAAAGGATAAATCCCTAAAACACCCTCCATGCACCAAGATCAAAAAACTAACTAAGGAAAAATGGGACAGAAGAGGATTGAAATTTAATACAATCACCAACCCTGAAATAAAGTTCGGTGCATGTGTGATTGGGTACAAGATATTCCAAGCTAGCAGAATGAACAACATAGCATGTGGAGCAGTTGACACTGCTTATAAGATTGTGAAGAAGGGACTTCAACTTGACTTATCGGTGCTGCTAATGAAGCAACTGGAAGAAAACATGAGGACAATTAGATCAGACAAATCTAACTCATGTAAGTTTGGTTCCCTCCTTATGTGCACATTCTTCTATTTTTCTGAATTTCTTCCCTTTTGTCGGTAATGTCACTTGGGACACAACCTGGCCAGTAAATGCATAGATTAGTGAATTCATTAAGTCACTAGGGGATAAATTCACATCTATAATGGATGCATACTTCACCACTTTCAAGGATAGAATGCAGAAGAGAATGAGAATCCCTACACAACTGGTTGAACAATAAAAAGATGACATATGTTTCATAGTGGACACTGATACAACACTTATCAAACTAGTTGTACCAAGAACATCATGATTACCACCATTAGACTATGAGATCAACATTGATCAGGATACAAAGGATATTGAATCCTTACTGAATGAACCAGTGGACAAATCATTGAGAAGATTTGGTACATGTGAGGAAGCCAAGTCTAGAATCAAGACTGGCTTAGTAGTGAATAAAATAGACTGAAAGAAGACAATAATAATAAATACTATTCAAAAGAAACTTTTGGTAAATGATGAAAAGTTGGAACAAGATGTCACCAAGGGATAGTCACTATTTAGTGAAGGTAAAGAGTTTAGTGACTCTGAGTCTACTGAATCATATGCACCACCAGCCAAGAAAATAAGAACTACTAAAGTGATGGTTGCATCAAGAACTAGGAGTAAGACTACAAAAGAGGTAAACTCACCACCCTTGAAGAAAGGAACGGTGAGAACATATCAAAAAAGGAAGAATACATCCTCTATCAGGAAATCAGCACCAAAAAAGAGAAGGAAATATCTAAGAGGAAAACAAGACAAGGATGATACAGAAAAGGATGAAAGAAAACAAAGACTCCTAGAAGAAAAGGCTAAAATACCTAAAACAATTGATGAAGTTGTAGAGTCAATCATCAACACAGGTAGCATATCACATCACAAGATTAGACAATGGCTAACCTTGTCTCTCGGGAATCAGAATAAGATAGAAGAGGCCATAATTAAGGCAATGTTTGCATACAATTATGTACCTATACAATTAAACAAGAATATTCCACAAGAGCTCAATGACAAAACATCAGAAAGATGTACATATGCCTTGCACACAAAGAAACAAATGAGGGAAAGATCCCTAGTTAATTTCATGCCCGAGTCCACAGTTGAAGAAATTGATTCAACGATGAAGGAGAATACAAAGAAATTTTCTACAAAGATGAGAGCATACAAAGTACTACATGGAAGATTAGAAGACATTGACAAAGAAAGCAATGAGATTTGGAATGAAATATTCGATCCACCCGAGAAGGAACAAGATATAACCAAAACTGCTCACCCCGAGGAGAAGGGGGCCACACCAAGCCTTGGGCATATCTTCATCAATGACACTGAAGATGTCTATCCCATTTATTTGATGATAGAGGCAAGTAAGGCCATGGATTGCATACCTCAGATATGTAAACATAAGGAGAAACACAAGACATCAGTATCAAAGATATAACTCATATTGATTTTGATGATGATCCCAAGAATGATGAAGATGTAAGTATTACCACCGAGAAAACAAAGGAATGGGAAACTATGGATGTTGCACATGAAAATGTACTAGGTAACATGCCTTTATTGATACAAGCTATCAATATAATAGCATAAGCCAAGGAGAAAACACCTAAGCCTGATGAAAACATACGAGAGGACAAAGGTGATGAACATGAGGAGAAGAAAAAAGATACAAATGAGAAGGAAGATGAAAGTGGAGAGGATAAACCAAGTGATACACCTACCAAAGAAACTGAAGAGGTAGAAAAGGCTATAGAACAGGAAAAATTTCAATTAGAGATGTCTACAACCAAACAACAGGTTCACACCGAGAAGCATACTAAAGGCACAACACCTCCCAACAATCACCGAGGACAAAAGAGAAAGAAAAGGAACTTGCTATGGTAATTCATTCTCTTTCTTCCAGTACCATTCTAAAGAAGAAGAAGAAGAGTATAGCACCAGTCACACTTGATGAAATAATAGGTATACCCAACTGTGATCCAAGAACACTAGATCCTGAGTCACTAACTAAGTATGGAGAACTATACAAAAGGAAGGCAATACATGACAAGCTCAAGAAGGAGCACAAGAATTCACAAGTCCTGGATACTACAAAGGAAATCCTCTTGTAGATAGTTCCTTACACTCAAATTGATCAAAATGCACCAATCCTTGATCAACTTCTAGTTCTGACCGAGGCCATAACGTCACAGAATGTAGAAGCCGACAAGGTCATTAAGGAACGTATAGAAGAGAAGTGTCACTAAAAGATCATAGAGAAGATCAGCCAAGAAGTGGTAGAAAACAAGGTAAAACTTTCTGAGCTAGTAACTACATTGGAACCAATAATATCAGAAGTAGTTAACTTAGAGTAGACACCTAAAATTGACCAGGTGTATCTTAAGCATTCAAAATTGTAAATCTCGGCCAAATGCCTCAAATAAAATCTCAATGCATTAAAATGGATCAAATCAAATGGACATTTATCAAGCAAAGTGGAAAAAAATCAAATTAAATTAAAGGATTAAATAATCATGAAATCAAATAATTAAATTTGAGCCTAAAGGGATTAATCAAAATTATGCAATTGATTTTAATCAATTAATTGTATAGTTTAAATCAAAAAGATCAAATCCAACCCATTCACCCTTACATGGCTAAATTAATTAAATGATTGAGTTATTTAATTCCTAATTTCTTTGAGGACAACCAACCAACTTTCCCTCCATTTGAAAGCACCTCAAAGCTTTTTACTCAACCAAAGCTTGATCATGATCAACTCACTCTACCCCCTACCCTGGGGAAATTGCTATAAATACAAGCCATTTTATTTGTGTTTGGGATCCAAGAATTTCAAGAGAAAAGCATCCTTATTATAGGCATTTGGAGAGCATTTGAGAGCTTTGATCATATTTCAACATTTGCATAGCATTTTAGAGTATCATCTTTAATAGCATTTGTTGATTTAATAGCATATCTTGGAGCATTTTGAGCTAGATTAGAGCATTGTTTATCATTTATTTCTCATTCTAAGATTGTCCTTGGGAGAGATTAAGACTAAGAGCTCTCTTAACAAATCTTAGATAGAGAACCATGAGATGTCATGGGTTTTAAACTTCAATTCTTAGATTAAATAGCATTTTCTTTCCATAGAGTTGTTGTTTCTAATCCTAATTTCATGAAGGTGTAATCATACACACACAAATGGCGCCCACCGAGGAGCTTTAAGCCTCATTTATAAAGTTTTATTTTGGTATTTTGTGTGTTTTTCATTATTATTTGTGTTATTTTGTAGAAAAATAGGGGAAGAGCCGCCTATGCAGTATTCAGAGCCGCCTGTGAACATTAAAGTGCTGCCTATAGAGCTTCTTTCATCTTCGTCTTTCTTTCTTCAGCCACCTGCTAGATAAAGTGTGTCGCCTGGTAGGTAAAGTGTGCCACCTGTTTGATAAAGTGTGTCGCCTGTGAACTTTCAAGAGCCATGTTCCAACAACATTTGGCTGCATTTTATACTTTCTGTGTCGCTTGTTATTTTTATTTAGCCGCCTGTGGTTTGTTTTAAGCCGCTTAGTAGGATTTAAAAGCCGCTTTGAAAGTTTATATTTACGCGTAGAAACTTTTAAATGTCGCCTTTTAGCTTCTAAATTCCACATAAATATTTCTGCTTTAAATCAGGTTTTTAATGGTTTGCTCACTGTTTTGACTCTCTGTGTTTTTCTGTTCAGTAGATGAAAAATCACCCGAAAGTGCAGAAACCAGATAAATGGGTCACAAGGCTTAGTAAAGAGGTGATAATTAAGGTTAAAAATGAAAAACAAATACATGAAGCTAATCTCTTAGAGAGTTTATTTGAGGAGGAACACTTATATGATCACTACATTCAAGTGTTTTTTACTTACAAAGAAAAGTTTCCCACTCTTTAATTGATTTTCATGCCTGGTTCTTCAAGCTTTAATTTGACTAAATTTGATTAAGAGAGCTTAGGAGTATTTTATCTTTTGAGATTTTCCAAGTTTTCTTCACTTTGTCTCCATTTGTGTTGACTAACTTGTTGGAGGATCCGGAGTGGGAACGATCGCCACTAGGTGAGTGGAAATAAGCCAAATCAATAAAAAAATGTGCCTAGCCTTGCTAGCTTAAAAAACAAGGTATTTTCTAATCAAGTTTGTACTGCTTAACTTGTGGAAAATTCTTTGAATCTAGCATAATTAGGGACACCCTACTATTTTCCATTCAAACAAGACATTAGACATATGCTCTCAACTTTTTGAAGTTGATCAAAAAGCCAAAAGTGTCAAGTTTGGGTGGTAGAAAGAAAGGGAGGATTAATTGAACCACACACTTCATTTTTAAGAACCTCCTTGTCAAGAGGTTGAAAATGAATAATTTTTCTTGAGGTGTTTGGAACAAACGAAGACAATAGGGATATGCTCTTCACTCTTTGAGTGAATAAGATTCTCAAACTTATTGGACTGAGTTCAATTCTTTATTTCCATATACATGCTAGCTAAATAGAGCTTCAAAGGGCCCGCCTCCTGAGAATTGCCTTACGAGGATGGTGAGAGGGAATGACCCAAAGTGGGAGATATTGGCTTTTACCATGATTTCATCTGACCCACTATAAATAAATGCACTTTACCTTAATTGGAAAGTGACTAAACCTTGTGCAAGCCATCCTCACTTCCTCTAGTAGTCCTTCGGGATTGCGCAAAATCATACTTTCATGCGTGTGGGAAGCCCGCAAGGGGGTAAAGGATCTTGGCAAGATTTAGAATGGAAGGGATTGAAAACCTTGATAAAATAGTAGACCTGCCTTTGTAGATCCACTATTAAAATCCAAATTTTGTTTGACTCTAAGGTAGACTATTTGGAAAAAATTCTTGTGCAAACCTGTAAAAACATCCGAGAACATACAATTTTAGTGTGGTTTTAGGGATATGGTACAAATTTGATGTGTGTGTTGAGCTTGTACTCTATTTTCACGCAAGATTCTTTTTTGACAAATCTGATCAAAGCCCTTAAATTTTTAAATCCTGAAAACAACAAAAAAAATTGATAAATTCAACTTTGATTAGCAAAGTGTCACATACCAACATTTCAGAGCTGCATAAAAACAACATTGGGCCACTTGCAAATCTTAAAATGTCGCTTGAAAACATTCAACAATCGCATAAACCACTGGAAAGTGCCACTTATCAAAATTTTAAAACCGCCTATCAGCAGGCAAACGCCGCCTGCTAACTGTAGAGTACCACATACAGAGATTCCAGTGACCACATAATAACAATTAAAGGCCACCTACACACAGCAAGAGCCACCCAGAAACAAAAAATGGAAAACAGTGGGTATATACCGAGGGTTTTAAAATAAGAAAAATCCATTTTTGGATACCCTTTTGAATATTTTACCTTTGTGTATACTTAACTAGATCATAATCCGCCATTATTGGGAATTTTACAAAATTATCCACAGATTGGTCACTTAAGCGAGTTAAAAACCTAGGATCTCCATTTGATTCATGTTAATGTCTATTTTTACTTGATCTAATTACATTAAGGCTACCCTACAACCAGACAGATCTTATCTAAGGCAAGAGTGTCCTTTTTCGGGTGATCCTTTTAGTTCTTCAAGACCTTTACAAGAACCCATCAAGGAAATAGAACTGAGAATGTCTTTTCCATTTCGTCATATTGATCTTGATCAAATCAATCATGTAAACAAGGATATGAACAACAATGGAGGGAGAAATGTTGATCCTAACAACAAAGGATCCAACAACAATACCAATGGAGGAGAAAACATTGACCCTAACAATCAAGGGTTGAACAATAACAACAATGGGGGAAACATTGACCCTAACAATGAGGATTTAACTAATGAAAAGGTTAATGAAGCTATGCAAATTCCTTTCTTCATGAAACTTATGGAAAAAGTGTTGGAAAAGGACAAGGAGAAGTACTTTTTAGACCTAGCACAAATGGGTCTCAAACTTCCACACGATTATGATGTCACCAAACTCAAACAAGAAGAAGCTGAGGCTAATCCCATTGACATCATGAACAAGCAATTTCAACTTTTCCAAATGCAATTGGACACGATAAAACAAAGGGGCTCCTAAACCCTTTTCTATCGAAGCTTTGTGTCCATTTCCATTTGATAATTCTTTAATCATGATTCCATTTCCAACAAATGCTATTTATCCTAAATATGAAAAATATGAAGGAACATCTGATCCTCAAGATCACTTAAGGGAATTTTTTGCCTTAAGTCTAGAGTTCATGCATGACACAACCTACCTAATGAGGTTATTCCCTAGAAGTTTGGGAGGTATGGCGATGGAGTGGTTTTAAAAGTTACCCTCTGGCATTTGAACCTTTGAGGAATTGGCCTCTAAGTTTGTAACTCACTATTCCTATAACATCAAACATGAGGTTATAATTCTTAATCTATGTAACACCAAACAAAGAGAAGGAGAGGGATTCCTACTTTTCCTACAATGATGGAGAGCGGTATTTGCTAGATACCCTCGAAGTGTACCCGAAAAGGAGAAGATGGATATTTTTGTCAACAGCTTGAATAATGAAATGAACTATTGATTAAGGGTACAATGTCCTAGGTCATTTAAAGACCTAATTGAGAATGGGGTGATAACGAAAGAGGTATTGATAAAAAGTGGAGAAATCAAACTTTACAAAGATAACAACAATAGCAATACCTCCAACACTAATCAAAATTAAAATTCCCCCAACAACAACCAATTTTGGACGAAGAATAATAATAATAAAGGAGTGGTTAATGATGGAGTGGTAGAGGCTAACACTTTAAAGGCTACCCCTTTCAATCTCACTCAAAACTCAGTCCAAGCCAATAATGTGAACCAAGCACCCAAAGTGCCCTTTAACAACAACAAAACTAATAACAACT
>MU224322.1:138412-169639 GCA_018584345.1 Thuja plicata | reverse complement strand
TTGATGGATCTTACACCCAAAATGGTAGTGGAGCAGGCATTCTTTTGATTACACCACAAGGTTACACAATCCCAAAATCTTACAAGTTATTGTTCCCTTGCACCAATAACATAGTAGAGTATGAAGCCTTGGTCATAGGTATCAAGATGGCCTTGGAATGGAATGTCATAGAATTACAAGTCTATGGGGACTCTCAATTATACATCAATCAAGTTAATGATGAATATAATACTAAGGATGAAAAATTGATGCCTTACAAGAAATTGGTGGATGATTGAAAAAAGTACTTTGCTTTGATTACTTTTGAACAAATTCCAAGAGACAAGAATAGAGCAGCAAATGCAATGGCTACTTTGGGATCTTTACTTCAAATGCCCGATCAAAATGAAAAGTATGAGTTCTTGGTGGAAGAATTGATTAAACCAACATTTGACCTACCTAATACCCAAATTATTGCCCTTTTAAATGGACATGACTCACCATGGTATGGACCCATCTATAACTACCAAAAAGACCAAACCTTACCTATAGACCAAACACGTGCTCAAAAGAAAAATTTCATAAGACAAGTGGCCCGTTATACCATCCTTTCTGACACATTGTATCATAACGGTCTTGACGAAACACTCCTTAGATGTCTAGAGGAAGATGAATCAAAATTAGCTTTAAAAGATGTCCACAAGGGTATTTGTGGGTCACATTCGAGTGGTTTAAACCTAGCTAAGAGAATTTTACGTATGGGGTGCTTTTGGAAAACCTTAGAAAGAGATGCTTGTCAATATGTCAAAATTTATGCAAAATGTCAATACCATGGAGACATGATCCATGCACCAGCACAAGAGTTACACCCATTTGTCACACCATGGCCATTCTATCAATGGGGTTTTGACTTGATTGGCATTATTTATCCACCTTCTTCAAATGGACGCAAGTATATAATCACAGCAACAGAGTACTTCACTAAATGGGTTGAGGTTGTCCCTTTATCAACTGCAATGGGGAAGCAAATTTCCATGTTTATCCTCAATCATATCATTTGCAGATATGGCATTCCTCACGCCATCATCACGGATAATGGAAAATAGTTTAAGAACAAAGATGTTGATGAACTTTGTGACACATTCCGCATTACACATCACTCTTCATCCATTTACTATTCCTAAGGTAATGGAAAAGCAGAAGCTACTAACAAGAACATCCTTAAAATCCTTAAGAGATCCGTTGGCAAGTTAGGAAAAGATTGGAATCTTCAAATCAATCCAGAATTACGGGCCTATAGGAGTAGTATTCAAACCCCGATCGGAGCTACACCTTTTTCATTGGTTTATAGGGCCAAATTTGTTCTACCTTTAGAATTTGAAATACCATCCCTAAAAGTCTCATTGCATGGATTAATAACAGATGAATATTATAGAGTTGTCTACCTTCAACAATTAGAAATGTTAGAGGAACATCAAACTCAAGCCTACGATCATTTGAAAGTGTATCATAAATGAATTTCAAGGAAATATAAAAAGCATATTAAACCAAGAACCTTTCAAGTAGGGGATCTAGTATTGAGAGAAAATCCAAAAAATCAGGCTGATAAAGAAAAGAAAGGAAAGTGGGAAGCAAATTGGCTGGGTCCTTTTGTCATTATTTCTTCATTTGGAATGGGGACCTACGAATTGGCCAATTGTGATCATGATGAATTGCAAGAACCTATCAATAGCATTCATCTTAAGAGATTCCACACCTGATTCAGAGGAAAGAGTATCACACGAAAGAGTATAAGTTGATAATATCATATGAGTTAGCGTCACCTTTGTACATGGAAAAATTCAAAAATACCAAAAAAATGAGAAAAGATGAAAATACAAAAAAAATCAGAAAGTTCAAAAGCCAAAAACATTTGAAAAAGAGAAAAAAGTGCCTTGGTGAAAACCTAGCAATAGGAACCTTGGTAGCAAAAAAAAGCAAAAAAGAGAAAAAGAGCAATAATCCCAAGAGGTGAAACCTAGAAACAGGCGCCTTTTGTCCCTTAGGTCTTTCCTAGTTGCATTTGTACATATTGTCTTTCATCATTTCATTTGTCCATATCCTCATTGTATCTGTCATTTGTGCATCGTCCTAATAAAGTCTCAGAGCTTCATTTTTGTCGCATTCTAGGTTCAGTTGCCCTAAGTTTCACATTGGTCACATTTATCATTTGGGGGCATGCATCATAAATTTTTGGTACCAAATGGTTCAATAGTGCAACATCTTAGTCACACATCAAACGCAAATTTTTAGATACGAAAGAGAGATTTTTAGAACCTTTGATAGATATCATTGTTCAACCCTAAACAATTTTATCGCATAACATGATCCTTGAGTTTCATTGACTTATTTTATCAGGATTAAAAATTGACACACCCTAAATGATCAGACTATCTGGAATTCTTATTTGAAAATCTTGATACATTTTACAAACACTTGGAAAATTTTGATGAGTTTTTCATTAACCTTTTTCGAGTCATGTTCTTTTTAGCTAATTGATGATGTTTCTATTAGATTGGCAATAATAGAGACGTGATGTTTTCTTAAGGTTCTGAGTGACTGTTTTGAGGAAGATCCCTTAACTTGTGTGAATTAGTCTAAGGACATGGTCATCCAAGAATCATCGAGGACATTCATATAGGAAGGAGGGTTAACCTTTATTTGTTCACGCAAAAGGATACCTTGGCTATTTAGATTTTCCATATCTTAATACCAAAATCCACTTGCAACATTGAATCCGATCAAAACCGGTATTCATACTCCCATAGTTGGTCATTCAACTAGTGAGAGTTTTATTTGGTTTTGAAGAAGGGGTTACTACATGAGAGAAAGTCATATTCATATTCTTATGGTCGCAGTGGCACCAGTAAGGATTGTATCAACTCCTAGTTCCATAATGCTCTATGACGAAAATATATCTCTATTTGCATTTCTTTCGCAAACCTCAAGGACAGTTAGTTGCATTGCATCTTCATGTTAGATTAATTGTATCTTCATGTTAGATTTAATTGCATTCTCCAAGTTAGTTTTAAATGGCTTGTCTTTCTAGCACTTTTCCAAGTTCAAGGGGGGGATTTAAAGTTGACAACATTTCATCAATTTCATGATTTCAATTCATCAATATGAGATTTTCTCTTGCATTCATCATCATTAATCATTATTCATTATATATACATATCAAGAGAAAAGCAAAGAAAAGAAACATTAATCATTATTCATTTATCCACATCATTTAGAATTGCACATCATAAATTAAATTGCATACATCCAACAAAAAAAAAAGATAGTTGCATTCATTTATCATTGCATTAAGTATTGCATCCATATCCTTGCATTTCATAATCCATACATCATGATTAAATCAGAAAAGCATATAGAACTAAATTGTATTAGCATCATTTGCATCCATTTATCAATGTCATACTCTAAGACATTGCATCCATAGCATAATAGAAGTAAAAGCATCATAGAAACATGTAGATATGCATAAAAGGAAATCTCATAACATCATCAAAGGAGGAATCAACCATCATCATAGATAAATGTCCATCATCAATGTCTATAGCATAAATTAGTACATCAAAGGTACATCAAAGTCCCGATCAAAAATACATATGATACATCATCACTGCAATATCAAAATATCATGGATCCCAATTTGTCTCATGATCCAGCAAGGGTGCCTGATCCATCTCTAGCTATACCTGTACCTGACCCCCCTGCACCATTGGGATCCTTGTCGCCTGGTCTATCCTGTGTACAAGGAGGTGCTACAACATAGTAGAAACCTGATCTAATTGAACAGTAATTGCAGTCATCCCTACCTATAAACCTCAAACATCCTACACTAAACCATCCACAATGGGAGGAACTAGAGGTGCCTATGATGTTGGAGGAGCCTACGATGCCTGTGGCACTAATGGTACCTGTGGTATCACTGGTGTCATACTACTATGTGGATCAACCTGAGGAATCTGTCCATGTACTGGAACCTGTCTGGCTACTTGGACATGTATGTGTCTTTGTCTGGCCCACTCGGCACCAAATCTAACAAGAACCTGTCTCTGAGGTCCTACAGCTCTCTGTACTCGAGGAGCCCTAGGTGCCCTTTGAACCCTCGGGCTCTGAGGTCTCCTTCCATCATCACCATCATCACCATCATCTCCATCATCATCTGAAAGCTCATCCACATCAGGAATAGGCTCTGCTGGATCTGTAAACCTGACAAAGTGATGTCGCCTAAACCACTCTCAATACTCATCTGACATGCCTGCATCTGCTACATGCATCATCATATCCCACATAGCATAACCCAGCTGATCAATCTGTAAGAAGGCCAACTGATAATCCACCTGTGCTCCCCACATTGATCTCTCAGCTTGTACTCTAGCATAAAGTACCATACCTTGAGGCATGTCCTAAACTCGACCGTACTAACAAAGCACTCTCCCAAAGCAAAATCTCTCAATAACTAGTGGTGATCGGTCAATCATTCATCAAGGAGAAAACATGTATGGAAACTCGTCATCGTCCTCTTTCCAACTCTCACAAAGTAGATATGGCCTCCATACAACCTGATCTATATCATCAATAGTGTGTCTCCAAAATTCAACCTTGCCCAAACGATGTTGGACAACCATGCCATCATACAAAAATGCATATAGATACCCTCGGGCCCGCACTTGTGATGAAACTGGTCTCGTGATAGGGATATGCTCCCAAGTCCACAACTGTAATAAAACTGCACCTGCTGACAGAGTTGCATTGTGCCTATATACAACCTCATGTAGATCATGATATAACTGTGCTAATATACAAGAACCCCAATCAAATCTCCAAGGATGTGCAATCAAATCCTCCAGTATCCGGCCCCATCCGACCGCAAAGCCACGTCCTCTCCTATCTGGAAGAAGTAATCCTCCAATCACCGCTCATAACAATGCTGGAAAAGTAGGAAAAGAGGAAAACTGTGCCCAAGTAATACAATCGTCATCAATGGTGTTGTCTCCAAACACCCATCGGCATACACTGTTATGATACACTGAATCATAATACACCCACTCTCCATGTGTTGAGATCCTCAATAATCTATATACATCCTCAGATGTGATAGTCATCTCGCTGAGGGGTAGATGGAATGTATTATGGTCAGAGTGCCATCGCTCTGCCATAGCTGTCAAAAGACCTTAGTTCAGCTGAAACCGAGGGAAATCTAGAAGGAAACTGAGACCACATATCTTGATAGTCCGTCGTTCAGGCACCGTAAGCTCATCAACTAAGTCAAAAATCCAAGATGCTACACCCTGTATCTGTAGCTTACAATAATGTTTCTACATTTTGAAACAAAGTGAATCATATTAGTCTTTCTATTGGTGAACCATTCTACGTCAATCAAACACATTAAATCTATCCTTGCTCTATTTTGAGCACATAAACTTATTGATGCTAACCTCTAGATCTTGAGACACAAGGACAATTTGTAATCATTTTAAATCAATCTGATTGACATATCAAACATTCACCAATATGACTTTTATAATATCCTAAACACTAAGTGACATTCTGGATGTACATTTTTTAGCTTGGAATTCAATTGAGCTATCTGGATGATCAATTGAAAGGACTTCATCTATTTTCATCTCAGTTTTCAAAATTCATGGTAGGTGGCACTTCAATAAGTGTACACGGCTTTTCAAGCCCCACGGTGTTTAAATCATTACACGCGACACTTTAATCATCGGAGCTGGGGCTTTTCTAAACAGGTGGCCTTTCAAAGTCCTACGCGGCTTTTTAATGATCATAAGCGGCCTCTAAAAACTAGGGTTTTCTAAGCGGCTTTTGGCTATTTGGGTTGCAATTTTGCCCTAATTCTTAGGTGGATAAGGATTTCTCCTACGCATCTTTTCAACACACAGAGGTGGATTTTATCAGCCCTAAGCGGCTCTTTATCTACCCTACGCGGCTTTTCACTAAATTCTACCTAGAAAGCATTAAAAAGATGTATTAAATACTATTTAAAGATGCAATAAATGCACTAGGAAGGTTTGAACCACTCACCAGAGGTTCATAGTTAGGAGGTCTCTGATATCAGCATGCTCGCTCGAACCTATGCTCTCGAATGGGGACCACCATCGCTGTCAATCGTCAGAGGATCAGAGCAAAATCTCAATAGTAAAAAGTGAAGATGAATAGTAAATTTGGGTTTCTCAACCTATTTAAGCTATTTTACCCTAATTTTGTGAGATTTTTGACCCAGTCAAACCAAATCTGCATATTTTGCACACTGGGGCATTTGTTCGACATCTTTTAGCATCATTGTTTATTAGAAATGTAATAATCTTGGATCTATTCTATCAGTAGTATTCATCAAATATTCACATCTGAGATCAATATTATTTCATTTATGAGGGGGCATCATCATATCATTCAACAGGGATTCTGCATCATATCTTATATCAGATCTAGGGCATTTAAATTTCAAAATTTATCAATGGGGCATCAAATCAAGCTTCAAATTAGAGCATCAAATCAGAGTTTCAAATCAGAGTTTCAAATCAGGGTTTCAAATCAAGTTTCAAATCAAGGTTTCATATCAGGTTTTTGTATCAGTCAATCAGCTCATCAGTACCAAATCAATGATCAGGACATCAAATTTTCTTTGAATCAATGCGCTTCGCACATCAATTCAAAGAGGGGCATTTGTAGACACCTAAAATTGACCAGGTGTATCTTAAGCATTCAAAATTGTAAATCTCAGCCAAATGCCTCAAATAAAATCTCAATGCATCAAAATGGATCAAATCAAATGGACATTTATCAAGCAAAATGGACAAAAATCAAATTAAATTAAAGGATTAAATAATCATGAAATCAAATAATTAAATTCAAGCCTAAAAGGGATTAATCAAAATTATGCAATTGATTTTAATCAATTAATTGTATAGTTTAAATCAAAAAGATCAAATCCAACCCATTCACCCTTACATGGCTAAATTAATTAAATGATTAAGTTATTTAATTCCTAATTTCTTTGAGGACAACCAACCAACTTTCCCTCCATCTAAAAGCACCTCAAAGCTTTTTACTCAACCAAAGCTTGATCATGATCAACTCACTCTACCCCCTACCCTTGGGAAATTTCTATAAATACAAGCCATTTTCTTTGTGTTTGGGATCCAATAATTTCAAGAGCAAAGCATCCTTATTATAGGCATTTGGAGAGCATTTGAGAGATTTTGATCATATTTCAGCATTTGCATAGCATTTTAGAGTATCATCTTTAATAGCATTTGTTGATTTAATAGCATATCTTGGAGCATTTTGAGCTAGATTAGAGAATTGTTTATCATTTATTTCTCATTATAAGATTGTCCTTGGGAGAGATTAAGACTGAGAGCTCTCTTAACAAAGCTTAGATAGAGAACCATGATATGTCATGGGTTTTAAACTTCAATTCTTAGATTAGATAGAATTTTCTTTCCTTGGAGTTATTGTTTCTAATCCTAATTTGATGAAGGTGTAATCATACACACACACTTAGTTCAAAAGCTATGCACACTAGAGCATTTCACTACCGAGCATAGTGAAAAGATAACTAAAATAGATGAAGATCTTAAATCTAGTGCACAAAGTCAAACAACCGAGGAAAATGCATTCCAAATGCATTATGAGAAGATTGTACAATCAAAATGGTTGAGACTTGAGATACAAAAGGCTAAAAGAAAAATCAGAGATGAGGTAACGGATCTCCAAGCTATGTTACTACTGAATCTCACATTGTTGTTGAAACACATGACTTTGGAAAAGACATTAATTTCCACCCCAGAGATGTTATTCACTGAGAGTATCTATGACATGCACGCTAGAATCACTTTAGAGCACATGACCCTCAAGCACCTCAAGGAGAAATAGGAGAAGTAGATGGAAGACATTCAAAAATCCCATGCCCAAATATTTGACAAGCTGTAACTACTACACCTTTGTCATTATTTTCAAAAAAGGGGGGAAATATATGTATACATTAAAAAGGTAGAAAATGTATATACCTTACAAAGGGGGAAAACATATCAAAAGGGAAAATTTACCAAAGAGGGAAATACACAAAGGAGGAAACATGTATATACATTGTACCAAGGCATGCACATAAGGGGATTCATTGACAAGGTAAACACTTGGTGTATATACTGAACATATCAGTTTGCACATATCAGTTTTTGATACTAATGCCAAAGGGGGAGATTAATAATCCTTAAAGGATCATAAGTTGTCAATAATATACAAGGAAAAAAAATTTGAACCGTCGATTACATTATCACCGAGTGACAACATTCAGTCAAACGTAGAGGTCACCAAAACAATCAAGCACAAAGGTCACCAAAAATGTCTTAGCACAGTGATCACCGAAATCAGTGAACATCGATAGCACTATCACTGATAGACAGTTCAAAGAGTAAACCAAGAGCAAAGTTCATAGAGTAACCTGAGCACTAGTCTACCGAGAGACAGTTTTATTCCCAAGAAAATTGGATCTCAAAATACACGTCAGCTAAAGCACTTTAGTCTTTAAAATACATTTACGCTTAGCTGGACAACTATTTTTGTGGATCCAGAATACCGTAATATGTGGATTTAATTAGTTTAACTAATTATATTCATGCAAAATAATAGATCAAGGTCAATTTTTAAACCTTTGATCATAGATTTTTTCTTTTAAAGGGTGAAACCTAATTAGGTCAAAACCTTTGTATATAAAGATGTATAATCAATCAAGAACATGATGATTGTAGATGGAGAAGACATCTATTGATTAGATAGAGAGTTTCATGTAGAAGAACACAAAAGGAAGAATTCAGTTATGAAGAACTAGATTCAAGGCTACCGAGCATAACAAAGGTATTATCAATCACAATAGGTGATACATAATTTTATAAACTTAAAGGATCTGTATTCCAAAATTCAATATTGCAAGTTATTAGGTCATAAGTATTTTTGTCTACTCTCTAACAATTTTAGAAAATAGAAGAAATCCTTCAAGAAGGTGGACTTAACAATCTTATCGTAAATATCTTAACCAAGTGCACACATACAATGTTTTGCTAAAATCTCTTAATCGAGTGGACCTAACAAGTCTAACATGTTACTCCTAATAGGGTAAGATCATCAAAAGTGATCACAACTTGTAGCCTTAAATAGCACCTTCCATTTGGTAGATAGTGAAGCTTTGTGGGTTTCATTCCCACCACAATTTTTACCTTCTAATAGGGGTTTTCTGCATTACCAATTCTTGTGCCATGTGTAACTAAGTTTCATGAACATTTCTATGATTATTTACATGCACTTACATTTATGTTTTAAGAGTACTGATTCACCCCTCCCCTCTGAGTACGCACCCTTTCATTATTCCAACACTTTGATATTCACACCTCCATGTTCCCTCATTTGGAAATCCACATTCTCCGGATTATCATGGTCCATAACATGAAACCCAGGGTAGTTGACCTATATCAAAATGATGGCCTTAAATTAACCATGACCAAGATGTCATCATCAATTCATTTATTATGTATATAAATTGTTCAAATAATATATTGAAATACATACCAATGGACGAAACTCATTTCCCCCTTCAATGTGATCATGTTGCCTACAAAGTTCCTTAGCTATTTTGATTAGATATCTTTGAGATTTTAATCCCTTGCAAATATTGTAGGGGCAATAATATTTTCCATCACCTCTTCTTTTAAAGTTAGGCCACAACCTAGCAATTGTCTCCTTATTTTGTTTGGGGTTGATATTTTCAGACATGGTTTTTCTTGAATGGAATGGCTCATTACTTGTACATTGACTAGAATGTTGGTGGAAGAAGGATGATTTGTTTGCAACCTGCAGATACAGACACTGAACAACCATTTTCTCAACTCTAATTTTCTCAACACAAAGGGACATTTATCATAGCCATAGAAACCTGAATATTTTTAAATCAAATACACTAAGGAGTACCATCAGAAATATTGACCATTTACAATCATGAACAGTAAACCTAAATCAGATTGCTCATTTTTTTATTAGCATGTATAGTCTTGCAATATCAGCAAATGTGTAGTCTCAGAACTGTCCATTTCTTTGTGTATATGAAAAATGAATGAAATATCAAGCTGAAATAAAACATTGAACAAAATAGTATTCCACAGAGTGAATTAAATATACCATCAAAAGAAGGTGAACTCCACAATTGGCACAAACTCGAACAGGGGAAAATTCAAATTCAAGGCCTAATTTATCAAGAACAACAAGTAATGTGGAATCCTACAATCAAAAACATGAAACACGCTTTGTCAACAATGTTCAAAATCATTAGGACTAGAAAAATCATTAAGACTATAGAAAATCAAGTTCTAGAAATGGACAGTTCTGATCCTTTTCCATTACAACAATTGAGAATTCATCATTTGGTACTTCTTGGTGTATTCCATTTAAGTATATCAGGAACAAATTATTCCATTTATATATATATATATATATATTAAAAAAAATTCCAGTAATGATCTGGAGAATGCAATCATGTAAAACACAAACTAATATTATTATTGTATTATGTAAAACACAATCATGTAAAACCTGTGCATATACAGCCTTCACCTGTGCATATAAGAGTTGATCAGAGAAGGTATATGCATAGGTGAAAAACATGCAAATTTGACCAAGCATTAAAAGGAACTTGAACCTGCAACAAATGGAATTGTGATGATTTTCACAATAGTACATTTGTTGTAGGATAAGCTCCCAGTAGTGCTTAGGAAAATCTACATGTTCATCACCTGTGCATATACCTTCTCTAGTGGGAGGAGTCTAATGTTATATACTATGTTTTTGTCATTGTATATGGGATCATGGGTATTATGAAATAAGTTGGTGTTTTGGGGTGTTTAAGATCTTGAAAAGGTCATAGTCAATGTAAGAGTTGATCACAGAAGGTATCTGCACAGGTGAAAAACATGCAGATTTGACCTTGAGAAATACTGGGAGCTAGACCCAGCATCAAATGGACTTGTGATGATTTTGACAATAGTACATGTTTTTCAGGGTAAGCTCCAACTAGTTCTTAGGAAAATTTTCAAGTTCATCACCTGTGCATATGAAGTGGCTCTAATGGAAGATACAGTCACTAAACAGCCATTTTGTGAACACAAAGGGACATTTATCATAGCCATAGAAACTTGTTTATTCTTAAATAGAATACACCAAGGAGTAGCATCAGAAATATTGACCGTTTATAATCATGAACAGCAAAACTAAATCAGATAGCTCATTTTTTATCAGCATGTGTAGTCTTTGTGTCTATGAAAAATGAATGAAATTCAAGGCCTAATTTATCAAGAGCAACAAATGATGTGGAACCCCACAATCAAAAACATGAAACCTAATAAAAAACATTGCAAAACTTGATTGGTAAAATGTAATTTACAAAGTAAGGAAAGGTGAGAGGATCAATCAAACAATCAAAAAAAGAAACACGCTTTGTCAACAATGTTCAAAATCTTGTCACCAAGCACAGACATAGGAAATCAAAAAGGGACAAAAGACAAGAAATAAGAAAAATTGTTATGAGAAAAGGTCAAAATAATATTCAAAGTAATTATGAAATATGCATGTTCATCACCTATGCATATACCTTCTCTAATCACACAACCAATGAATAAAAATTTAAATGCCAATTTCTTTAACAATTTCTTTAAAAATTGAAATGTCTCAAGTAGACAAGATTTTCAATGGAACTTCTTTGATAACATATAGATAAAAATACAAGATTGGAGTTGATCAGCCTTCACCTGTGCATATAAGAGTTGACCAGAGAAGGTATATGCACAGGTGACAAACATGCAGATTTGACCAAGCATTACAGGATCTTGACCTTGCAACAAATGGACTTGTGATGATTTTCACAATAGTACATGTGTTGTAGGGTAAGAACCCAGTACTGCTTAGGCAAATCTGAATGTTCATCACCTATGCATATAATATTTTATCAGATAAGGTATATGCATAGGTGTAGTCTTGCAATATCAGCAAATGTGTAGTCTCAGAACTGTCCATTTCTCTGTGTATATGAAAAATTAATGAAATATCAAGCCGAAATAAAACATTGAACAAACTAGTTTTCCACGTAGAGTGAATGAAATATATCATCAAAAGAAGGTGAACTCCACAATTGGCACAAAATCAGACATGGGCAAAGTCAAATTCAAGGCCTAATATATCAAGAACAACAAACAATGCAGAACCCTGCAATCAAAAACATGAAACCTAATAAAGAACACTGCAAAACTTGATTGGGACAATGCAAATTACAAAGTAAGGAAAGGTGAGAGGATCAACCAAATAATCAAAAAAAGAAACACGCTTTGTCAACAATGTTCAAAATCCTATCACCAATAACAAACATAGGAAATCAAAAAGGGACAAAAGATAATAAATAAGAAAAATCATTAGGACTATAGAAAAATCATTAAGACTATAGAAAATCAAGTTCTAGAAATGGACAGTTCTGATGCTTTTCCATTACAAAAATTGAGCATTCATCATTTAGTACTTCCTGGTGTATTCCATTTAAGTATGTCAGGCACAAAGTATTCCATTTAGATTTGTTCAAAAAAAATCCAGTAATGATTTGGGGAATGCAATCATATAAAATACAAACTATTATTATTATTGTTATGAGAAGAGGTCAAAAGTAAATTCAACTAGTTTATGCATAAAAGGACATATGTTTAATATACTCTAATTGAATTATGTTAACTTAATTCATGCAATAATAAAAACCACCCACTCTACACCATTGAAAAAATCTTCAATGTCCCTCAATAATTCAGTGGAATCATCCAAGCAAGTTAAATAAATCTTGAACAAAAGTAATGGGTCTAGATGAAATTGGTCGGTTTCTTTATCAACTCTTGAAAAAAGTCAGACAAGGATGGATTTTAAGGGCCATAAAGAGAGGATAGCTTTATATAAAACTTATTCACTAATAAGGATCAATATTTTGAACTACCTGAAGAAGGATAAGTAATTAGTTATGTCTACAAAAGCATTAGACATTCTTCTATTACTTCAGGACCTTGATAATATTTTTCTGTATGCTTCTTTTCATAAACAATGATTAGAAATGGTTCTATTTAAATGGATATATCAAACTAATATAGTAGATTGAACTATTGGTAAGTGAAAAGCATGGCTTTTGGCTTTCTCGTAGGTTCTTGGTGCTAATTACACTAACACCTTACTCCCTGTAGTGAATAATAACATTCACTTAACATTTGTTATAACTAAAGGTCATTGTTGGGCTGTATATCAGATGGATTTGGACTTTTTTATTCATGTGGATATTTAGGAGTAGACTTACATAGGCAAGGTAAAGGCATACGTGTGTCTTAATCCGATGACATGTGACGACTAACATTATAAATAGCAAATGACTTGGGATAGAAGAAGTAAATACCAAATGATAAGATCTCATTAAGACAACCAGGACTTCTAGAAATATTCCTAGGACTTTAGTAAACTTAGCATGTGAATAGGACCTACTAGGTGAACCAGTTAAGTAAAATACCTTATTCACATCAACACAATACGTTATTGGCACAAGATTTGATTTTCAATATCTTTAAAATTTCCCAGCTCGTATAATAAGCTCTGGCACTTTTTAAATCCATCAAATTTTTTTCCCAATTATGTTCTTGTTCCAATAACAAGCTCCCTCTCATAATACATGTGTAAGTCATTTACTCTAATGAGGTTCATCGGGGATTAGCTTCATGTTATTTCTGCTAGTTAAAGGACTGGATGAGTAAACCTCACATCTATCTCTAAGGATTCAGTTATAGCTTTATGATATTACTTTCCATGACCTTGAGTGATTCTCAAGGACTTCTACAACTGATGAAACCATGTAGAACAATATCTCATGTAGTGAGTATAATCCCCATAAGACAATCCATGTTAAGCTTATGAAATCTTGAGGATCTATAGTAAGTGGGGTTTCTATATTGATCACCATAGCTAAGGGAGAAGTTGTTGGTATTACAGACACAGTGGGTGAATTTTTACCAGTTCTTACAGAACCCATTTTTGGATTATAACTTGGTGAGAGGTAGATCTACAGTTTAATTAGCAATTTGCCAAATTGATTTAGTGTCCATTTTTTTTGTTTAAAAGTTAAAAAAAATAAACGTAATTATTATATCATATGGAAGTGGAGCTCTCTTCACAATCCACAATGTTTGCACAAGTGCATGAAGACTTTGCACCTCACCGGGACAAACATAGAACCTTCACTTTTGACTTTTAAATTGAAATATTGACATGACTTTTGGGAAAGCAATTTGATTGACACATTTCAATTTGTAGAGTGAGAAAAATTTATAAATGCCATTTTAAAACATGGGGACACTATACCCAAAGGCATAGTGGCATGGACTGGTCCATGCATTTTCATACTTTGAGCAAATTGATATATGATTTTTCGTTGTCCATTCTTAAACTAAGGGAACAAAGGAAACAAATGATATCACACAAATATAAAGAGCTGGAATATTTCAGCATGATGAGAATCTTGAAGCGAACATTTTATAAATTCCATTGTAAAACATGGGGACACTATACCCAAAGGCATAGTGGCATGGACAGGACCATGCATTTGCATACTTTGAGAAAATTGATATATGAGTTGTCGCTGCCCATTCTTCAAGATTCTCATCATGCTGAAAAATTCCATCTCTTTATCTTCATGTGACATCATTTGTTTCCTTTTTTCCCTTACCCAAAGGCATAGTGACATGGACTATAGAGTCCAATCTACTAGACTCTACAGTCTTGCTAACATGCAATTCTCAGATTTTGTCCTAATTCCTATTAGGACTGCAACAAAGGTCTTTACTTCAACATAAGCAATGAACATGGAACCAAACTTGATAATTATGGTTCTTAAGATGCTCTAGTACTACCTTTTCAAACCCCAAGGTAACTAGGCTCTACAAGTTCAGCAAACACAAAAACTCTAAAATTGTTCTTAACTCTGCCAAGCTGCAACAGTGGACTTTTCCTTCAATAAAATTGATTAACATGGAACCAATACTATATTTTATGGTTTTTAGAACCTTCTAAAATCACAATTACTAATCCCCAAAGCAACAAACAATCATTCTAATCTTGTATCTTCAAAATGTCACAACAACACACTAGCCTAAGTGATCAAATTAGACTAGAGTCAATTAGATTGGTCCAAAGATGGGTACCTAGAATAGATGTAGACACTTGGGAGGTTTATATGGTCTTCAAACACTTCTAATCAATCAAAAACTTGGCCCCAATTCACCCTTGGTCTATTATTGCATACATTTCTTCTTCTCGCTGGCTAAATACATACTGAATATTTAGCCTAGAGCATCACTTTTGAAGCCATAGATCAACTCCCCCAACTCTAAGCTATTAGAGCCTTATATTACATTTCCAAAAATTAAATTCTACCCTATGGCATTGATTCCCAATTGTGAAATAGTAAGTTAAGGCCATATCTTCGTACCAAACCCCAATTCTTGTAGTTTTCAGACATGTAGTCACAGTTTTCCTTCTAACTCATGCTAATTTCAACCAAATCAAGCCAAACCAAATGAAAATGAAAGGTATTTCATTAATATATGTTATGGATTCACTTGATCATAATATGGAAACCCTGCACACCCATACAACTCAGAGTTTTCTCATAAAACAATGGTTTTTCATTCAAAAATTACTTCAGACAATAACTTTTGGTAATCTCCCAACCTCACAGACATCTTACCTCTTAAAAACCATCCCCTAACTGATCCAACCAATACAAAATTGGTTGTGACCATTTGGGAGTGAGTTGTAACAAAATGAGCAACATTTTGAAAAGTTGCATTAACAACATTTTCAAAAATTACAACTTTTTGACAAAACCAACAACACTAACATTTAAGCATCCCACCAAGTGGGGAATTAATCCAAACATCTACCAAAGACATAATATAATCAAAAATGACCCTTAAAACACTTTTGTAACCTAAAGCATAAAATTGCATAAAACACTAGAGATAGTCCAATGAACTAAGTACTTATGGTTTATAGATGTACCAATAAGATCCATGTCCACACAAGATGGACCATTACAAACTAGTAGGATGGTTTGACACATTCCTTATTATATTTGAAAATAAACTAAGAAAAATCAAGTCCTAGGTGCCCTGCACCACAAATAGCCTCCCACGAATTAATAGTTTAATGTCAACTTAACCTCAATCTAGAACAAGGCTCTTAGTTGGCATTCAAATAATGCTTTCACCATCACAAATAAGATTATATCCTAGGTTCTCTTTGCATTTGATAGGACCCCAAATTTCATCAATGGTTGTGTTTTATAATTTATTTGTCTCTTCTGACAAGCAATGCCTCCTTTATGTTATTTCTTCTATATAACAAAATGGATGCCAAAAAGTTGATGTTTATGATTTTGTGTGTGAATGCATTTTGGTTCGGTTGGAGTTTGTCGAAGGAAAAATCTTCCTAGTTCCTGTGCAAATTAATTAGAATCACTTTTGAAATTTTTTATTCTGTGTGTTATCAATTTACCTTCACTAAATCTAGAAGGATACCTAGATTCCTTTCTCCCCTCTCTAGTCCATCTAATAAGATTTGATCTTCATCACACAAGCTCACAAGAAACCTATGACATTTCTTTTGGTTATCTAAAATCTACGGACGTGTGGGTGGGATGCCAAGGCATCCCACATTTTAAGATAAAAATTGGAGATAACCCCCTTTTAAGGTAATAATAGCATTCACATTAAAAATAGGGAGATGGGATGGGTGTCTAGATCATGGGAACATGTCCCTGATGAACACTGGAGAGAACGTGTCATTTAATCACTTAAATCTACAAATGACAATATTGGTCATGGTCAATAAGTGAAGGATGATGTAAATGAAATAACAATGATGCATAGGCACTCCTTACAAGGTTGACAAATCATTCAATAAAATCTGAGGCATGAACAACACAAGGAACTTACATAGGTTTCCAAGATCAGTCCACCAAAACAACATGAAAATGCACCAAACAAGGTTATAAGGGCCTCCTCTAAGGAATCACACCCTGCATTTTGAGACCACTTATTTTAGGCCTCTTTGGACTTTAAGGAACACCAAACAACTATTCAACACTTACCATTTAAGTCACTGTCCACGAGTTGGGATCTTGGGGGTATAAGGAGTTGGGATTTGCTTTGTTAATTCATCAATTTTCATGCATTTGTGCAGTGGTGCAGTCAGAGTTCTATGGTTTGGTCCAAAACACTAGTAATCAATCCTTTGATATGTAATACATCTCACTTATATCAGTTGATCTTGTCAATGCTTCATCAACTCTTCAAAGCCTCTTGAATTCAATGTTTTTCTCATTTCTTCATAAATTTGTGTTGGTCATATGTGAACTATAGGTATTTAGCTATTCTATGTGACACAAGACACATCAAGGTCATTTGATGGCTATTATTTGACATGGTATCAATTGTAATGATACAGGGTCAATGATGAGATGTTGATTTGAGAAGATTGTGGATATCCTTTTGGATGTTTTTTTTGTAGATTGAGTGCCTCTCAGGAGTGTTACAAAAAACATTATGCTCAGTCAGTTGTGTCAATCTAACAATAGGATTGCAAGGAAATTACATTCCTAAAAATGCTAGAAACACCAACATATGATTTTGTGCCTCAATAGTAAAAGATTACTCTTTCAACATCAAAAGGAAAAAATACAATTTACATGAAAATCATTGTTATAATGTGAAGGCATGCAAACTTCCTCGAGATCTTTTTTTCTCTTTAACACAACTCGTCCACTTTCAAAAGATGCATGCATTGTTTTGAAGTAGAGATCCATGACTAATATCTACAGTGAGAAATAGTGATCAAAATGATGTTCAATGTTGAAGAACAAATGAATAAGAGATAATGGAGAAGCATAGTTGGTAACATGACTGTCATGAGTCACAAAATGTGGATCTATTTCTTGAAAAGGTTTTTGAAACTCATAAAATGTAGAACAAAGGTCAAATATTAAAGGGACAATAGTCACGATAATCTGAATGAAAACAAGGATCAACGGAAAATAGCCAAAGTGCAAGGATGATAAGGGAATTGTCATAGTAGAAGTTAGGAATATGGTTACCCCTTTCAAGAAAGGGATCAAAATAATGAAGCTAGTGATAGATTAATAAAGATGCTATAAATAAATTCCAGGGATTCTAATGATGAGCAACAACAATAAGGGTTTGAATTCAAGAGGACAGTGGGAGCATACAAACCCTTTAAGGCATTCCCAAGAGAAAGGAGAGATGACTGTTTTATGAAGAACAGTGAAGATTTCCTCTATTTAAAGTAGACATTTACTATTATGGAGAGAAGATTCATACCACTTCAAACAATTCCTTCGTTATTTTTCTCAAGACCACTTTGAAAAGGTCAAAGAATGCAATCACTAAAGAAAGGAGTATTGCTTTACAATGCAAAACATTGACATTTATGGAAAATATGTAGTCCTTAAGTGAACATGAGGGAAAGAATGTTTAAAATTTTGAAAAAAATTCATGAATATGATTAGGAGCAACATATGAGAAAGAGTTTCTGAAAACAGAGATAGTGAGAAGACAAGAAAAGGATCCTTGTGATTGTTAAATTCTTAACCAAATGAATGAATGGTTGAATGCCACACACTAAGGTTGATACAAAGACAAAACACATATCTACATGACGGGGACAATGATATCCTATTGCATGACTATCATAGATTTAAAAAAAATGTAATGAAAAATTGACTGATTATGGACTAAAAGTACTATTGGATGAGTTAAAAGATAGTGATCAACACATGTAGAGAAAATATTTAAAGCAATGACATCAAGAACCAATAAATATAGTTATGTGTTGAAGAAAAGCGCAATGATTTACCATGACAAGAAAGTGATGTGATTTATAATATGTGAAACATTCTCATTGCTCAACAACATATTAGAAATGTGCAGTCATCAAAATGAGAGTGAAAGTAACAATATTTCATTACAATGTGGAATCCTTTAATGGGAATCTAAGCACACAATCATGAAGTAGTATTTAAATAGTCACCCAAAAAAAGTGTTAAGGTAGTGATCAGAGTGTGACAGTTATAGTAAAAACAAATAGATCAAGTTCATTGTTATAAGGGCCAAAAAATTGATAAAATATAGTGAAAGTATGACTATAAGCAGTGAATACATGCTTAGAATAGCGAAACAATATGTCAACAACAAAGATAAGAGGCAGTGAGAATAGTGATTCCTTATAGGTCACAAAGCAGTGACATGAAGATGGAATTTTTCAAGACTATTTATAATGTGTGAAAATAGCTATTAAACATTTTGATGAAAAAATGAGATGAGCAACTAGTGTAGTAGCTTCAACAAGAGAACATGGAATTACAAGCAATAACAAAAAAAATTCTTAGGAGTGGCAAAGATCAAATGAGTCTCCCAAATCCCTTAATAATTCACTACCATTCATGGGTTACCACTACATAGCATTTGCCAGTGTCATGAACATAACCTTGTCAAGAAGCATATAGATGTTTGATGAATGTTTTAAATATTGCAATAAGTATGAATGATAAGGAGTTAATATGTTGTCATAAAGGACAATGATTGGAATAATGCAATACGATAATTTTAAGATGTGTCTCAAGACGATAGAAAAATAGTGAGCATGAAAGGGATAGATCAAAGATACTTTTTTCATAAAGGACAAAGAGAAAAGTAGTCCTATCATGCAAGGACAGTGAGAACACTAAGTATATATGATAGTGAAGAGTAATTTCAAGTAACAAAGATACTCCTAAGGACTGGTCTAGTTCACAATAGTCAAAAGGAATACAAGGTAAACACCAAGGATGGAAAGTTGATTTTAGGATAGTTTATGAACTACGATCAACATTTCACCAATGAAAAAAGGGCAAGAGAAGTGTTGTTACAAGGTATCAAAATATGATCCATGACTGCCCTTTAAAAATACATTTTTTTCTTAAGAAGTTTCTATATTTTCCTTAAGGATTATGACTATTTCATATAGAGATGTAGTCCAAAGAGTATCCATCGTAATCTTGTTAATGATTGTAGCTTCAATTAGATGATACCAATCGATGAAATCAAATGTTTGAATGACCTATTGGCCTTAAACATTTGATATCTACCCTTCTCTATTATTTTTAGGCTTTCTACCATCACTCTCCTTGTTAGAAATCAGTTGAGCTCTTTCATTTAAGACCTTAAGATTGGAGGTAGGAAAAAAAATGAGCTACTTCCTCTATTAAAATATTAATATTTATTACAAAGGTTTTGAAATTATTAAACCTACTTAAACTTTAACACCTTCAAGGCCGGTAACTTTGCAGGTTCTTATATCCACATTGTACTTACGAATGATATTGGATGAACAATATTTTTGACACTCTTGTTTTTATTTATAGAAATTCATGGTAAAGGAGGAAATAAACATCCTTTCTAAGCTTCAATCAGCCTTAAGCATAGCAGAGGAAATATTATCTATCCTTCCAAAGGATACATCATATGAAGAGATTGATCGCAGATATTTGAATAATTATTGATTCTTGAAGGTCATAATTTATAGCAGGCTTGTGAAGAGACAATAAGGAAATTTATACTTAGAGCTAGTTAGATATCAAATATAGTTGAGTCTTTCTATGTTTCATGTACTCCCTAAGAGAACATCTACCCATAACACTATTCATCCAATTCAGTCTAATAAAAACCACTATGAGCATTCTTTGTATCTTTTGCAATTTAACGAGCACACAAGTTGCATTAATTTGGTCATGTTTTTTTATACAATATGGTGCAATCAAGTAAGGAGATAGATTAAGGAAACAACCATAAGATGTATAGAGACCAGTGCACCATTAATATAATTAATGTAATAAATTTCTTATAATTTTTTTAATCCCCACATTGCCCTATACTTAATTGATCATTTAATAGTAGCATTTGACCACATGGCACTGATTACAGGTAAAGAAACTACAGAAAAATGGTTCCATGTATATGGGTCAATCTTTAGTTTGACCAACATTACAAACACTAAATTCCATGGTTTAAACTATCAGTCTCATCCAAATTCATTGACAACTTTATAAGTTGCATAAACATGTATGTCCATCAGATGCAGTAGTAATATGCCACTATAAAAATTTACTACATATAACCTCTAGCAATCTACTTACAACAATATAAATAATTCTTGCAATGGTAAGTTATTACCCGGCGAAGTAAACCCTAGGTCACTGTAAGTGATAGGGGTTTTTATTTTTGATGATCATCCATGTCTTCTGTGTCTGAGCTTCTTAGTCTTGTTCTCCCTCTTTCATGTGTTCATCAACATTCTTCATCATGCCCTCCTTCCCTCCCTCAGCTCTGGCACTTTGCGGAATCATGAAATGAAATAAAATAAAACCGCCTTTTTTTTATTTTAATTTATATGTCATTGTTGGTCGTAATTACGACGACATGTCATGGTTTTTGTAATTCCGACCAACACGGAAATGGATTAAAACAAATCAAAATTATCCTTCTATAAACCGACCAAGCAAAACCATTTTAATGCTTGGTCAGAAATGTTGGTCGATTTTTTGGGTCAAATGTACTAGTGCCTTGAAGTGTTCTTTCTTGCGGGCGTTTCATAGTGTTATCATTTTCTATAGCAAAATATCACATGAGGATGTGCCAGAGGTAGCTACTGGTGATAACATACCATCATTACCTAGATCTTCTCGTATTACTAGTACGGTAATGTTGCAGGCCACACTAGTGGTGAGCGACAAAGAATTGATTCGCCTTAAAGATACATAATGTTCCAACGACAAATAAGTACCTAGAACCTTTTGTATCTTTAAGGGAATCAATTCTTCGTTGCTCACTATCAATGTGGCCTGCAACATTACCTTACTAGAAATACATAAAGATCTGGAAATAATGGCTTGTTAGCACCAGTAGTTGGCTCTGGTGCATCCTCATGTGCATCTTTTGCTATATAAAATGATAATCACTATGAAACGCCCGCAAGAAAGAACACTTCAAGGGAGACAAACACATAAAAAAAGAGAGAGAAAAAGAGGGATCTACCAATATGATGTACAATAGAGGATTTTTGCATGCTGCATCTTTTTGGCATTGAAGTTGGCAATACAGGTGGGGTTGACCTGGAATGAGGTGGTGTTTGTATAGGATCATTACCCGACTCATTGTGTAATGAAATTATGGAGTGAACAGAAGATTGAGACACTAAGTGATGCAAAGTGGTAATTTTGGTGGGAATCAAATCATTTTAAGTTAAACTTACAAGGGAAATACAAGGTACCCCAAACTCTCCAAATAGAAAATATTTCACAAACTCTTCAAACGCCTTCCCAAAGACCAAGGTGGATGTCTTAGGTCTATACAAGGTGGGTTATAGAGGTCTCAATAAGTGTTGGGCTCACAAGCAACACCCAACACCCAAATTCTCCAAACTATCTACTAGACGTAATGGATTTCCCACTGTCCAAAGCACTATACAAACTCTCTATAGTTTCTGATACCCTTTTCAGTATACTTTAGCATTTTTGTCAGAGTTTTGACACTAATTGTCTCTTCTGACGCCACATTTCGATGAGAATGCTATACTACCGACAGAATTACCATCATAAAAAATGACGCTTATCCGTCAGACATTCTATAGTTTCACTCCAACATGCGATGAGAACGCTACACTACCGATGGAAGAACCATCAAAAATAATGATGGATAACCGTCAAACATTTTAATATTCCACCACCTAGTTTTGATGGTGATGCTATAAATTCGATGGTAATACTGTCGAAAGAAATATTATTTATCTGTCAGAAATTCTATTGTTCTGACGGAGATACCATACTGACAACGAAAAAACCATAAAAAAAATTTCTTGACAACTGTCGGTGAATCTCAATTTTTGACACCAATGTCTCATGCTAATGAATTACTACTGACGAGCTTACCGCCAAAATTGAATTGGATAACCATTGAGAATGATGTACTTCTTACAGGTGTACCATCAGAAATTTATAATAGAAAAAAGAATTTTAGTGGTCATTTCTGATGGTAAGAGCCATTGCAATAACGATGGTTACTATTTTCGTATAAAATTCTGATGAAATAACTCTGACGATGTCATCTGTCAAATAACTGATCGATAAGCATTGAATATTCAACAGATAGCCATCGAAATTAGGCCTCAATGTACTAGTGATCTCACGTTACCTTTTTGTTTCACTTATTTTCTTTTCCTATGGGTCTTAAGTCATCATGCACGAGGCCTTCTTTTAAATATATCCCAAAGTCCTATCGGGGTCTATGTTTTAATTCTTCCTAAGTCTTAAGTCCTCGCGATATTTTATTTAACACAAGATGTTAAGAAAGTTCCTTTTCATCCAATGGTGGGCATAAAGCTTTGAACGAAAGATGCACCAAAAATACTCATAGTGGCATCGCAGAATGATGACAAGTGTCCATTTGTATATATCTTATAAGTGGGGCCTAAAGTTAAACTTAGGTAAGATCTGATTCAATCTTATGATTGGTGCATTTTTGGGATTAAAACTTGTGGGAAGGATATCCTTCACGACATCGCACCTGTGTGACACATTTCATGTGGCGGGACTAATGTAAATCCAAAGGAACATTAAGGAAAATCATATCTGGGTTGATCTAACAGTTGGCATGATACCGCTATGTGAAGATTCTTGTTGTTTATTCATTGTGGGTTCATGCCTGGTTTCCACGTAGCACATGGTGGGTCCTTCTAGGAGCTGAAGGTAAAATAAAGGTCAGACAGATCAAATTTTATCAGAAGGTAGGCATAATGCCTTGAACAGGATATGAACAAAAGATATCCATCATGGGATAACATCTTACCTATAGGTTTCCATCGTAGATCTCGCCAAGTGGGGCCAAAAAGTAAAGTTTCATGCAGATCTAATTCATTCCAACTGATGGCATCATGACTTGATGCAGAGATGAAAAAAAGATATTCATCATGGAATTACACCCATTTGACATGTAGCAAATCAGATTGTGGGTCTAGGTTTTTGAAGGATGATAAAGGTAAAGCATATTAGTTTCAATCCAATAATAGGCGTGATGCCTTGATCGCAAGTTGCATGATGGATAGTCTTCATGGGATCACACCTGAATGACACCTATCCAGGTCGGTGAATGCAAGTAAAAAATGATAAATAATTCCAAAGGAAAATAATATTGTGCCACATGGATGTCTGAGGAGTCATTGATGTGTTTCATTTTCTAGGGCTCACGCATGTTTTAAAAGATGATCAATGACTATGTTTTAAAGTTAAGTATAAAGTTTGATCTCGGTCATTGATGGTGATTTCCACGCTAGGGTTGACTGTTATAATAGATATTTGAATTTTTAAATAATTTCTAGAGGGTTTTGAAGTGGTGGCTCTGTGTTTCATGATGTAGGAGAGTATATAGATGAATCTGATTTTATGGGTTGTATTTATGCAGTCATAGGATGTTGTTTGGATAGAAATTTGCTGACTCATAATGCATTTATGATGAGCATGATAGTTTGGGGTTTCCTATCATATTTACAAACTTTTTATTAACCCTAAAGGACTTTTTTCCAACATCCCAATGTGATTGACGACTACAAATCAGATTTTTGTGCAGAAAGGAATAAAGACAGGTTTTACTTGGCCAATCAGAACAATTTTGTAGTTATTGCAAAGGTCCTGTAGTCTAATAAGATATTATCTTATAATAATTCAGTTGTTAGCTCTATTGCATATTTTGTCTTTCATGTGAATTATTAGGGTTTTGGTTATTGGATCTTGACATCAATGATCTAAGGCTTGTTACAATACTTGTTTTATAAAAGGATTTCCAAGATCATTCAGAAAGGGCTAGAAAATTGGTAAGTATAAAGAAGCATTGAGTTACATACATGTTTCCAGTCAGGAATATAGTAGATTTGTATCTAGATTGTGTCAATATAGTATAGAAAGTTTCAGGTCTTTTTCATTTATTAAAGTGGTGTATATTTTGAATTAGATATATATAGGAACATGATTCTTCATAATTAATACATATATTCTAGATTCAAGTCTCTCCTTTATGCCTATTTCTTGAGTTATGAGTTTTGTTGATTCATTGCATAGAGTTTATCTATGTGTATGTTGTTATTCCTTAGTTTTGATCTAGGATCAAATTAAATATTTCTTTGGATAAGACATAGGTTCATTTGATCTACACAAGGATTTTATAAGAAGTGTTTGGTCTGGGTTAGTTGTATTTATGGCTTTGAATCTTTGACAATAGTTGGTTTCTATGTTTTGCATCTGTATTCGATATATTGCCCAATGGATAAAGCACTAATCAGGAATTAGTACCTTCTATAGTGATACATGTTTGATTGGGTATGGCTATATTCTGCAAAGTTTAAATCAAAACTATTTCAAAATCCTTTTGAGTTTTATGGTTGTTGGTTGTATGTTCATGGTAATTGAGATTCAATGAATGAGTGGTTATCATTTAGTACTTTCTTACCATTTTTTTTTGTTTAAATCCAGAAAAATTCATAAAGTGTTGTATAATGAGTTGGATTAGGTGTACCCACCTTGATCTTGTAGAACCAAAACTGCAGAGCGTAGTCTTGTCCCTATAGTTGGTCCAGTTACCTTAGATTTTCTCATATTTGGAACTAACCATTCTTCAAAATCCATCTAAAGGTATATTGGTAGCTTATAAAGCGTTAAACATTTTAAAACACCAAGAAAATGGTGACTCCACTGGGGAGGAGGTATTAAAAATGTGTTAAGACCAACCCAGAAACTCTGATACAAATAATTCAAATCAATATTCAATTGAGTTAGCCTATCCAAGTCACCAACAAAATGGTGACTTATAGAGTCATGTGCTACAAAGAAGCATTCCTATTACTTATAAAGTGAGTCAGGGTTTGTTTTGTCTTTCATTGAAATATTGTTCAAGAAGTCCAAAGTTCCTAAAAGATATACATATATTATCTCACAAGTGGTGAGTGGAGACTATGAATTCTCTGATTGTACCAGTGTGCATGTTTGAAGAAAGACTAACAAGAATTGCAGTGAGGATGAAGTAGATATTTGGGCTCTTATGACTGAGGGCATAGTCAATGCAGGAATCTATATGAAACCCTATTATAGGGGTGTGTTGTGAGTTTGATGGTTTTGAAGAAGGTTAGAGTTGGGAAAGATTGCTCAGCTGATTCAAACTTTTCCTCTGCAAAGAAGTGGCAACTCTATCAAAGTTTTTGAATGGTGATTTGGAGGTGACTTCATATCAGTATTTTTTTAGCTACTACAACACATCCAGGTATTTTATTTTTCAATGTTATAAAATGTTTCCTTATTAAGTGATTTAAGCACTAAGAGAAGGAACAAGGTGTGCATAGAGGTTTACATGCTTCAAGGTTAGAATTGCATTTTGCAAAATCAAGTGGAAGTATGTATTAGTGGAAAAAATGGGGGACATAGAGGATAGGGATTTTTCTGATATGTCCAGATCTAGAGTACCTTTGCCAGATCCAAATCTTGAAGAGGTTCTTGGAGATGTAAAAATTTTAGAACAAAAGATCCAAGAATAGGTTATTTTGTTACTAAAAAGAAGAATGAAAAGAGTGGTGGGAGAATATTCATTTCTTTTTATAAGAGGTTTTATGCTAAAAGAAGGGATTTTGATATTCCTTTTTGTCCTCAGGAGTCAGTTTGGGTTAATGTGTTTTTGGAACTTTGTGTTCCTGATTTAGTTTTGGCCAGCTTCCTTGAGGGTAGAATCTATTGATCATACTAGGAAGTACATAAAGAATATTGAGGATATTGCATTGACAAATCAAATAATCCAAGAGGATTGCATATTTCTTTTAAGGAAAAAGGTAGGAAGGAGGAAGGAAAAACCAGTATATTTTTTTTATGAAAATTTTTTGAAAGTATATGATGAGCTTCCAATGTGTGTTGAATGTCAAGACTCTACATAATTTGGTTTGTTTTTGGAACTTTGATTTCCTGAATCAATTCATTGGCCAGCTTCCTTGAAGGAAAAAAGTATTGAGCATACCAAGAAGTGGATAAAGAATATTGAGGATCCTAAATTTGAGATTACACATGAGGTTGTGCCTAGTGTTGTTGATATTGAGAATGATGGAAACCAATATGATAGAGATGTGTCTAAAATAGATGCTCTCTCTTGTAATCATGAAAGTGATGCTCCTTCTTAGTATGAGACAAAGGATATGTGTAGTCAGCAAGAAGATAGTGATTGGATAAATGAAGATTATGCTTGTGAATGCATATCAGAGGTGGGTGTAAGTGACGATAATGGTCCACTTCATAGTGAGCAAATTTATGAGTTCCTGACTTATGAATATCTGAGATATTTAGGGAGGGATAGCTCTGAGTTATTACCCCCAACACATATTGAGTTTGACAAAGAGTGTATACCAGATGGTCAAGATTTTTACATGTGTGTTTCTAATTCCCCTTATGCTTTTGTGTCACTGGGCTACAATAAGATTCAATATGATATGTCAAATGATGAAAGCATCAGTGCATTTCTAGATTCATAGGATGAAGAAGTTCATGGTATGATGTTGAGTACTGATTGGAATAATTATATGGATTATGAATCTATTTCAGATTCGAAATCATTCATTAAACTACTACAGGATGGTCTTTCAGTTACTCAGAGTATGCAAGTACATGATGATTTTGTGTGTTAGTCTTCTCCTACCTGCACATTTGTAGATTTTTTTCATGTGGTCTATAATGTACAAGTGAGTTCTTTAGGGAAATCTGATATGGATATGGAATCTAGTGACAGAATTCAAGAAAATGATACCAGCTATATGGCAGAACATGAGTGTCTTTCTCAGTTGGGTTGTGATTGTATAGAATGTGGCATTGGGTTTGATACTGATCAATATTACATTTGGTCTAATTTCCTTTTACCTAATGAATGAAAGATACATATGCCACATGGTCTATATTTTCAAAGTCTGTCTGGTTTCCATATGGGCTCAAATAGTGAGTATATTGGTGATATTTTGTATAGTGAACTAATGGAAAGTGTCAGTAGGTCTGATCAGGCAGATGAAAGGGACATTCTTAGCTTTTTTTCAATACAGAGAGAAAAAAAATTGTTTATGATAGAGGCAAGTTGAAGCAAAAATTTGGTGATGGCTTTGGGCCATCAAGCCTGGTTTGACTCCATCAAATCAGGGAAATAAAGAGTCAGAGATAATGTGACTCTGCTAGGTAGTAGGTTTGTACATATTCATTTGTTTTTGTGTGTGATGTAGGGTACTTTCCTTTCTGTAGGTGATCTACTTAACCCTAAGATTCTAGAATCTTGTTATGCCCACAAGAAACACACATCCCCAATCATAGCCACTGTTAGAACTGTAAAATTTTCATGGGTTTGATTCCTGCTCATTTTTTTTGCAATGGTTTAAGCCTGGCTCTTAAACCCTATTTTTCATTGTTTACAAGCCCTTAGTTCCTTTTTGATCAAAAACCCTAAGTCTCTTGTGTTCTTTATAATCTCACATTACCTTTTTGGGTCACTTAAGTTCTTTTCCCATGGGTCTTAAGTCATCATGAGTGGGGCCTGCTTTTAAATATATCCCAAAGCCCTAGCAGGGTCTACATTTTAATTCTTCCTAATTCCTAAGTCCCTATGGTATTTTATGATGACATGTAACTGATTGAATGTTTGATAATGTTAAGTTGAAGATTATGCAAGACATTAAAATAGTTAATGGTTTGTATTGTCATTGATGTCAACTTGATATCATCTATATGGTCATGTACATAATTCCAAAGACTTCAGAGAATAAATGGAACAATGATTATGCTTTCAGCAATGCATAAAAGTCAAGTATTCACTAAGTGACAGACTACACCGACGGAGTGCACACCATCGGTAAAGGCAAAGAAAAAGTCACAGTGATGCCCGACGAGCAGAAGATAGTGTTGCCTGACAAAGCAGAATCATAGGATGCCCGATGAACTAAAAATAGAGTTGCCCGACGAACGGAGATCCCAAAGCTAACTGGAGTTACACCGACGGAATTGGCAATTGTCACCGACAATGAACTGCAGAATTGACCGACGGAACAGAGAGTTCAGAAAATGACAAAATATCTAGCTGGCAAAGCTTAAGGATAGACTTAAATGGTTGTTTGATTTTTTTTATTCGACCGCAGTTAAGTAATTGAATTAAAGAAGATTTATATAGTTGGCAAGAAGATAACTACGAGATAAATCAGGAGTTAAAGCCATAAATCAATTTGGCTGGATTGTTTTTCACGCCAAGAATCAAGAATCATGAATTAAGGAATACCATTTCTATATAAGAGACAAGCATAATTCATTTCCGTAAGAAATCAGATACATGGAAGGGGATTGAATAGAAAGAAGATGTTTAAGAGAAATTGGTGAAGGATAAACTTCATACAGTCCTGATCAATCAAGCTGAGGGAGAGCTAAAGAATTTTGCAGACACCGACGAACAGTGAAGCACAGCATCACATATTAGAAAGTGTGGAGCATAAAGGAATTGAATTGATACATTGATTAGAGAGGTATTGAACTTAAATAGATTTGAAAATAGACAATTCAAAGTTGCATTAGAAATAGGTCATAGTGTTTCAGTTTAACCATTGAAGCATCAAGTCTCTTAACAGAGTAGGACTTAATAGTCTTCTGTAATTGAGGTATATCCTAACAGATTACCAAAAGGGTTGATTCATGAAAGTAGCATTGAATTTGCATAAATCCTATTGACAGTCTAAGAAGGAGGTTGATTCAAGGATGGTAGCAAGATTTTCCTAAAGCCTATTCACAGTCTAAGAAGGAGGCTGATTCAAGGATGGTAGAAAAATAGATACCAGAGACTAAGTGACAACCTATATGTATAAAATCCTCTAACAAGGTCACACTTAATAGTGTGTTTGTAACCTTTAATAGGGTTGGCTCCTAATAGGGCTTACTTTAGAAGAGTGAAAATTTGGGGTACCGGTCCCAGTGGTTTTTCCCTTAACAGGGTTTCCACGTTAAAATCCATGTGTTATGTGTGTATGGTTTATTAATTTATTGTTTTAAATTTCACATATGCATTTCTGGATTAATTGGTATACTCTGCATATTTACTGAGTATCAGTAGATAAGTTTTACTACTTATCAGTATTCAAGAAGAATAAAGACAGACAAGGTAAACCGACAGACAGTTAATTATTTCAAGTATTTCAAGGCATGCATCTTGTAGGGACTTAATAATATGAGGTGTATTGATTGGTGGATCAAAGTTTAAAGGATAAATTTTTAAGGCCACTAATTCACCCCCCCTCTTAGTTATTACTAACAATTGGTATCAGAGCTTGTGTGCTTAGAGGGAAGGTTTCAAGACCTAAGTAAAGATCACAAGATGAACAAACGAGATGTGCCCATGTTGAACAAAGACAACTTTGCTTCATGGCAAAGCAGGATAAGACTCCACTTATCAGGTATTGGCAATGATATTACTCAATACTTAGATACTGAATATGTGTTTCCTATAGGACCATTGACAGTAGCTCAATTGAAAGTGAAGCATGAGCATAACTGCATGGTTATAGAGCTTTCTTCCTCACTCTCTGATGCTGAATTTGAAGATGTCAAAGATTGCAAAACTGCAAAGACAATGTGGGACAAACTGAAGCTTCTACATGTAGGTGATACAAATGTTCTAAGAGCCAAGGCAGAAATTCTTAGAGGAAAGTTTGATGATCTTAGAATGAAAGAAGGTGAAAACATCACACAGTACAGCACAAGAATAAAAGAAGTAGTCAATGCTATACGAGGTGTTGGAGGTACACTTGAAGAGGAGATAGTGGTAAATAAAATCTTAAAAACCTTATTGCATGTATATGCTATTAGAGTCTCTGCTATTCAAGAAATGAGAGCAGTAGCAAACAATACAGTTACTCTTGATAGCCTAATTGGTAGACTGATTTCATTTGAGATGAATAACTTTGACAATAGTG
>MU224322.1:93588-103958 GCA_018584345.1 Thuja plicata | reverse complement strand
CTATCATTGCTTCATTATTAGATTCAATTCTACTACTTGTTAGCATTCTGTACTTTATTGATTTTAAGGTTAATTCCTAAATCGGGGTTTGACTAAGGCAAACCCCTCCCCCACAACAAACAATCTCCTTTTTCTTCCAGGTATAGGTTCAGAATAGTGGATTTGAGACTAGATCTGGATACTCTTTTCATCTTTCTTTCAGACGGCGCGAATAGATTTTCTGTCAGACCTGTGTAGGTCAGGGTCGACATTATTGGGTTAGGGTTGACATTTGTGGGTCAAGGTTGACCTTTTTCATAAGACGACATCAAAATAGAAAAATATTTCTGGGTTTTGTTTGTCTCTGCATTCCAATTCGGGATCAACTGTCAGATTTTCCAGAAATAGTCCACAGACCTCAGAAAATAGCATTCTTTGATCTACAATATTTAAAGTTTAGTGCATTTCTCCCATTCCTTAAATTACTTTCATATATCATTTCTATACATATAATTAATAGAATTTAAGGTATCTCTCTTGTTATTCTCCTTTCCAAATAGTTTATTCATTTGTGCATTAGCCCTTCTCTTGGGTTGATCAACTTGGATCTCCCATTTGTGCATTTGAGGATAAAAAGGAGCATCTTATCTTCTCCTTAATTACAATATACAATCAATCAATTCAATTCAATTAAGGTTAAGGAATTCAATACAATCTAGGCAATTCAAAGAACAATTTACACATCTCCTATTTCAAACATTACATTTCAAGATAATTAATAATCTATCAAACCCTTCTTTCTTAACACATTATACATTTTTAATAAACATATCTCTATTTCAATCCCCTTTACATTTTGGTGAGATAAACCACCATTTCTTATCGTACACAACCCCAGCTTCAGTTGCCACAATTCCAACCCTAGCAACAGCAACCCCAGCTTCAGTTACCACAATTCCAACCCCAGAAACAACAACCCTAGATTCAGTTGCCTCAAATCCAACCCCAGCAACAGCAACCCCAACTTCAGTTGCCTCAAATCCAACCCCAGCAATAGCAACCCCAGCTTAAGTTTCCTCCAACCCAACCCCAGCTTCAATTTCCTTAATTCCAACCTCAGCAAAAATAACTCCAGCTTTAACCCCAACCTCAGCAGTAGCAATATCAACCCCAGTAGTATCAACCCCAGTTTCAACCACAACAGCATTCCCAATCCCAACAGCAAACGCATTAAAACCCACCATGGGCTACTCATGTGCCCCCATTTCAAAATCACTCAGTGGGAAATCAATATCAAGTCCCCAGGATGAAATCCTATGTTCCTACTCAAGGGACACAGAGGCGCGGCCTCATACCCACTACAGCACAGAGGAACGTCATCACACATCAACCTCAATATCAAACAGACATGTTAATGCAACAAATGAAAACCCTTCAAACCCAAATGATGGATATGAATAGTCAAGGGAAAACTAAATCCTATACCGTAGAGGATTTATACCCATACCCCTTTGACCATTCTCTTCACATGTCTCCATTCCCAAATCACTTCTCGGTACTGAAATTCTACAAATATAGGGGCAATACCAACCATATTGAACATATCTGAGAGTTTTTTTCTAGTTGCGTCGAAGTCCCCCATGATGAAACATATTTAATGCGACTATTCCCACAAAGCTTAGCCAAAACAGCAATGGAGTGGTTCTCACATTTACCTCATGGCATTCAGTCTTGGGGTGAACTAGCTGAAAAGTTCATAGCTCACTTCCATCATAACATCGAGCGCACGGTCAGCATCAAGGACCTTTGCGATATCAAACAGAAGGATGGAGAGTCTTTTGTGAAGTTCTTATAGAGATAGAGGAATATGGAAAACCGCATAACATACTAATAGTCATGTTCATTGACAATCTGATTCTAGACATGTCATTCACAATAGAATTGTAGTTAGCTCTAAACTTCTCACAACTCATCGAACGAGGAGTTCATTGTGAGAAGAACTTTATCAAACGAGGAATCCTTGTAGATCCAACACAAACAAATACAAACAAAAATGCAACGAACAAAGCTAAGTGGTGTAACAAAAAAAATGTCACAAACGATGGTGTCATTGATGTGAAGATAATCAACTATGTACAACCCCAAGGTGTCACTGTAAGGCACACCTATGGCCAACCAACAACCCACAGGGCCCACTCAATAATCATACACCCAAAACCAACCTTACCCTATCCAAGCAACCACTGTGTCAAACAGTCAACAACAAACTCAACGAAAACCACGGTTTCAGTTCCAGCAATGAGATTTCACACCATTAGGAGAGCCGATAGAATCAGCTTTGTAGAAGCTAATATAATCAAACACTATCACTCTCCCAGAAATCAGGGAATTTGAACAAGATGAAAACAAACCAAGGTGGTATAATGACAAAGACTTATGCCATTTTCATCGGGTGAAGGGGCACAAAATGCCTAACTATTACCAATTGAAACACGATATCCAAGATCTGATTGACACAGGGGCCATCGATGTGACAAATACCCAAGCCAAAGGCACAACTAATCACACCATCTTCAATAATACCTTTCATGATCACAACAAGGGAAAAACCTCTAGGTCTGGTGGACAGAAAAAATAAGTCAACTATACATATGCCAACAGTGATAATGTCATCAATTGCCTCAATCCTTCAAATAGCCATGTGGCTATGATCACTATCAAAGACCAAGGTAACAAACGTGATGTAACAAAGTGTCACACCAGAGTTGTCTTTCAAGGAGTACCATCCTCATCTATTGTATATGTCAATCCTAATACAAATTTAGATCCACAGCCAAGCATAGTGGATCAACTAAAGCGCACACCTGCCCTTATCTCTATGTTTCACCTATTGCACATATCTCCATAGCATAAATTGGCACTTGACCAAGCCCTTCAGAATGGAGTTGTCCCAAGGGACATAACACTCGAGAGCTTCCAAATGATGGTTAACCATATAGCTGCTAACAAACATGCCACATTCACAGATTGTGATGTGCTGCCACATAAACCCCTACATAATGATCCTTTGCACTTACTTGTCCAGGTCCACAAAAGTACTATCCATAGGGTCCTTGTTGATGGTGGAGCTGGGTTAAACATCTATACTCTAAATTTAATTAAGCAACTGGGCTATTAAGAATCAAGCATTGATGTCACGGGGAGGATAAATATCAGAGATTATGATGAAGAGGAAAGGTCCTCTAAAGGTATTGTCATTCTACCTGTCTATATTGGTCCAGTGATCAAGAACACCCCCTTCTAGATCCTAGATCTTGAGTTGGGATACAACATGTTACTAGGGAGACCATGGATACATGAAATGAAAGGCATACCCTTGACATACCATCAATGCATCAAGTTCCCACACCAGGGAGAAGAAATAATCATAGTGGGAGATCCCCAAACTTTCCAATACTGTAACGCGGTCCAAATCAGCATACACAACCAAGTACCTTTAAAGCAAGATGTATCGCCTCCTCTTTAGATTCAAATCCTAAGGATGTCACACGGAAAGCAGGCAAGATATCCATTACCAACAAGGTTTGTGGTGAGTACAGATATGAAGAGGTTTTCACCATCACACACATGCCTCAGAGCCTGAGAACTTATGGCATACCACAACCTATTATTATAACAGAAACTCCATAGCCTGTTCTATTTAGATGTGCGCCCACAACATTTTTTCATATGGGGAGACATAGCAGAAGAAAAGTCATTTTAAAAAGATATCAGTACATGGTTATACCAAGACCCACAAGAGACAATCTGACAACCCCTACCCCTATTGAACTATGGTAATGGTTATACAATGTTACAAAGATTCGAGTATGATGGTACAACCGGCCTGGGGGAAAGACAACAAGGCATAATGGAATTTTCTCTCCCACCAACCCAGAGAAATAAGAAAGGGTTAGGCTATGGGAAACAAAGAACCGGTCCTATAATCCAAGACATCCAATTTGATCAGGAACAAATAGTAGAGATGCACCATGGGCACAACACAAAACATGTCTTGACAAGCAACATACTGGCACAGTTGTTGCCCACCAAAGAGGGAACCATGCAAACCCGAATAGACCTCCACATAGTAATCGATGATAACAAAGGAAGTGAGACATCTGATCAACATTCTATTGAAACCGACTCCCACGAGTACAAGTGGAGATCCCTTCATGACTCTGAACCGTCGATCCCAGATTATTCCCCTCGGTTAGCCACAACCTTAAACCTTGACAAATTTTTTGACCAACTATACATTTTCGAACAATCCTACATAGATAAGCATGTCATTTGTCATTCCTCAATTGGTGCGTCCACATCACAGTCCAATTTTTAAGGAACCATATCTCTAGTCCCTTTCAATCAACTAGAGTCAAACAACCACGAAAGTATCTATCTTATACACCCAGAGCTAATAGAGTGGGATCAACAAGGACTGCCTAAATTAGAGGTCTTCAAGAATGATGAGGATATTGTTGATTTCATGGGAATTAGGGAGGGCATGCCATCAGGAGACCATAAGGCAGGCTTCTCCATTAACCTTGACAGAGCAGCATATTTTGGGGAGGCAGCTCCTCTTTCCAGTCCACAAAGGAAAAAAGAATTAAAAATGATAAAAAGCTAAAACAAGACATATCTTCTAGCAAAAACCTCACTGAGGCGCTAGAAGATGGGAAGAAGGAACTCCCCCCCTTAATAGATGAAAAGTTGGCCTTATTAGCAGAGGACACAAAGGAAGTCAACTTGGGAGATGATAAGAACGCAAAGAACATATACTTGGAAAAATCACTCACCCCAGAGGAGAGAGAACAGTTCATCAGTTTCTTCAAGGAGAGGATGATCAACTTTGCATGGTCCTACTCAAATATGCTAGGATTAGATCCAGAACTTGTGTTGCATCATCTCTCATTGCTACCCAATGCCAAACCAATCAAACAAAAGCTAAGGAAGATGCATCCCCATGTTGCATTATTAGTGAAGGAAGAATTGAAGAATCTCTTGGATGTTAAGTTCATAAGACCTATACCATATGCAGACTGGATATCTAACTTGGTACCAGTTACAAAGCATAGTGGTCATATATAGATTTCCACAGACTTCAGAGATCTCAACATAGCTTGTCCCAAGGATGATTTTCCTTTACCTGACATTGACATGATAGTGGATCTAACCGCTGGACATAAAATGCTATCACTCATGGATGGCTTTTTAGGGTATAATCAGATAAGGATCGTGCCAGAAGACCAACATAAAATAGCTTTCACATTTCCTTGGGGCACTTACTATTGGAACGTCATGTCGTTTGGTCTCAAAAATGTTGGTGCGACATATCAAAGGGCTATGAAAACTATATTTCATGATCTCATCCACAAAACAATGGAAGACTATGTGGACGACATACTAGCCAATTCAATGCTTCGCAAGGATCATCTACAAGTATCAGGACCAATCTTTGACAGAATACAGGAATACAAAGTCCATTTGAACCTTAAAAAATGTGCATTTGGTGTCACAGCAGGAAAGCTACTGGGGTTCATAGTGTCACATAGAGGCATCGAAGTAGACCCAGAGAAAGTCAAAGCAATATTGGACATGCCTCCACCATCGAACCTGAGGCAACTAAGAGGGTTAAAATGAAGGATCCAATCAATCAGGCACTTCCTAGCTCATCTAGCATACAAGTTCCACCCATTCCAACATCTACTAAACAAAGACATCAAATTCATATGGAAAAAGCAATGTGAACAAGCATTCCAAATATTCAAGGACTACCTCCTCAAGTCTCCTATATTGGTGCCACCAGTCCAAGGTAGACCATTGCTTATGTATATCTCAGCAACAAAATCAGCATTAGGTGTACTCTTGGCACAACATGATGACACAGGTAAAGAAAGGGTTATCTACTACCTAAGAAGAACATTGGTAGGATATGAGCTCAACTATACGCCAATTGAAAATTCATGCCTTGCAGTTGCCTTCACTTCCCAGAAGCTAAGACATTATATGTTGAGTCACCAAACAAAGTTGATCGCACATATTGATCCTTTAAATTACCTCCTAAGCAAAGTAGCGCTCACCGGACGACTTGTGAAGTGGGTAATGATCTTAAGTCAGTTTGACATTGATTACGTAGACAGAAAGGCCATCAAAGGGAAAGTGATCACAAACCAACTAGTAGAGGCACGTATTCAGGACCATTAGCCTATTATTTCTGACTTTCCTGATGAATCTATTATGACACTACAACCAGCGATCGAGGTATGGCCACTATTATTTGATGGGTCATGCACAAACCATGGTGCAGGGGCAGGAATAGTTCTTGTCACTCTAGATAATGATACAATTCCAAAATATTTCATACTCAACTTCTCCTACACAAACAACATAGAAGAATATGAAGCACTGGTCATCAGTTTAAAGATAGTAATTCAATGGAGAATCAAGAACCTTAAGCTCTATGGAGATTCACAGTTGGTCATTAGCCAAGTCAACAATGATTATATGACAAAAGATGAGAAGCTCATACTATACAGAGAACAAATGGAAAGATTGTGAACCAAGTTCCACTACATCTTCTTCGAGCAAGTACCACGAGCTCATAAAAAATTTGTAGATGCAATGGCTACCATAGCATCACTGATTGATATGCCAGGAAATGAAACATGATTCTAGTTTCTAGTAGAACAACTCTTGGTGCCATCACATCAAGCATCCATCACAGAAACAACATGCGTCCTTGTTGGTCCTGAAACCCCATGGTACCAAGATGTATACAACTACCTCTAAAATAGTGTTTGACCTCCCAACTTGTCTAGAAACTAGAGAAATTCCCTCATTTTCCAAGCCTCTAGGTATACCATCCTCTCAACTAATTTATATAGACAAAGTCTAGATGGAACGCTACTATGATTTGTCACTTCCACGGAATCCTAGAGAGCTTTGTACGAGGTACATGAAGGAATTTGTGGAACCCACGGAGGTGGCAACAACTTAGCTAAGAAGATCATCCACATGGGATACTATTGACCCACATTAGAGATAGATGCACACAAACATGTAAAAAGGTGTAGACAGTGTTAGATTCATGGATACCTCATCCATGAACTAGCCCAGGAACTAAATCCTATCACATCACCATTGTCATTTTCTATGTGGGTATTTGACCTAGTGGGAAAAATTACACCTTCTTCAGCAAATGGACACAAATACATCATAGCAGCAATAGATTACTTCACTAAGTGGGTGGAATCAATTCCCCTCACTTAGATTACTAGAAAGCAGATATCGATGTTCATACTTAACCACATCATCTGTCGATACGGGATCCCTCAAACTATTCTGACAGATCACGGTACGCCTTTCCAAAACAAAGATGTCAAAGAGCTATGTGAACAGTTCCATATCAAACAAGGTTTCTCTTCATTATATTATCCTCAAGGGAATGACCAAGCCAAAGCTACAAAAAAAACAATTTTGAAAATCTTGAAGAAAATAGTGAACGAATCAAGATGAGACTGGCATTTACAGCTTAGTCCCGCATTATGGGCATACAGAACTAGTGTGAGAACACCTATAGGAGCCACTCCTTTCTCCCTAGTATATGGATCAGAGGTGGTATTACCCCTCAAAGTGGAAATCCCATCCCTAAGGATATCTTTTAAAAACCTGATTACAGACGAAGACTACAAAGTAGCAAGGCTCAGTGAACTGGAGTTACTAGATGAAAGAAGACAACATGCCTTCAACCACTTACAAGGCTATCAGAATCGCCTTAGAATAAATTATCATAAGAAGGTGAAGCTGCAAAAATTTGAGGTAGGAGACCTTGTCCTCATGGAAAATCAGAAGAACCAAGTAGAGCGAGTCAAACCCGAAAAGTTTGAGCCTAACTGGCTAGGACCATTTATCATTGTCAGCTCTACCCAGAGTGGGGCATTCATACTGGCAACACCAGAAGGAGATCAGCTCCCCAGATACATCAATAGCATGCACCTCAAGAGGTTCTAACCTTGATGTCTCTATGGTTAAGGCACCTATCTACATATCTAGAAAATATCAAAAAAATACAAAAGTTACCTTGGTGAAAACCTAGCAAACAGGCGCCTTGGCAACAACAAAAAAAAAAAAAAGTAAAGAGAAATGAAATCACTCTCTTGGTGAAAACCTTGCAAAAAGGCGTTATTGAGTAGGTACCTTGGTGAAAACCTGTCAAAAAGGTGCCAAGTGTTCAAATCCAGCTTCACCATCAATGAACTCCAAGATCAAAATCTTGAGCACACTTCAAATGCAAGACTTACTACCCAAGCTATATCCAAAAGCACAAACCCCTCTAAGAACCAAACACTTATCCATGGTTAGTATTGGTCCACCAGACTAGGGAGAAATTCTAAATATCCTGAAAAATAAAAAACCCATCAAAAATCCCTAAAAACTGAAAAACTCATCAAAAATCCTAAAAAGATCAAAAATATTTTGAGAAAATCAATCTTCATAAAAAAACATTCAAAAATTGCAAAAATCCCAAGCAATAAGGCCAACTCAGTAATCAAGAGAGAAAAGGGCGATCACATCCAGTCAATCAATAGTCACAATCATGAGCTTTGTGAATCAACATTAGGGCTCATCTGACACAACTTTATCAATCTATCAAACCTATTAGCAAGCAACTGGAGACCAAGCCAAGCTATCAATTGTCACAATCATGATCTTTATGAATCAGCATTGGGCCCATCTAACATAGCTTGATCAGCTACCAACATGATCAGATCGATCAATCAATCATATCAATCATCTTACACAGTGATGGATACGCTCAAACCAGACAGGTTAGTCTTATATGAGTAATCTACTACCGAAACCAGACACACTCAAGCAATCAAGCCAATCAAGGCTATCCAAAGAGTTGAGCCAATCAAGAGAATCCAACTGCATCAAGGAACCATCGAAAAATGTTGACTAGGTCAGTCAATTGATCAGATGTCAGTCTATATTTCGCGGTTATGTTCTTACGCTACTCCAAGATCTACCATGTGAGGAGAGTAGCTATGATAGATCATGACTTATTTTCTTTGATTGTTGTATGTTGAGTGTTCACTTCAATTTCAGGGCCATGATGATTTAGGATAAATGTGGTAGGCGCTGTCACTTATTTGGCAGCCGTAAAGTTCCACGATCTAAGCTTAACCCTGGGAAAGAATTGGACCCTTCTCTTTTATTTTTTTGTTTGGTTTATAGAATCAAGAGCTCACAGTGCTATTCAGATGGACTCTGAGTGCGTTGGAGTTCTATCTCAGTTTTTATGGTCTTTTCTTTTATTTTTCAATCAAGAGTTCGCGATGCTATCCAGATGGACTCTAGGGGCATAGGAGTTCTATCTTGTTTTCTTTTTCTTTTCTTTACGGAGTCAAGAGCTTGTGATGTTATCCAGATGGACTCTGGGTGCATAGGATTTCTATCTTGGTTTCCTTTTTTTAGTTAATTCTGAGGACAAAGCGGTATCCAGATGGTCAATATCTGGGTGCTTTTGGCTCTCTTTCTTTTCAAACATGGAACATAGCTAAACCTAGATGGTCAATATTTGGGTGCACTAAGTTCTCTTTCTATTCAATCTCTCTACTCCTTACGCTTATCAAGAGGTCATGGCGATATCCAGATGGTATGTGATCTGGATGCTTTGGACGCTCTTCGGAATTTTATTTTTTAAAAAGATGCAATGATGACAAAAATTAGAAACGCGACAGCGTTGGCTCACTCATCCATTCTATCAATTCATATCTATCAAAAAAATCAAAATTTCATTTCTATCATTCCATATCTATCAATCAATCCCAGAGATCACATTCCAAACTAACTTCCTTCTAACTAGCACATGCATTACTCAAAAATTTTGTGCATGGTAGATTGCATTCATTTATTGCATAAGAAAAATTCAAAACATGTGCATAGTAAATCATATAATCAATGCATCCATCATCAATAACATCATAACTAACATAGGAATGCATTCATCATCATCATATAGTGATTCACATTTTCAACAAATTAATGCTCATCTAACGCATTTTCTATGCTTAATTTGTTGAGGGGGCATATAGTCCACTTGCTATCATTGGGGCAAGCTGGGGAAGGATCAAATCTAAAAATTCTTTGACACGCTGTGACAAGTCACATTGCATCAAAGAGGGGCAAATGTAGACACCCAAAAATGGACATGCTTGCAACCTTACATTAAAAACACTAATTTTTATCTATTAATTAATGGTTTTTTAATCATTAATTAATCATCTATTTTCCTCTAAATTTATTCCCCAAATCATCTAATCAAATTCCCAAAATTAATTAAATAATTA
>MU224322.1:75868-89423 GCA_018584345.1 Thuja plicata | reverse complement strand
TTTATTTGATGAAATTAATTTAATTTAATTGAAATTAATTTAATTGGAAGAATTTAATTAGTAAGTTTAAATATTTGATTTTAAACTATAGGAAATTGAGTTTAATTAATTAAATAATGATAATTAATCAATTAAAGTTTAATTAATTAGATAAAATTAATTATTTAATTAATTTTGGGAATTGGATTAGATGATTTGAGAAGTGAATTTAGAAGAAAATAGGTGATTAATTAATGATTAAAAAACCATTAATTAATAGATGAAAATTAGTGTTTTTAATGTAAAGTCGCAAGCCTGTCCATTTTAGGGTGTCTACACTAACAAGTGAAGCAAAAGTAAAAATCCTTTCAAGAAATGTGGATTTAACAATCCTATTGTAAATCTCTTAACTGAGTGCACACTAAATAGTGTTGATAAAGCTCTTAACAGAGTACACTTTAACAGGTCTCCACACGATACTCCTAATAGGGTAGATCATCAGAAGTGATCAAATTGTAAGCCTTAATCGGCCCCTTCCAATCTGCATATAGTGAATTTTTTGTGGGTGTCATCCCCACTGCAGTTTTTACCTTTTTATAGAGGTTTTTTGTGATATCATATCATGTATTATGAGTCAGTTACTTTCATGAATGTTTACATGTTTGATTAAGTTAAATAATTAATGTCTTACACAAAGATACTATAGAATAGATGGTTGGATAAATAATTGATTACATAAAGGTTAAAGGATAAAAGAGATAAAAGTTTTAGAGGTACGGATTTACCCCTCCCCTCTCAGTACACACTTCCCATTATTTCCAACAATTGGTATCAGAGCTAGAACTCTTATTTGGAAAGCTTAAAGACTTAAGAGAGAAGATCATACAATGGAGAAGTACAGATTTGACAAAAGTATTAAGAATCAGAAGCTAGAAATTTATATCTTCTATGAGCGGTATAAAGAAGCTAGAATCAAGATGAGACAATTGGTAGATGAAAGAAATATTATGACATATCACTGTAATGAGACAGATTACCAAGAGGAAGAGACACCAGATCTATTTGAGTCTTTAGGATCTACTACAAGCAAAGCATCAGATACGTCAGAAGAAAGCATCACAAGCTTAACTGAAATCAATCAACATATGGCTGGACAAGTGAATTATCTACAAATCAGTCAAGAGACACAGATGGTAAGAATGATTGATGTCATGAATAATGCTAGACAAGATGAGAAAGAGAGAACACTAGTTATTGATGATAGAAGAAAGATTACGGAAAATCTACAAGAAAAAGAGTCTGAAATACAGAGACTTATAGAACATCATCATGAGATTACAAATCAGATTATTCTTATGATTCAAGAGGAAAATAGAATGAATGTTAAACTCATTGAAAGAATAGAAGCTATCGGCGAGCTAAGGGAAGAAAATTTAAAGCTGAAACAGGAACTCAAAATTCAGCAACAGCATAATGAGATAATCAAGAGAGCTGGAGAAAGCAATAAAAGAATGGATGATTTCCTTGATGGACAAAGGAGAGCCAACAATAGAAATGGACTAGGCTATACCAAGAATGAAGAATCACCCAATCAAGTTGATCAAAATAATGTCTATACAAATCTGAGACCAAGAAATCTGACATGCAATCACTGTGGAAAGCAAGGCCACACAGCAAATGTATGCAGAAGCAAAATGAAAGGTATTACTAAATCTACATCTTCATTCATAGAATTTTGTTATAAATGTAACAAGAAAGGACATAAAGCATATGAATGTAAGTCTGAGATGAAACAACCAAAGAAGGAAACCTACATGGACAAAACTGTCCTACTTGCAAAATGCATGAGCACACTACTCTTGAATGTTTGAAGAATAAAAAGCAAGAATAGAAGCCTAAAGGTCAAGGATATACCCATCAACCAAAAAGAGTAGGTAACAATTATGTATGGGATTACAACACTTAGGAGAATTGTACGGCATGTAGAAGATTTGGTCACATTGCTGCAAATTGTATGAGATAATGTTGAAATCTTAGAGGATGGACTAACCCCGGAATGGCATGTTTACACTATCATAAAGTTGGTCATCTCAAGAAGGACTGCAGAGACTGAATGACATAGACCAGCACCTTTGCCAATAGAAACATCATTGAAGACATCAAGAAGATGAGAAACAAAATGTGGAGGAAAGCCACAAATAATGATGAAGTTGGACCAAGAAATGCAATTGGTGACACCCTATCCAATGGATCTAGTGACATCACCACCCCCACCAAAGCAAAACAAGTAAGTATGGAACTGCATTACACCAAATTATATTTTACATCAATTCCAGTCATACATAGTTGAAATGCCAAATTAGCATGATTATAGATGCACTATGGTATTACTTGTCAAATTCTGTGAAAATTATTTCATCGATAAATACAAACCAAAATGCAGCGGTATACATTCAAATCTAAATTATCTTCACTTACCAAGCATTGTTGGTTAACATGTAAAAGCTAAAGTTTCTATTGTAAACCAAGATCCATCAATAATCATATGAGCTGACAAAGTTGTCTTCGCTACACCAAAACCCATCGGTAAAAGTAACAAGTTAGACGAATGCCCCAAAGAATTGCATGATCATCAGGAGGGAAGTTAGTGTATCAATTGATGACTCTATCTTCACACACCACAGAGTGGTTGAGCATTAATGACTCGACCTAGGGCAAAGTCTATAAATAGATTATGGAAGAGTTTCATTTCTCATCTGCGATTTGAGTGAAGCAACCAGAGTGAAAATAGAGCCAGAAGAAAAACCATTGCAGAGTGACTCCAACCCGTTACAAAGCACTCCAAGTAGATCAGTTACAACTACAAAGGTTGAAGTAATCACTAAGCATAACTAAGAACTTTGTTCATCTTTTACGGAAAGCCCTAAATTTCAAGAATAATGGCCACAACATCAAGAAATGCTAAGTTGAAGAGCATCAAGAAGGATAAGGTCAATCTTGTCAAGAACTATACCTATGTAGAACCATATTACAATATATACCCAGAGGTTGTATCACAACCTGACAATGTTGGAGCATTCTCATGAATACTAGCTAGGGTTTTTCTCGTCGAAGATGTGCAAGCATACATACATTGCAAGATTGTAGAAATTGGTGACCTAGAGGTTGAACAAGCTTTTAAGAAGCTATGCAAATATGGTGGCACTATTAAAGATGAGCACAACCACATCAAAGTGAAAGGAATCACAAATTCCCTATGGTTCTCAAAAGTGTTTAAGACCAAGTGGATTCAGTTAGTATTAAGCAGGATCCACAATCATAAGTTGTGGCTGGATGAGCCTAAACCAATAACCCAAGATGTTATTCATGCAGTCACTGGTTATCGTATAACCGATAAGGTAAAGGCATTAAAAAACCCACCCAAGGCTGAAATTGAGAAGAATACAGGAGCTACATTGGATGGAAGAAGACTAAGAGTATCCACCAACACCGATGAGGAAATAAAATTTGGAGCATGTGTCTTAGGATACAAGTTCTTTCAAGCTAGAAGGATTAGCAACATAGAATCCAGAGTAGTTGATATATCATATAAGATTGTGAAGAAAGGAACTCAGTTAGATCTATCAGAACTTCTACTCAAGAAGCTAGAAGAGAACCTAAAGACAATCAGGAATGCAAAATCGAATTCATGTAAGTTTGGTTCACTTATCATGTGCATATTCTTTTACTTCCAAGAATATTTTCCATCAATAGGAGATGTAAAATGGGATACAACAAGACTAGTCACCATATAGATTAGTGATTTTATAAAATCACTAGGAGACAATTTTGAGTCAGTTATGGATGAGTACTTTATTGGATTCAAGGAGAGAATGCAGAAAAGAGTAAGGATCCCTGAGAAATTAATTGTGAAATTCAAGAATGATATATGTTTCATGGTAGACATAGATTTCACATACATCAAACATGTTGTACCAAGGATAGCATGGCTACAACCACTTGACTATGAAGTAAACATAGATCAAGCATCCAATGCAATTGATGCATTGATAAATGAGCCATTAAATAAAACACAACCAAAGTTTGGCACTTATGAAGAAGCCAAAAATAGAATCAAAATTGGCTTGGTTGTGAAATAGATAGACGGGAAGAAATATAAAATGGTCAAGAACTTGAAGAAATGGTTGTCAGTTACAAAGGAAGAAACTGAACAAATAAAAGAAACCAAGGGAAAGCCACCCGTTGATGAAGCTGAGCAGGAAAGTGACTCTGAGTCTACAGAGTTAGATACTCCATTACCTACACCAGCTAAGAAGCCAAGAACTACAGCTGATACAAGGACAAGAATTCAAATAGCTAAGGACACAAGTCCTTCACTATTGAAGAAAGGTCAAGGACCCACAAGAGGAAACCTCCAACACAGAAAAGAGGGCCAACAAAAAGAAGAAATCTCATTAGAACTAAGGAGGATATTGAGGAAACAGAATAGGATGAAGGTGCTCAAGAGGAAAAGAACAAGATACCTGAAATAGTTGATGATGTATGTGCCTCAATTGTCAAATCAGGTTCCGTAAATAGTAGAAAGGTCAAGAAATTGTTAACATTGGATCCCTTGGATCAAAATAAGATTGAGGAGGAAATCATCAAGATGATGTGCATTTTTAAATACCTCCCAATACAAGTGGCAGATAATATACCCAAATAACTTCAAGATAGACTATCGGCACGATGGACATTTGCCTTGCACTCTGAAAAAGAAATCAGGGAAAGAGCCCTAGTATCAGTCATGCCTCTCAAATAAAAAATGGAGGAGATCAAAGAAATGATGAAGGTTCATTCCAAAAGGTTCTCACTGAAAATGAGAGCCTACCAAGTGCTTAAAGGTCATCTACTGGACCTAGACAGAAAGAGTGAAGCCGAATGGAGGAAAATACTTGATATTCCTGAAAAGGATACAAGTCATGAGCCACAGAGAGCTCTTACCAAGGATCAAGAGACCAAGGATTATTGGGCTACTAAGAGCACTGAACCAATTATCATCACAGATGTAGAATTAGACAAAGAGGAATAGACATAACAGGAAACAAGGCTATGGATATTGCAGATGAGACATGGCCGGACACTACTATGGACAACACCGTGGAAAATATAATCATTGACATCACCGATGATCAAGCAGATGAAATTCAGAGAGATGAAGATGTCATTATTGCCAAGGACTAGACCGGTGAACAGGACACTACATTTGATGTTGCATAGGTGAACATACCGGGCAACATGCCAATATTGATGGAAGCCATCAATATACTCTAGGAAAAGGAGAAATCACCGACCAAAGATGAAATCATACCCAAAGACAAGGGTGATGCAGAACAAAAAGATGCATCTAAAGAACAAAAAGGTACATCTGAAGAACAGAAAGACACATCTAAAGAACTGAAAGATGCTACTGATGAATAGAAAGACAAATATACTGATCAGAAAAATGAAGAAGAGCAGAAAACAACACATAGAGGGCAGAAAGAGAAAAGTGAAGAAGAGAAGAAATATGATACACCGGAGAATACAGAAGAAAAGTCTGCAGATACACCCAAGGTTAATGAGGAGACATCTTCACCTAAGTGACAGAATGACACCGAGCATAAGGTAAAAGAAGATACCTATACCAAGCCTTCACCGAGCACTTCAGAGAAGACAAATGAACTAGCACTAGTAGTTCACACATCTACATCCATACAAATATCAAAGAAGAATAAGAAAAATAATAAAGATCCAGTTACTTTGGATGAAATTATTGAGATTCCAATACGCGATCCTAGAACATTGGATCCAACTGAACTAACAAAGTATGCAAGACTTTGTGAGAGAAAATCTATCCAGGATAAGCTTAGGAAAGCAACAACAGAAACAAAGGTACTCGAAACAAAAAAATACATACTACAATAGATAGTACCTGACACTAACATTGATCAAGATACTCCTATACTTGATCAATTGGTCATTCTCACACAATCTATCACATCTCAAATTGTAGATGCTGAAAAGGAAATTGAAGAAAGAGTAGAGAAGAAATTTCAATTCAAACTAGTAGAGAAAATAATCCAAGAAGTGGCAGAGAACAAGGTGAAGTTGTCTGAACTTGTAAGTACATTGGACCCCATCATTTCAGAAGCAATAACCTTAATCCAAAAGTTATGCACTCTAGATCAACTCACTAAGGAGTATACTGAAAAGATAGTACACATTGATGTTGATCTACAAGAAAGTGCACAAGGTCTCACTAATAGTGAAGATGCAATCAAATTGCACTATGAATAGCTAAAGCAAGCAAGAAAGCTAAGACAAGACTTTCAAAATTCAGAATCAAAGTTTAGAGATGAGGTAACTAAGCTCCAAGCTCTAATTTTACCGAATCTCACATTACTGCAACAGCACATGACACTAGTAAGAACACTGATTGCCACCCCAGAAATGTCTGTCCTAGACAACATTTATGATATGCATGACAAAATTTCATTAGAGCACATGGCTCTGGAACACCATAAAGAGAAATGGGAACAAATGATGGAATAAATGACAAACTCTCATTCCCACATTCTAGACAATCTGTAAGTTACACATTTTTGCCAAAATTTTGACAACTTGTAAGTTGTATGTATTTGTCCTTAATATCAAAAAAGGGGGAAATGATATGTTCATATACCATAAGGTGAAAAAGAGAAATAAAGAAAGGAAAGTATAAGTATACATGTACATATATACTATAATGCATACAGCTAGGGGGAGTCATATAAAGACAAGATATATACATGGTGTACATACTAAACATCTTAGTATTCATGCACATATCATTTTTTGATACTAATGTCAAAGGGGAAGATTGAATACATTATTTTTCCATTAGTGTACAAAAGGAAAATAGTTTTTGAACTGTCGGTAAACCTACACCGAAAGACAAACTTTCAAAAACACTGAAAGTACAGATATCAGAGATCGTCAAATGTATTAAGTTCAAAAGGAACCTGACAGATAAAGTGGAAGCCGATAGGAGGAAACCAAAAGAGGAACCCGATGAGCAGATACAGTGAAAAATGAGAGAACATGCACAGTGCAAACCGAAAGAACAAAATAGTGCAACCCGAAAGACAGTCAAACTGATTTCAGAGAAAACCGAGCATCAGACACTGAAAGTCAGTTACATCCCAGAAAAAGTGGATCTGACTTCCATGTCAGATAAAACACTCATATTCTATTTATAAAGTTTTTTTTTGTTTTAAAATCATTACTTAAGGGACAAGCAACATTATTGTAATTGTTTTAATTAGTCTAATTGACTAAAAACATGCAGACTAGGAGATCAAGGTAAAGTTGTAAACCTGTGATCATAGAGTTAAGTTTGTTTTACGTGAAACTTAATTAGGTCAATCTATATTATAAATAGATGTTGTAATCATTCAATATTAATGAGGAGAGTATGAATGTAGCCAATGAGAACATCTATGGATCAGACTGAGAGTTTCAAGAACCAGAAAAACAAAAGATGAAATTGGTTATCAAGAACCAAGAACAGAGGCTACCGAACAACAAAGGTATTACTAAATCAAAATAGGTGATACATATATGCATGTAATATTGAATGGATATGTAATCACCAATAGTACATTGCATACACTCAGGTCAATGAGTAATTTTCTTAAATTCTAACATGTGAAGCAAGAGTGTAACATATAAAATATAAGAAATGGTGTTTAGAAAAGATGTTACATTTGAAATAGATGTGTTTATTGAAATGTGTGTGAGGAGGGTAAGATTTTCCTCTTAATCCCAAATTTCTTAAAGGGAATATCCAAATTGATTAACCCTAAAGAAAGGATCAATGCATAAATAAATCAACTTATTAAGGATATGGATAAAGAGAAAAAACCTAAATTCCCATTTTATAGAAGAGAGTTTGTGATAGATTTAGATAGATTAAGAAATTTAATTGAAATAGATAGGAGAAAAGTACTAACCTTGAAATGTTGCATATCTAAAGAATGATGTTTTCAGGGGTTTGCACTCAACTTCTGGAAAATTTGAGACTCGATCTGGAATAGTAATAGAGAGACGAACAAAACCCAGAAATATTTTTCCATTCTAACATAGTTCCAATTTGTACCCTCAAGTCAATGTCACCATTGACCTAGAATTTCTGATTCTGACCTAGGGCAGAATCAACCTAAAAATTCTCAGACTGAAATTCTATTTTCGTATCCCAAAAGTTTTCCAAAAAGGGTATCCAAATCTGCACTCTGATCTATTGTTTTGAACCTGTACCTGCAAGAAAAATGGTTTGTTTGTTGGGAGGAGGGGTTTGCCTTAGTCAAACCTCAATTTAGGAATTAACCTTGAAATCAATAATTGAAATAAATAATTCTATCAAGTAGTAGAAGTAAATCTAATAATGAAGCTATGATATTCAATAGATATGCAATTGTATTTTGAATGTAAATAAGTATGTAAATATGAAAGCTTAGACTCAATTAAAAACCATAAACCTCCATGATTGTATGCTTGGAATCCACCTTGAAGAGAGAATGAAAAGGTCTTTGAGGATGCACAAATGATTTTGAAGGAAGATCACACCACCATGATGGATAGATCTAGGGATTTGAATGATGAATCTTGAATGCTCAAACCAAATCCCTTCAAAGGCTTGAAAGCTTGAATCCTTGACCTTCAATGGAGAACTTAAATACTTGAGAGGAAGACTTGAACACTTTGAAAGCTTGAAAACATGTAGAACAATGGATGCGTGAACTTTTTGCTTGATGACTTCTTTAGAGGTGCTTGGTCACACTTTCTTAGTTTTTCACTTAGTTGATGATTAGAGAAAATGAGAGGAGAAAACTTCCTTTTATATGAAACTAGGGGACAATCTTATAGAGAAGCCTACATAGGAGAATTAAATTCCATCTAGGCCTATACCCCTAGAAGAGGACCTATATTAAATAAAATTTAAGAATCGTCGCTTCAGAACCCAAAACAGCCGACCCGGAAGTGGGAAATGAATTTTTGATGACCTCCGGCAGCTCAAAGACTTCCAGATTTGAAAGAGGAACCTAGGTCAAGTTCAAGGTCAACCTTGACCTAGGGAGTCAGGACCCCTAGAAAACATGCCATATGGGATGGATGGTGTCTGGAGAGGCCCAATCAGGGTCCTAAAAAAACATAGAAGTAAGAGAGGATGCAGAAATGAGGGTACAATATTATGGTGGTAAAAACACCCCCTAAGGAGGGATAAACGTTCTTAACATGGAAGTGCTTCCATTTTAAGATGATACATTAAGCCTCCACTTTAGCAAGAGTATGGAAATCAAACATACTTGCGGTAAAGTTAGAAGAAAGACTCTAGTGGATCACAATGAGGTAGAACATCACCAAGTCAAGGACATGAGCCCCCAGACCAAGGATTCTAACTAAACATACATGCATAAAGATATGAAGGTAAAGAGAAATTAATCATAGAAAACATACATGACTACATAAGCAAGACAAGAGCAACACTATAGATAACATAGCTTCATGATCTAATCCTACTAGCATGAAAGAGAAAGAGAGAAAATAGATAGTGATTACCTTGCCTAGTAAGATTCCCACCTTACCTTGAATCACCAAGGAGGGAGAGCCCAACAGGTTCACCCATAAATTGTGCTTTGTAATTGTAATGTGTCTTCTAACGGCTTTTGAAATATCCATAGATCCACATTCTTGTATCACTATGGAATATAAAATGTGTTTCTTTTCAGGATTTAGCAACTTATGTGTGTTACCTTCCAAGGGTTTAATATATTGTAAAATTGAAAATGCGTATCTCTTTAGGATTTATCAACTAATGTGCGTTACCTTCCGAGAATTTAGCAAAAATAAAAATAAAAATGTGTGTCTCTTCAGGATTTAGCAACTTATGTGCATTACCTTCCAAGGATTTAGCATGTTGTAAAATGTAAACTAATGTAATTTATAGTATAAGGGAGACCCTATATATTCCCCCCTCCTTATCATCACTACCCACTAGGTAGGATAAGGAAGAGAAAGAGGATACCTACTTCACAAGGTAAGGAGATATCCATCTTAACAACAATATACACTATATCCTTAGCAAAGAGTATTGAACCTTACCCCTAAGGACATAGATGATCGTGAAATGGATATGTCACATATGGAAAAATGATCCTCAAAGAGGAACATATCTTATCATCAAGACCCTGACCATAGAGGAGTGCCTAAGATAAAATGTCATCTTCTAAAGAAAAGAGGGACCAAAGATTCGATCATCAAGACCCCCGCAATCAAGAGGAAGAGGAATCTCGAAATGAAGGAATCAAACTCTAACCCAAAGAAAAGGCAAGAGTTTATAAATAACATAATTTGCAAAATAAAGAAGAGGTGATGACCTAGGAAAATCATCTCTCATATAATAGGGTATCCATAGCCAAAACATAAATATTTATAAGGAAATAGTGTTGTATGATAAACAAATGCCACTATGCTAAGGAAAGTATATCCTTAGATAGAGGAAGAAGAAAATACCTTTCCCCCGGGGGATGAAAGCAAGGGATATATCAAATTATATTAAGAGATATTGTAACAAAGAGATATCTTTACAAAACAAATGTCCTAGAAAAGATATCATGAATGATTATAAGCAAAGGAAGTATGTATCCTAATAGAAAATTATACGGATAGAATATAGAAAGAATAACCGATTAAACTCAAAACATAAATACAAGCTAAGAGCATAATGGATCCTAGAAGACTGGAATAAAATACCTCTTTCGCCCCAGTGAAGAGACAAGAGGAGAAAAATGATCTAATTTATAGAAGAACAAGGGGAATGCCCTATATCAAAATTATGAAGAAATTGTAATACTACACGGGAATGAGATATAATTCCTAAAGCATCTCTTTATCTAACATATAATTTGAAATGCACACAACCAGAAAGTAAATGTGTATTACTATAATGAAAAGGACATTTGTATTTAGAGAGAGAATTTTTCATAATAGGCTTAAATATTTCTTTCTTAGAATTCATTAACTGGACATACACATTTTTAGCCACATCCTGAGGAGTATCAGGGTGATCTAAAGAAGGTGTTGGAAGAAAAACATGAAGAGGAGGACGATGGTTAAGATCAAATACCTTGATTGGAGGAGGTGGGAAACCTATACCATGCATATCTTGTTTATAAGATGAATGAATCGGGTTTTTAATGCCTTGTTCATTGATACCAAGCCTTAAACCCTTATATGCTTATTTATCCACCATAGTATATCTGGTAGTGTACATATCTTGCAAAGATTCTATAGGAGGAGATTGATTATGGTGTTCATGAGAAAATGTTGTATGTGGTGGAATGATAGGTGGAGAAGAGGTTTCTTTTCTTTTCCCTTTAATATCATCATGGATTGGATAAGAAGGGTAAGGTAAATGAAAGAGTTCTCGAACATCAGCATCATGAACCTTAGCTTGAGCCCCATCGTAAGTGTGAGAAGAACTAGGGATAGAAGATGGAGAAATATAAATAGGAATATTTGGAATTGGATTAGGATTGATATGATTAGGATTAGGAAGATTAGGATCTTGATTAGGAATTATAGGATTAGGATTAGGAAGATTAGTAGATGGGGTATCATCTACCCAATTCTTCACATAATTTAAAATAGTAATAAGTCCACTACACAAGTCCTTGATGAAAGTTTTGAAAGTAGGAAGACTAGTATTAGTTAATCTTAAAATAGCATAAGCAAGTGAAACATGAAGATTAACAAACATGATGAAATGAATGATACTCTGTTATACATCATAAGTACTATAAAGAGATGCTAAAAGAAGCATAATGAGAAAAATAACCATACCCCAAAGCATCTTAAAGATCTTCATAGTGAATGAAATGCAAGAAATATTTTTATATTTTTATGTAGATTTTTTTGTATTTTAAAATGCAAGAGCATAAAATAAAACTAATTTAATATGTAAGATCTAGTCTCTAAGAAAAAGAGGCAAAGCATCTAACACCAAAAAGAAAGAGTTGTCTATTGCAGGTTCACCAAAATGTAACATATAAAATATAAGAAATGGTGTTTAGAAAAGGTGGTACATTTGAAATAGATGTGTTTATTGAAATGTGTGTGAGGAGGGTAGGATTGTCCTCTTAATCCCAAATTTCTTAAAGGGAAGACCCAAATTGATTAACCCTAAAGAAAGGATCAATGCATAAATGAATCAACTTATTAAGGATATGGATAAAGAGAAAAAACCTAAATTCTTGTTTAATAGAAGAGAGTGTGTGATAGATTTAGATAGATTAAGAAACTTTAATTGAAATAGATAGGAGAAAAGTACTAACCTTGAAATGTTGCAGATTTGAATAATGCTATTTTTGGGGGTCTTCACTCTCTTTCTGGAAAATCTGAGACCATATCTAAAATAGAAACATAGAGATGAACAAAACCCAGAAATATTTTTCCATTTTGACACAGTTCTGATTTGTACCCTCAAGTTAATGTCAACATTGACCCAGAATTTTTGATTCTGACCTAGGGAAGAATCGACCTAAAAAGTCCCATACTAAAATTCTATTTTCGGTTCCCAAAATTTTTCCAAAAAGGGTATCTGAATCTACACTCGAATCTATTGTTCTGAACCTGTACCTGCAAGAAAAATGGTTTTTTTGGGGGGGGGAGGGGTTTGCCTTAGTCAAACCTCAATTTAGGAATTAACCTTGAAATCAATAATTGAAATAAAGAATGCTAGCAAGTAGTAGAAGTAAATCTTGAAGGCATTATATTTTTCCATTATTAAACTTAGAGAAAAACATGATCTGCACCATCGGTTTACTCTACACCGGTAGACAGGGCACAACACTATCCAATGCCAATGTTACCTGACAAACATTGTTAAGTGTTACCCGATGACAAGAAGGTAAACAATACCCGACGAGTAACAATAGTGCTACCCAACAGTACAGCAAAGAGAGGAACCCGACAGATACAGGGAACCTAATCAACGGTTCAGTCATGGAACACCGACATATTGCAAGTTCAAACCAACAACCAAGAACTGATAGTCAGTTACATCCCACAAAAAGTGGATCTAACTTTCCACGTCAGATAAATCACTGAAGTTCTATTTATAACTTCTTGATTTGCTTTTAAATCCATTATGTGTGGAGGAAGCAATATAATTGTTATTGTTTTAACTAGTTTTACTATTTTAAAACATGCAAACTAAAGATCAAGGTCAAGTTTTAAACCTTGGATCTGAGAGTTAACATTGTAAATTGTGAATTTTAAGATATTTCAATACTTGTATAAATAGGTGCTCAATCCATTGAGAATTGTTGTTGTTCAATGAAGATAGTAGCCACAAAGAGAAACTAAAGACCAGACAGAGAATTCATGCACAAGAACACAAACAGAATCAAATCAGTTTTCAAGAACAAAACAGAGGCTACCGACAAGCAGAGAAAAGGTATTCATCAATCACTCAAGGTGATATTATTATTGTAAAGGCTTTAATGGATCTATAAAT
>MU224322.1:32959-47962 GCA_018584345.1 Thuja plicata | reverse complement strand
AAGATTGAAAAGGCAAAGTTTGAGATCAATAAGATAAGAATCAGGCAGACTCAACTGAGAAATGCACTAGCGCCCTCCTTAGCAGTTCTGGATGAGAACATCAAACAGATTGATGCCACTATTGTCACGTATGATCAAGGTCCTTGCATGGATCTGATAAAAATGGAGAAGCTCACATATGCTCTATGCGCCCATCTCCAGACAAGTTGATGCAATGAAGGCATTTTGGCAGAAATAGATCAAGTCTCTTCAGATTGTATATCCAGATGTATACATGGAGTAAGTATCCAGAGACTTACAAGTTTTTGGACACCTTTGTCATTAATGTCAAAGGGGGAGTAATGTATATAAATAATAAGTGTATATATGGGGAGTAGTGTATGTATATGTTAAAAAGATATAATGATATACAACTCTTTTTGTGTTAAGACAATTTTGAGTAACTTGGTCACATTCCTTTGTTGTCATTAATGACAAAGGGGGAGATTGTTGGCAAGTTGACTCCTAGAGAATACATGACTTATTTTGTGTTGTCATTATGGCAACAGAGTCATATAAAGTTTCTGTCAAGTAAACTTGGAAGACAAAAATGACTAAGTATAGAAAATAGGGCAGACAGAGTTATGCAGTGATCAGTACACCAGCGCACGTGCAAGCCATCAAATCAGGGTATGCGCGTTCACATATATGTTCTATGTTACATGTACATACTAATTCCAGACATGCATGGTACGAAATGATAGTACATATAAGTTATAGCAAGAACAGTACTACTGCAATTTAGAAGACAGAGCATGGAGTCGACTTATGTTTTGGATCAGCGTATAATATTTTATTGTGCAAAGGCCAAGTGCCTGTGATAGTATGTTTGTAATCATGTCTTTATTATTGTATTAAACATGCTTAAGCCAATTTTTTTGGAAGCGTTGTGTATTATGTTTTTGGGCCGACTATGGTCTTTTTTTGGGTCGCGTCTATTCAAGCATGAACATATATATATGTAATGATAAGTTATATTAGAAGTGTGGAAGAATATGCATAAAATAGATATAGAAGAATAGTACAGAGAATTCAATATGAGATAAATCTCTTTAAGAGAGTAAGAGCATCAGCACATACACGGAACCGATCAGACAACAGTTTCATCACAGCAGTTCACTTTTGATATAGTGTATATCAACTATCAGAAAGGTTGTAGCCTTCATCTTATTGAGCAGTGAGCTCTGGCAGTGAGCCATATACCTTTAATAGGGTTTTGTAAAGACTCTTAATAGGTTCATTGTACTTGCATTATAAAGACTGCTTCTAACAGGGCAAAGGAACTTTAACAGGTTCATTATACTAGTACAATATTTGTGGGTACTAATTCCTACCAGGGTTTTCCTCTGATCAAGGTTTCCCCGTAATCATATCATGTGTTATGTGTTCTTGTGTTAAGATTCATTGGATGTATATTTGATTTATGTTTAAATTGCTGAAACATAATAAATAGACAAACACTGATTCACCCCCCCCCCCTCAGTGTTTCTAACAATAACACCACGATGATGGATAGATCTAGGGCTTTGAATGATGAATCTTGAATGCTTGAACCAAATCCCTTCAAAGGCTTGAAAGCTTGAATCCTTGATTTTCAATGGAGAAATTGAATGATTGAGAGGAAGACTTGAACACTTTGAAATCTTGAAAATGTGTATAAAAATGGATGCTTGAAATTTTTCTTGATGACTTCTTTAGAGGCGCTTGATCACACTTTCTTAGTTTTACACTTAGTTGATGGTTAGAGAAAATGAGAGGAGAAAACTTCCTTTTATATGAAACTAGGGAACAATCTTCTAGAGAGGCCTACATAGGAGAATTAAATTCCATTTAGGCCTATACCCCTAGAAGAGGACATATATTAAATAAAATTTAATAATCGTCGCTTCGGAACCCAAAATAGTCGACCCGGAAATGGGAAATGAATTTTTGATGACCTTTGGCAGTCGACATACTTCCAGATTTGAAAGGGGGACTCAGGTCAAGGTCGAGGTCATCCTTGACCTAGGTAAAGGTTGAGGTCAACCTTGACCCAGGGAGTCAAGACCCCTGGAAAATATGCCAGATGGGATGGATGGTGCTCGGAGAGGCCCAATCAGGGTCCTAAACAGACACAGAAGTAAGAGAGAATGCAGAAATGAGGGGACAATATGATGGTGGTTAAAAACACCCCATAAGGAGGGATAAATTTTCTTAACATGGAAGTGCTTCCATTTTAAGATGATACAAAAAGTCAAAATCCTTTCAAGAAAGGTAGATTTAACAATCCTATTGTAAATCTCTTAATCGAGTGCACACTAAACAGTGTTGCTAAAGCTCTTAATAGAGTAGACTTTAACAGGTCTCCACATGATACTCCTAACAGGGTAGATCATCATAAGTGATCAAATTGTATGCCTTAACTAGTCCCTTCCAATTTGCAGATAGTGAATATTTTGTGGGTGTCATCCCCATCACAGTTTTTACCTTCTTACATAGGTTTTTTGTGATATCATATCATCTGTTATGAGTAAATTACTTTCATGAATGTTTTTATGAATTTTTACATATTTGATTAAGTTAAAGAATTGATATGTCTTACACAAAGATAGTATAGAACAGATGGTTGGATAAACAATTGATTACATAAAGGTTAAAGGATAAAAGAGATAAAAGTTTTAGAGGTACTTATTCACCCATCCCCTCTCAGTACACACTTCCCATTATTTCCAACAATAAAGCGTAAAACATTTCAAAACACCAACAGTACATTCTGAAGGGAACAATTTAAAAATAAATAAATTCTTATTTATTTCTAGTTAGTGCAAGCATTACTTGTAGTTCTTTTTACTAATTCATTTACTTTCAACAATGCATTATATTTTTCAAAACACTTGAAAAAAACATAAAACCCTAAAAAAAGATTAAAAAACAAAAAAAAATAGACTTCATTGCAAAAAATAAAATTGGTGAATTTGTATTCTGGGGGGTGATCATCACAGATGACATGATTTCAAGAAGAATAAAGGGTTTGGGAAATCCCAAAGATTTCAGTTTGAAATTAAAAAAAAATGGATTCCAAAATCCCTTCGACTAGATTTGGTTTATGAAAATGCACCTCTCAAAGTTTAGCATGGATCATTTGGTTAAGTTGTGCATGTTATGTTTTCAGAGAAAGCATTACAACCACAAACTTTAGACCTCCCTCGATGCACATTGATTGGTAAGTTTTGAAATTTTACTCCTAATTCTCTTTTGTACTAGGTTTAATCACAATAGGAGGGAGTTTCAGATGATTTTGTATAGATAAGGGGGAAGGATTTTCATTATTGTTTTTGTCTCCCCCATTTTTCAAAATAAAGTTCATCGGATCAAATAATGGTTCGTGGAAAAGCACGGTTTTTTTACTCATCTTTGGGGATCTAATTTCAATCCACATGTAACTCAAATTAAATTTATACCTTTTTGGATTTAACTACCTTCCCTCCCTTCGGAATATCGAGGATTAAATTTAGTTGAAACATTGGGGAATCAAATGCATATTTTATTGGCCCATGATCTAGTTCAATTTGATAACACAAATCTCTCTATTAGATTATGTATTATATTAGACATCACATGTAAAATACCTTCTTCCCTATAGATTACCTATAAACATGGGCTTTGGAATCAAAATATATTGTTTGATACTCCATAGGAAGTGTCAAAAAAATACAATAAGTCTAGTCACTTCTCTATTGACAGTAATATATCCCTCCTAGTATTCCCTAACCCAATTTCAGACCCTTGACTTTGTGCCCTTCTAAAGTCTTCTTCGATAGTTGTGTTAACATTAGATTTATTTGTTGAACTACATTTTACTTTGAGTCTTCCCAACGTGTCGCATGTTTCTCCCACTATATTTCTGGAGGGAAGGGTACTCCAAAACACATTTCAACAGAGTGTGATCCAAGTTTCAGATTGAGTGGCCTTTTTGAGTTGGTTTAAACATATTTTTTTACAATATAGAAATCATATTTTAAGGGTGTTGAGTAATAGCTACTCTAAGTTACTATGTTTTCATCTTACTCCCCACCCTTCCACTCTTTAGTTTTAAATATGTGTTCAGAGGTGTGTAGTTAATTTTTTGGTTATCATTCATCAAGCATTTTCTACATGTGATACTATGGTAGAGTTTTTTCACCTCAGACAACCTTTTATGGATAGTGAAATAAATGGTATGATTGGGGAAATTCTCTTTCAAGTCTATTCCACTATGATTGATGAGATTGTTGATTAAGTAGAAGGGGAACCAATCTCATTGCCCTTATCCCTTGCACCTCCATCTATCCTGCAAAATCCTCAGGCCTTTTTGCAAAGTCTTTCTTGTAGAGTTAAAGGTAAAGTGGGAAGGCCATCTAAGAGTAGTAAAACTTTAAATGAAATTAAAGCAGGACTTCAGACAAATTTGGATAGAAAAATGTGGCCTTGGAGATCTTTTCACTCCTGAAAGAATTCATTAAGATACTATTATGGAATGTTAAGGGGCTTGAATGCTCCTAACAAGAGTCACCTCATAAGATATAAAATTTTTACTTCAAGGGCTTATGTTATTATTTTGTGTTGGATGATATTAGTTTTTTGTACTGATCATACTGTTGATATTCATGTTTTATCACTGATGTCAACATATGTTTTGTGGAGAGGATAGACTAGTTACTTAAGTGGCAGAAGTGCAAGACACTGTACAGATGATTCATAATGATCAAAGTTGGATATATGAAGAAGGATGTGTGTTGACCTTATTTCTAAGTTCTCTTGGCTTTATGTTGCATATTGTGGATGTTACAGTTGATTTGGTGAAGACTGGTTTCTGGACTGTAATTGTGATGTTGGGCAAAGCAGGTCTCTATGTTTTGAGTACATCTTTCTGGAAAAAGTATTTTAGATGAAGCGAGATTCTTGGTGGACAGTCGACATATGCTGGAATAATGGGTTGAGTTTGATTGTTGTGTGATTACTCGTGATGTCAATTGTGGCGTATATTTTGGAGGAGACCTATTAGGTGGCTGACTTCAGACATGTAGCGTGTAAAATGAATTGTGAGTGTGGATTGCAGATCTAGAAGCATACGCAATGAATTGTATTTGATTTTTAATTTTTATAGGTACCATGTGTATCTTAGCAAGGGTTTATATAATTATCTTTATATTGGAAAGCCTTAATTGGCCGACATAATCAATTGTTTGTATATTGGGAAAGCTTAATTGGCCAACCTAAAGAATTATGTAAGGGGGTATATATGTGAGATATTTTCTTTTGGAAAGATGTTGTAGAGATTAAAAATGGAAAAGAAGTGAAATTTGTGAGGCTTGTTTTGTTGCTGGATGTAGAGCAGATTTCTGTGACAAAGTACTTCATTGGAACTAACCAAGCAAAGACAGTTGCTATCAGATAGTTCACAGGATTGTATATTTTCTATATACACTTGTTTGGATTGTGAATCCTTGAGGTTGGTTTTAACCTTCTTTGGGAAGTATGCCTGGGCAGTGAGCCTACTTCTTTTCTTGAAACCTAACAGGGACTATGTACTGTAATGTTGTAATAAGCTCCTAACAGAGCTAAAACTTTTAACAAGGATACTATACTCTCAATACATTATTTTTGGGTGCTAATTCCCACCAGGGTTTTACATTAACAGAGTTTCCTTGACAACAAGTATTGTGTTATGGTGTTGGCATTTACTGTGTTATCATTTGCATTGCAGTTTTGGCTAATAAATGTTAAAGTTTAATAATCTATATTACAACTGATTCACCCCCCCCTCTCATTTGTCTTGTGGATGGTTATTCCTAACAATTGGTATCATAGCTAATGGTCCTTAGAGATAAAGCTTAACAGCTTGAGGTGATCCTGAAGATGACTTACTACATGAAGGATAGTCTAAAATTTTATCTTGAAAACTTTGACAGTTGGAATAACAAGATGAGAACACACTTACTATGTTTGGGAATTGACTATTGGATGATCACAAAGAAGAGTGAAAATATTGTGACTGAGGATGAATTGGAGAATGATACTGAAGATTAAAAGAAGTTATTTTCATGTAATATGGTTTCAAGGGAATCCTTGATCAGCGCACTTTCTGAAGGTTAATTCATATAAGTAAAAGACCTGGACTCTGCACATGAGATATGGACAAGATTAGAAGCATTGTATATTGGAGATAAGTTTACTAAATAGACAAAGCTACAGAACTGGAAGACAAAAATGGAATCAATGAAGATGAGATAAGATGAGAACATTAGGGAATATGCATAGAGAATTAAAGAAGTGGTTACTGAGATCAAAAACTCTGGAGGCACTTACAGTGAGGAAGAAGTGATTGCAAAGATACTCAGATCTTTGACACCTATCTATGAAACCAAAGTATAGGATATAGAGGAGATTATACCTTTGACACCAAACTTTACTAGAGAGATGTTGATCGGTAAGCTAACTACTTTTGAGGCCACAGAATTGGGAGATTCTTTACCTAAGGTTGAGTAAGCATTCAAGGCGACCGTGCATAAGAAAAAAAAGACCTTATCTGGAAATGCGAGCACCAACAGTGGTGACCTGAGAGAAGAGCTTGGATTCTATGTTGATGAATGGGAAAAGATACAGGAAGAAGAAAGGAAGCTAGATGAAGTAGTGGCACTGATTTATAGAAGAGAAAAGAGAGGTAAGGGAAAATTTGAAGGAAAATTACCTTTGAATTTTTTTTCATGTAACAAGATTGGTCATTTTGGATCTAGATGTCCTACAAGAGTTCCAAAGCACAAACCTAAGTTTTTCAAGTCTAAGTATTCAAAAGAAAAGGAATTATATTATGCTAGTGAATGTGTATCTGATGATGATGATGACTATGATGAAATTGGATTTATTACCATTAAGGATGATGAACCTATGCATGAGGAAAAATCCTTAGTATCCTATGTTGAAAATAAATCTGAATGGGTTATAGACAGTGGTTGTTCACCTCATATGACTGGAGATAAAAATAAGTTTGTGAGTTTGAAAATACATGATGGTGGTGTTGTCAAATTTGGTGACAATACTCCTAAGCTTATCATTGGAATAGGATCTATTTCCCTAGATGGGAAGACTAATACTGACAATGTATTACTTGTTGATGGACTTAAGCATAATTTGTTGAGTGTTGGACAATTAGTGGACAGGGGTTATCAATTAAAATTCATTGATGGGAAATGCTCTATCAGAACTAAATCAGGAGACTTGATCGCATCTGGTACTAAATCTAGAGGTAATGTATTTGAATTGAGCACATCTAAAACTTCTTGTTTTATTGCAAAGGTTGATGATAGTTGGTTATGACACAAAAGATTTTGTCATGTTAACTTTGATAACATTGTGAAGGTGAGTATGAAAAAAGCAATAAGAGATCTACCTAAGATTGTGAATCCATCTAACACTATGTGTAGAGAGTGTGTTATGGGGAAGACAACTAGAAGCACTTTTAAAAGAAAAGCTTATTCAAAAAAAGGGAAGTTGGATCTGGTGCATACAGATTTGTGTGGTCATATAAGAACTAGATCATACTATGGTGGAAGGTACTTTATACTTTTTGTTGATGATTTTTCTAGGATGATGTGGGTTACATATTTGAGAGATAAATCTGAAGCATTTGACAAATTCAAGTTATTTAAAGAAAAAGTTGAGAATGAATCTGGCCTAAAGATAAAGTGTTTGAGATCAGACAGAGGTGGTGAGTTTACATCAGAGTTATTTAATTCATATTGTCAAGAGCATAGAATATTCATACAGGCATTTGCACCTAGGACACCACAACATAATGGGATTGTAGAGTGAAGAAATAGAACTATATTAGATGCTGCAAGGACTATGCTACTAGAAGGTAATGTATCACATGTTCATTGGAGAGAAGTTGTTGGTACTGTTGTGTACACTTTGAATAGAATTCAGATTAGAGAAGGTACAGATAAAACTCCTTATGAATTATAGTTTGATCATACACCTACTGTAAAATATTTTAGAATATTTGGTAGTAAATGTTATATCAAGAGAGACGATGAGATAGGCAAGTTTGATGCTAGAAGTGATGAAGGAATTTTTCTTGGTTATCATACTAAGAGTAAAGCATATAAATGTTACAATCTGAGATTGAGGAAGTTGATTGAAAGCGCCAATGTTAGGATAGATGAAAAGTTTCAGATTCTGGAAAGAATATATGACTGTGGTCAGATTATAGAAATGAAAGAGGTTACTATTGAACCTGAAGAACCTCTGATGGTTGACAATGAGACTGAAGATGAACTGATTGAGGTTACTAAGACTCCTAAGACACTAAGGTATGTAAAGAAGAGCCATCCTAAAGATCAAATAATTGGTGATGTAAGTAAGAGCATGATGACAAGATCTAAATCTAGAGAAGATATTTGTTTGATTTCTCAATTTGAACCAAAAACTACTGATGAAGCATGTAGAGATGAATCTTGGACTAAATCTATGGAAGAAGAAATTGAACAGATAAAGAATAATAATAATTGGGAATTGGTTCCAAGACCTAAGAACAAAAATGTGATTGGTACTAAATGAGTTTTTAGAAACAAGATGGATGAGGAAGAAACAGTGGTAAGAAACAAGGTTAGACTGGTATGTAAAGGATATTCACAACAAGAAGTCATATACTATGAAGAAACATTTTCTCATCACAGTCTGTGAATGTGGCATGTTTGTTAGCAGCTATATGGTTAACCATCGTTTGGAAGCTCTCAGGGGTCACATCCCTTGGGAAAACTACATTCTGAAGGGCTTGGTCAAGTGCTTGTTTATGCTACGAAGATATGCGCAAGAGGTCAAACATGGAGATTTGGGCAGGCATGTGCTTTAGCTGATCCACTAGGCTTGTCTGTGGATATGAGGCTGCTTGAGGGTTGGCTGGTGTAGTAGATGAGGAAGGTGCTCCTTGCAAGACAACTTTGGTATGATGGGTGGTTACAACACATTTGTTACCTTGGTCTCTGATAGTGATCATAGCCACATGGCTATCTGAAGGATTAAGGAAATTGATAACGTTATCACTATTGGCATAAGTATAGTTGACCTGTTTGGACTGTCCACCTGACTTAGAGGCTTTCCCTTTATTGTGATCATGAAATGTATCGTTGAATATCGTATGATCAGTTGTTCCTTTGGTTTGGGTATTTGTTACATCGATGACCACTGTGTCAATCAGATCTTGGATAACGTGTTCCAATCACTAACAATTGGGTGTTTTGTGTCCTTTCACCTGATGAAACTCATAGAAATCATTGTCATTGTACCACCTGGGATTGATTGCATCGTGTTCATATTCCCTGATTTCTAGGAGAGTGATGTTGTTTGATTGTATCAACTTTCGCAAAGCTGATTCTATCGACTCTCCCAATGGTGTGAAGTCTCGTTGCTGAAATTGAAACCGTGGTTTGCATTGAGTATGTTGCTAATAGTTTGACATACGACCGCTTGGACAAGGGGAGGTTGAGTTTGAGTGTATTCTTGTGGAGCGGGCACCGTAGGTTGTTGGTTGGCCACAGGTGCACCTTGCAGTGACACTTTGGGTTGTGCGTAGTTGACTGTCTTCACATCAATGACACCATTGTTAGTGACATTTTTGTTTTTATTCCACCACTTAGCTTTGTCCATTGCAATCTTGTTTGTATTCATTTGGGTAGGATCTGCAAGGATTCCTCGTTTGACTAAGTTTTGCTCACAACGAACTCCTCGTTTGATGAGTTGTGTAAAGTTCGGAGCTACCTGCAATTCTATTGTGAATGACATGTCGGGAATCAGATTGTCAACGGACATGACTGTTAGGTGTTGTTTGGGTACATCATATGTTATTCAATTTGTAGTATTCCTCCATCTTTGTAGGAATTTCACAAAATACTCTCCATCATTTTGTTTGATATCACAAAGATACTTGATGCTGACCTTGCGCTCGATGTTATGATGGAAGTGAGCGATGAACTTTTTAGCCAACTCACCCCATGACATAATTCCATGAGGTAGATGTGAGAACCTTTCCATTGCTGGTTTGACTAAGCTTTGTGGGAATAGTCGCATTAAGTATGTCTCATCATGTGCAACTTCGACACAACTAGCAAAAAACTCTTGGATATGTTCAATAGGGTTGTTATTTCCCCTATATATGTCAAATTTCGGTACTGAGAAGTGAGTTGGTAATGGAGACATGTGAAGAGAGTGATCAAAGGGGTATGAGTATAAATCCTCTACAGTGTAGGATTTAGTTCGCCCCTAATTTTGCATATCCATCATTTGGGTTTGAAGGGTCTGCACTTGTTGGATCAACATGTCTATTTGATACTGAGGTTGATGTGTGACATTGTACCTCTGTATTGTAGTAGGTATGAGGTTGTGCCTCTGCGTCCCTTGAGTAGGAACATAGGACCTCATCCTTGGGACTTGATATTGATTTCCCACCACATGATTCTGAAAGGGGGGAACGTGAGTGGCCCAAGGTGGGTTTTGTTGTGTTTACTGATGGGGTTGAGGTTATTATTGTTGTTGTTGAAGCTGGGGTTGATATTGCTGGGGTTAGGGTTGCTGCTACTGAAGTTGGGATTACTGCTGTTGGGGTTGAGGTTGTTGCAGCTGAATCTGGGGTTGAGGTTATTGTAGCTGAAGATGGGGTTGCTGCTACTGGATTTGGGTGAGCAAAGGCGTAACCTTGGGTGGTCATTGACTAAAAGTCAGTCCCGCAGAGATGGATCCTTGTGGGAATGATGTTTTGACCCCAAGGCTAGTAGGGATTGACTGCGGTAGCGACATGGTGGAAAAAGGTTACCGCTTGTTGGTGGGATGGAAGGCATAGCATGAGAGCTTGCTTGACCAAGCCATAAGACTGAAGGTGGAGGCATACTTGTGACCATGGGTACACTTAGTTGGGTTCCTGTCATGCTTTGAGTGGAAGATGTGCTTGCTTGGTTTGCGCAATTGGTTTGATTGGATATCGTCTGTGCCAATGTTGGTATTGTCAAAGGTGGGAAAATTTGAGAAACCATAGGTAGTATTTGAGAGGGCTGAGTAGTGTTTTGACCTACGAGAGGGTTTTCAGGCCATATGGTCAACACACTGAATTCAGCGGGGAGTTTGAATCCTTTCTTTATCAGTATGGCTAAGAAACGTTCGGGGTTCCTCTCTATAATAGTGTCAACTACTTATGCGAAATAGGCATCTTTCTCTATATCATCGAGCTCCTCTTCTGTGACATTTTGGAACATGGCTAGCCCACAGAGATTTTCAACAAATAGAGTAGAACTGGTATTTGTGAATGGATTGTCTTCTCGCTCTGTTTCCCAAGTAGGGAATCTGTTGATATATGACTCATTAGGTTGTGTTCTAGCCTTTGAACTTGTGTAAGGCCCTCCATGAGGTGTTTGAGACATAGTGTGGTCCAGATTTTGTAACTAAAACAAGTGGTGTAAAGAAAACAAAAAAGGATAACCTTTCTAAGGAAGTCCGAGTTATGTTTTGGACAAGGGTAATTCTAAGGACGGATGTTGATTTATCTTGATCTCAAATTTTTGATGATGTAAGAATAATATTTGTCGACCTTTGCCTGGGACAAAGTCACTGATAGAGATAATGATGATGTTTGAGATGATGAGATCAAGATATTTCAAGTCTGAACTTTTGAACTAACAATGCTTGGACAATAATCATGCTTCCAAAGACGGGATGATATTTAATGTTTAGAGATTCACACTATGTTCTTCACATTTTTCTGGGATAGATACTGGTCTTTGACACTAAATGGAGAGTATTTCCAAGGCTTTAGGTCAAAACAGGCGTAAAAATGTCTCTGGTTAACTGGGGCAAAACTCCACCAATTTTGACAAAGTAAATGGTCGATTGTGGTACTTTATCACCGATTGCGGTAATAAACAGGTCAAATGTGGAAATAAACAAGTTAATTACGGCAAACTTCTGTCAATTGCGGCAAAATGTGGGCAATTGCGGTAAAAGTGGAAACATTCTAAAAAAAGACTCAAAAGGTAGATCTCATTGTCTGACAATTTCAATTTTTTGGAACAAGGCTTCTGATTTGAAAAACAGTTGATGTTGACAACCCTAGACTTTAACATGTTTGACTCGTTTTGACAGTTTTGATGTTTGTTTTTCATTTTGGAAACTGATCAAAGAACAAGCACAAAGACAAAGTGTTTTGAAGAATGCAGGCTGACATGTGTATGTTCTACAACTTTTTCAAGTTGAAATGTTATCACAAGGTCTCAACAATGAACAATCAGATTTAATCTATGTCAATGGCTTCAAAATACAATATTATAGTCTCAATGCTTGAACATCCGTTAGCTCACACAACAATTGTCACACTACCAGGACACGAAGGTCCACGATGTAGGCACCCCTGGTTTTGCCATTGCCAGGTATTGTTACCGTGGAGTGAAGATCTCTTTCACTACACAAATACCTTGGAACACATATGTTGGGAATCTTGGGGGGGAAATTCTGCAACCCCTTGCACTATAATAAGGTATTTGTTCAAAGGTAGATCAGGTTGGCCTCTAATTAACAAGGTTGTAGTAAGGGTCTGTGGCATCTATCCAATCAGTTTGTACGTGTGTGACTCACTTAAGAGCCTAGTTGACCACGTTGGCTCCTTAGGGATATTCACTTGATCTAAACTGTCATTAACACACCTCGCCCGAGCTTGGCTAGATAAGAAGAAACTTTGGTTCGCGCCTTGTTTATATACCGATCGAAAGGATTACCGGTTTAAGGTCATTCTTTGAGGAAGAAGCGCATTCCTCGGACATGCCTTTCTAAAAAGTATAAAGGTGTCTACTCTAATAGATTGTGCAAGTGCACCCAAAACTCAAGACACAAGGTAAATCGATTAAGCTCCAAAAGTTTGAAATGTGAACTAAGCTACACCACCATACAAGAAAAAGTGTTCAGTTTTAAGCCCAAAAGTAGGAGTTGATCGCTTGTTCAATTTTAATGCACCAAATTGAGAGATTCTTTGCCTTTGTTCAATTTTAGTCTCCACGTTAATTTTAAGCACCAAATTCTGAAATGTGAGATGTGAGATGTGTGACAAACACTATTCTTTTTAAACCCAAATCGACAAGTGAATGAATTTTATGTTGTATTCTTATCTTGTCTCCTCGATTCGAACCTGCCAAAGAAAGTGTTTAGTATCTCAAGAAATTAAAGCTTTTCAATCCAAAACAACATAATATATAGAAACTCCAGGATTATTGAGATTGCTGAAATTAATGGTGACTTTATACTTACTTGAAAATCTCTTGATTAAATCAATGTACCTTATGTATACCTCACTTTGAGCTTCAGTTGCGATTGTGAGAATAGCCCTTTGTTGCGATTGATAGTTGGTGGTTCTCCTTATTGCAACTCTCAATGCTCTAGCACCTGGTATGCGTCTGATTACCTTCTTTGTCATTCACTATCAGTCAGCCTTGCACAAAAACCAAGAAAAATAGACATAAATGTGTCTTTTATGTCAATTACGATACTGGTTGTTCAATTGCAACAATCTCATGTCAATTGCGATAGAATGTTGGCAATTGCAGAAAATAACTCTATTCTGCAGTATAATGCTTTCGTTTGCAACACAGATCGGTCAATTGTGGTAAAGCACAGGCAATTGTGACAAAGCACAGGTAATTGCAGTCAAATACAGACAATTGTGACAAAGTGCTTGAAGACAGAAAGAAAAAAGATGACAGAATAGCGATGTGAAAGCCTGCAATCAATTGCGGTATTAAACCAGTCAATTGTGACACTATTTTGTCAATTGCGGTAAAATACCAACAATTGCAAAATAACACATATATCGAGAAAATGTTGAAAATTTAGGTCTGTGACCGTATGACCTTGGCTGATTGATTCTGTCTGTTGTCTGCAAGAGATATTTGGGCTGTTTGCTTCACGTCAGGCTCACCAAAATGTACGCCTCTTTTCATGATTTGTGGTTCCCAAGCTTTCCAAAGGCTAAGGTTAGTAGCATCGGTTTACAATGATAGAAATCAAATACACATAACTACTAATAACAAATACTTAAATGTAACCAATCAAATGTACAAGCAAAGAAAGGAAAAGAAATGAATGCAAACCCCAAAGTGCTTGAAGCTTCTATTGTCTCTCTCTACTCCTCCTGAAACGTTGTTTTTGATGCTCAGTATTGGTGTGGGCAGCGTCTACGACTTGAGAAGCGTCAAGAATTTGATACTTGAAATGTGTGTGTGATCGCAAGATGGCTTGAATGCTAGAACCAAACTGACAGAGTAATGGCCTACAAGAGCTTGAAATCCTAGATCCTTCTAATGGGTATGAAGGATTTATTATATAGGAATTGGGGATGATATGAACGGTTGAGATCAATCCCAGAGATAGGGAGATGAATGGTTGAGATAAAAAAGAACTAGATAAGCCATCAATAAACTCTGTATGCACCCTAAAATGGTTCTCCTCCTATTTTTGATAAAGAACCTGTTGTGGTGCTAAGGGGTCCCAACTCTAGAAGGTCATCTCAAGCCCTTAATGCTGTTACCCGAAGTCAAGGTCCTGTTGTCATTAAATGGCCTAATTCAAGTCAATCCAGTAAGCCTAAGCAAGTGGCGTCAAAACCTGTTACCTTGAAGCCAGCTGTCAATCCTAAATTGAACTACAATCTTGTTGATCAGTTACAAAGAACACCCGCTCAGATTTCGATCTTTGAGCTTTTAGAATTGTCTCCAAGACATAAACAAATTCTTGAGGATGCTTTGCATACGGCAAATGTCCCCAACAACTTAGATATTGATCAATTTCAGAATATGGTTAATCACATTGCTAGCCCTCATTACCTTACATTTTCTGAAGATGATGATAAATATTTGAGCCATCCGCACAATCTTTCCCTTCATATTGAGGTCATGATCCATAGAACCCGTGTTA
>MU224322.1:7329-24451 GCA_018584345.1 Thuja plicata | reverse complement strand
TTTAATTAAAAGAGGGGTTTTTCTTTCAACTAAATAAATTAGAAGAATTTTATTTAATTAAATGGGAGGAATTGAATTTAATTAAATAAGAGGAATTTAATTAAAAAGGAGATTAAATCTTTTAATTAAATAAGAGGAATTTCATTTAATTAAAATGGAGATTAAATCTTTTAATTAAATAAAAATGGTCAAACCTTAGGAAATATTGAAATAATTGAATTATTGAATTAATTACAATTTGATCAAGGAAATTGATTTGAATTGAAAATATTCCAAAGCATTGATTCAGAAATTTGATAAATTGATAAAATGATAAATGGGGCCCAAAGTCTAGGAGACCATTTTATGGTGCATACAAACTCCACCTCTTCAATTGGTAAAAAGGAGATAGAGTTTGGTTGACTGAAGAGCTAATTGTGAGTTACCTTTTAGAACTGAAGAGGTGGGTGGAGTTACCCATTTGAAATGAAGAAATGGGTGGAGTTACCCATGTGAACTGGAGAAATGGGTGGGGTTACCCATGTGAAATGGAGAGATGGGTGGAGTAACCCATGTGATCTGATTAAGGATTATCTCTTTGAAAATAAATAAATATTTAATTCATTTATGTAATTAAAGTTTTCAACATGTGAGATAATTGAATTCTTTTTGATTTAGAATTGCTTTATTGAATAAAATTAAATTATTTTAATTTGAAGAATTTAATTAGTAAGTTTAAATATTTCAATTTAAACTCTAGGAAATTGAATTTAATTAATTAATTACTGGTAATCAATTAAGGTTAATTAATTAATTAAAATTAATTATTTAATTAATTTTAGAAATTTGATTAGATGATTTGGAGAATGAATTTAGAAGAAAATAGATGATTAATTAACGATTAAAAAACTATTAATTAATAGATGAAAATTAGTGTTTTAATGTCAAGTCGCAAGTCTGTCCATTTTAGGGTGTCTACAATAGTAATGAACAAGACATAAACAATAGAAAGGAAGGATAGATACATGGAGATGAATTGAACAACAATAATAGTATAGACATAATTGAAAAGTGAAAGTGAATTGAATGCCAAGGAATCCAAACAAACCACGAGGATGCCAAATAGCCAGTAAGGTTATAGAAAATTAAGAATGAAATGAACGTGAAGGAACCAATACAAAGAATAAGTTTGTAAAGGTGTAAGGATGTAAAATAGAAATGAACAAGAAGGAAACAATAGTTTGAAAATCAATTGAATGACCAAGATAGTATAGCTATTATAGAAAAGTGAAAGTGAATGCAAATAAACCATGAGGATGTGTAACAACCAATAAGAGTATAGAAAATTGAAAATGAAATGGAGGAGGAAAGAATACAAAAAAACTAGGTGAAGCTAGTCAATATGTAAGGGTGTGAAATTGAAATGAATAAAACAGAAACAATACAAAGGATAGGTACTTGAAAGTGAATTTAACAACAACGATAATGTTGTTACCATAAAAACAAAAAATGAATTGAATGTGAAGTAATATTGTTACCACAGAGAATAGAAAGTGAATGGAATGTGAAGGAATCGAAACAAACAACGAGGATATGAAATATACAATAAGGGTATAGAAAACTGAAAAATGAAAAGAACGATATGGATATAGTAAACTGAAAATGAAAAGAACAATAAGGGTATAGAAAACTGAAAATTAAATGAACATGATAGAAACAAACAAAAAAAAGTAAGGGTATAGAAAACTAAAAAAATAGAACATGAAGTATGTAGGTTTGTAAACATACCTTGAAAATAAACTTCAATTCTTTTTGCTCCATGTCTTGTGCTTTCTTCCCGCTCTTCGATAGATGTTGAATGACATGAACGAGAAGAAGGGGTTTGTTTGAAGTCTACTTATATGTAACAAGTTTGCTCTGTTGGTGCGATGTATTTAATTTATGTACTATTTTAAATTTGAGTTTTGAATTCTCATCTTTAGTTGCAAATCCGATTACTACTTTAATCTCAAATTTGATGGCCTTTGAATGTGAATTGGTGGCCTTACTCACAATTTATTGTTGAATGCAGGTGGTTTAATGCTGAAACGACCACAAGGTGCACACTTGAGGTGGAATGAAGCAACAAACTAGCTGGATTGATGGGACTTGGTCACGTTAATTGATTTAGGGTGGTCACATCTTAGTAGGCACTTGTGGTCTTAGTGTTTAGATTGCATCGCCAATATGCAACTTGTTTTGGGCTAGTACTTGTCCACGTGGCAATATTTGCTTATTACTGTGGTTTATGGCTTAGGTGGCGAGCCTCATAAACATGTAAAGAATTATCATGTGATGTTTTGGCATTGGATTTACTTTAAATCATATTAGATGGTGATTTTGTTCTGAATGACCTAGTAGACTGCACGTCATAACCTGTAAAAAACATATATTTATTGTCAATGATACTTTTTGTGGGCAATTACTTATACGAGTTTCATTTTATACATTTTGACTTTTTACCTCTCACATACTGACCTCTATACATGTGTGGGGCCCAAACATCTCCACTAACATATCACCTTTAAGACCCTAAGCACATATTGGGTCCTCTTAATAATCAAATTTATTCATACTTATAATAACACCAAACACTTTAAAAAAAATAGTAAGTTCAATTTGTTTTTCCCTCCACCCAAAAAAAAAAAAAAAAAAAAAAAAANCTTATAATAACACCAAACACTTTAAAAAAAATAGTAAGTTCAATTTGTTTTTCCCTCCACCCAAAAAAAAAAAAAAAAAAAAACAAATTAAAGCAATATGCTGGGTACAACAAAGATAGGTAGAATTGCCTTTCTAGGGCCGGCACCGAGGGTAGGTAATTGAAATGGATAATACCGAATTGTTTATCCCGCCGAATCTCTCAAAATATCTCACAAAATATCAGGAAACTTTTTTTTTCCACGTCTGCATAATTTTAGCTCTGGTTAAGAGGTGATTAATGCCTCTAGGGTCTTTTTAACCACGGGTTGAGAGCTGTAAGGGTTCTAGCGGGTGATTGTAAACTAGAGTTGTACGAATTTCTTGGAACGCGTTGATTTAAACCATAGGTCACGGCGGGTTAAGAGTTTAGGGTTTTAAATAGCCCGGAGGTGAAGGGTTCAAAGCACGCTCTGGAGACTGGCCCCTGCCGTCTCATACCCTGTGTTTTCTGGTTCTGGTTATCGGTAGTTTGTAGTTGCAGGTTTGAAGGATTCTCTTTAGCTCAAAAAATGGCTGCCGCTGATGTTGAATTCCGCTGCTTCGTTGGCGGCCTTTCCTGGTCCACCGATGACAGGAGCTTGAAAGACGCCTTCAGGGCTTTTGGCGAAGTCATGGATTCAAAGGTTATTTCTGGTTTTGTATTGTTTCTCTGTTTGTGAAAATACACTTGAATTGATGCGGTAGATCTGTATTTTCTGTTATTTATTTGTTGTTGTGTACAAATTTGTTGTAGGTTGTGAGCGACCGAGAGACTGGAAGATCTCGAGGGTTTGGATTTGTAACCTTTATGGACGAGCAGTCCATGAGAGATGCTATTGAAGGGATGAATGGACGGGACTTGGATGGGAGAAATATTACTGTAAACCGTGCTCAAGCCAGAGGAGGCGGTGGCGGTGGTGGAGGCGGTGGTTACCGCGGGGGTGGTGGTGGAAGTGGAGGATATGGTAGTGGTGGTGGTGGTGGAGGCTATGAAAGTCGCCGAAGTGGAAGTGGAGGTGGGGGCTATGGTGGGGGTGGCCGTGAGCGATCTGACCGTGGCTACGGTGGAGGAAGCCGTGATGGTGGAGGATACGGTGGTTATAGTGGCGGCGGCGGTGGCGGGTCTCGTTATGGAGGAGGTGGTGTGTCTGATGATGGTGGTTGGAGAAGTTAGTTAGGGTTTCGATATTACATTGTTAGTTTGTTTCCTTCAGGGTTGTGGTGTATAGGATGACTATGCAAATTCAAAACAGTGTTATCTCTTTTTGATTGTATCCTTGTGGAGTAAGAATCTATACCGGTTTTTGATCTATGATGAATGCAAGCACATGATCTATATAATTAGAGATTTTATATTAGAGTTGAGAGTAAGTGCTTGGAGGATTTAAACATGATTTCTCTGGTAAACTTGTCATTTTTTTGTATACTAGGGCATCTTTTCTGTAGCTATATTAATCTTAAAATGTAGACAATTCTTTGAGTAATTTAATGGATTATAGGTCTTTTTTTGGTTTCCTTAAGTAGAATGAGATGCCTTGCTTTTTTGGTTTCCTTAAGTAGAATGAGATGCCTTGCTCTACTAGTTTTAAATATTTGGAGGCTTTGAACAAGATTTTCTCTGCCAGATGTGTCGTTTTGTTTACTAGGGTTTCTTTATTTGGAGGCTTTGAACAAGATTTTCTCTGCTAGATGTGTCGTTTTGTTTACTAGGGTTTCTTTTCTGTAGCTATTTTTATTTTAAGTATTGATAATTCTCCGAGTCTGTTGACGAATAATTTAAGGGATTTAAGGTCTAATTGGTTCCTATAGTAGAAGAAGATTGCTTGTTCTACTAATTGTTAATTTCCTGTTTCTTCTGGTCGTGGTGTTCAGATCTGTTTTTTGACCGAGCTTATTAAATGTTAATCTTTGTTTTAGGATAGGATTATCTTGTTTGTTAAGTCTTAATGTTTTGTTATTTCATGGTATCAAGCTTTGGTAAAAGTCTAGATAAGGGAAAATTACTCGAAATGATTTGGAAAGGTTTGTTTTGACACATCTTGACAATTTCACTGCTCAGGTTTTTGGTATTTTTTTTTTCATTCACTTTCAAGGTTATATGATATTTTTCGAAGAACGAGAGAAGAGTATGGTGTTCTTCTTCATAACCTTTCTCAAAAGGATGAGAGAACAGTATTGAGAGAGGGATTAGTAGGGTGTTTCTTTTACAAGAGACCAGATTAATTAATTTGCTTATTTGCTCACAAAAAGCTTGTAATATGTCAAAGGGAATTAGGGTAGGACTTTATACCTGTCAAAGGTTCCTTAATATTTGTGGAAGGTTCAATTCTTTTGTTGGCAAAAGGTTAGAAGGTTAAAAAGGTTATAACATCAGTTGATTAACTGAAATTTTAATATTATTGAAGGTTGTTATTTAGTGTTGGATCTTTACTATAAGAGATCAAGACTTTTTTCCTTTATTTATTTATTTATTTTTGGCATGTTTTAAGGTTATAACATCTCTCAAATCTTTTTCTTTTGTTGGCTTGTTTAAGGTTATAACATCTCTCAAATCTATTTTTTTGCCATGTTTAAGGTTATAATATCTCTCAAATTTTTATATTACTGAAGGTTTTAAGTATTATAGGATTTATCAAGGGATCTTTCTGGTAAGAGATCAAGACTTTTTAGATTTGGGCAATATAAGGGAGCAGATTAATTTGCTTTTCACTCTTTCTGGTAAGAGATCAAGACTTCTTAGATTTGGGCAATACAAGGGAGCAGATTAATTTGCTTGTAAAAAGGTTATAACATCTGTTAAAGGGACGAAGGCTTGATTTTTAGCTGGTAAAGAATCTTGACATTGGTTGTAACATTTGTCTAAGCCTTGTAATATCTCTCAAAAGAGTGTAGGGTAAGGGATTAGGGAGATTAGGGTAAGGATCAGAGTAGGTTTTCACTTGTTGAAGGTTTGTAACATTGGTTATTGCTTAAAATATCTGTTAAATGGATGAGGGTTATGATTTTTCACATCTGCTAAAAGATATTAGGGTAAGTGATTAGGCCATGCTTTTTATAATTAATTTACAATTAAAAAGTTTGTAACATTGATTTTAACATCTGTTAAAGGGACTAGAGTTATGATTTTTCTCCTCCTGAAGATTTTTTAAAGGGATCAATTATTTATTTCTTGTTGTAAAAGGTAATAACATTAGTTTAACATCAGTTGAAGAGAAGGTTATAATTCAGTTGAAGAGAAGGTTGTAACATCAGTATAGGATGTTCGACTTGCTGGAGTTTTTTTATTATTTATTTTTGTATTATTAGTTATTAGTTGTAGAAAACGTTCTAATATCCATCAGATAGAGCAGGGCAGGATTTGTCATCTGCTAAAAGTTTTTAACTTTTATCAAAGAGATTGGGTTGTTAAGATTGAAGATTTTACAATGATTTAAAATGACTTTCACAAGAAAGATTAAATAGTCTATAAAATCTGAAATTCAGATACATACAATAACACTACATAATTCAAAAAATGTAGAGTATTTTTGACTAACTGGGATAGAAAATATTTAGAATATTCATTTTAACATTAAGAAAAGAAAATGTAGAATATTTTTGACTAGCTTGGGAGATAGAAATTATTTAGAGTATCTATAACTAACATGAATAAAAGAAGTCTCTAAAATTTATATTAATTAAATAAGTGAATTACATTTTTCTCAACCGACTTTAAATAGTTATTATTTTTACAGTCTGAAATTCATATTCTGAGTGGAGTAACCTATTATTGTAGCTTTAATAAGAAATCCAATTTTTGAAAGTGGAGTGACCTATTATTGTATAGCTTTAATAAGTATTCTGATTTTTGAAAAGTCTGTATCACTATTGAATAAGAGGAATTTGCTTAATATTTACTCTTTATCAATTATTTTTATTGTCCACTATAATTAAAAATATCTTGATGGTTATTATAATTAATCATATTTTGATGGGTAATACAAATAGCAATATTGGAGATATACTAGTTTTTAAGATTTGTATTTTAATACATCGATCTTTGTTGCATGTTGTATGTAAATTTGTGTATTCTTATTGTCAATGTGGCTTATGTTGTATGTAAATTTGTGTATTCTTATTGTCAATGTGGCTTATGATCTGAAATGGCCATTAAAAATTACACACACTATGGTGATTCATTCTAAAAGCATACAAACTATATACTTTATCATTTGATTAATTAGTAGCAATTGCACTTTAAGGTGCAAATAAATGTTCAAGAGATATTTTGAAGTTCAATTAGGGAAAAAATTTGGTCTATTTGTTTAAATATATTTTTGCAACAAGTAAGGTTAATTTATGTTTGGGATATGATAGATTTATTTCATTTAATAAAACTCTTGTTTCAGACATACGTAGAATATGCTTGCTGACTGTCTTTGCCAACATGGGTTGTGATGAGTTAATCTTGATTCAAAAGATGCATCTTTGATCTTATCTGGTATTTGACTTTAAAAGAAATTGTTGACTTGAGAGGCTTCTTGTGGGTGCAAATGAATATTTAAAACATGTTCTTATTTGGTCTTGACAACATACATGGGTTGTGACGAGTTAAATCTTGCTTTGAAAGAAGCATCTTTGATATTATCTGGTTAATTAACTTTAAAAGAAATTGTTGACTGAGAGGCTTTTTAACAAAGCCATTTGATTTTGACAATGTATGTGCATATGATAAGACCAAACTTATAGTGGATTCTAGAGGTAAGTTTTTTTTTTTTATAATATTTTTTTCTTGGTAGCTTTGTCAATTTTGGCAACACATGCATAATGATAGTATATGATAAGATCAAACTTGCATGGACTTTAGACGTGAGTTTTTTTATTTTTTTTTTATAAAAAAAAATTTCTTGGTATCTTCGTTAATTTTGGCCAAAATATTGGCAATCTTGCTATATTTAGTGGCATTGTTAGATTTCGTGGAGCTTTGCCAAATTTAATAGAGATTTCTTGCGAATATTTTTTTTTGCCAATCCTACCATATTTAGTAGTATTGTTAGATTTAGTGGAGCTTTGCCAAATTTAACAGATTTCTTGCAAATCTTCTTGTTTTGGAGCAATCTTTGGTTTTTTGCTTGTAACTTAAGCAACCATAGGTCTTTTTTTTTACAAACGAGATATCATCATAAAGGTGATTTGGAGCTTGATATCATTTTGTAGGTTTGGTTTTTTTTATTTTTCCGTTTTGTAAATTTTTTTGCCAATCCTGCCATATTTAGTGGAGTTTTGCCAAATTTAATAGATTTTTTGGGACTCTTCTTGTTTTGGAGCAATCTTTGGTTTTTTGCTTGTAACTTAAGCAAACATAGGTCTTTTTTTGCCAATCAAAGTTAGGGTCCCTTTTTGCACTCAAGGGCACTATATATTTTTTTGTGTTTTTTTTTTCTAGGGCTATTTTATTCAGTTTTTTGTTCTTTTGCAATTTTTTGATTATCTTGGATGTCCCAAGTCTTGAGATTGTTTTTTTTTGCATGAGATAACTCTTTTTTAGTTGTATTCGCACTACATTATAAAGTACTAGGGGGTGATCTACTTTTTTCAAGTTAGTATTTCTTCAATGACATTAGCCTCATGATGTGTCGACATTAGCATTATGATGTGTCACAAGAGTGATCATTCCATGACACCATCCTTTTATGTGTTTGTACCTTATTTTTTGCACTTTCCATGTTCCTGGTTCTTTGACATGCAAATGTTTTTGACAGTCTATTTTAGTGGACCTGTCATGCCTCTTTGTACTTAGCATTATGAGGGTATCTTAGCATTATGAGGGTATCTCGTGTTGGTTCTAATGCTTCCTTGTTTTGATGGAGTGAGTTATGTATTTAGTATTTGTTTTTATGTATTAGGCAGATGCAGTGGCTAGGTACCTATGCATTTTAGTGAGATGGATCATTTACCATATGGACACTCTTTCATTCATTTTTTTGGAGACACCCTTCCATCTTTTGATCAACTTTTCGAGTTCAGATTGTCATTTGAGGGCACTCATGCAAATTATAGTCTTCTTTACCTGATCATGTTTATAGTGGAGGTAATGAGTTATTTCACTTGTTAATTAAATTATTATTGATTTAATTATTAAGTTACTTATTATCTTTAATTTACTTAAGCTAAACTTTAGACATATAATAATTAATTCTTTTATTAAATTTTTTATTTTTAAAGCAAAAGTGGGTATACCACTAAATATATTTATATAATAAGGACTGGTTCAAGAGCTCTGTCGGAAGTACCAGTAAGAAAACCCAGTTTCATAGCTCAATACAAAAGATATAGTGTTAATAATAACTCCTACCTATTACAATGATGTCATAAGACATTTGAAAAAATGTGTTCACTAACCACTAACCATGCTCAACAGCTTAAAATACATTACATTAGCAATTAGTTGTTGCCCAAAACAGCATCCTCGGTCACCCCTAAAATTTTAATGAAATGAATCCCACCCAAAAATGAATTTACAAAATTTTGTAATCGTGAACATGTATGCTTCGTACCATTTTTGAAGCCCTAGTTTACAAAGAAACCATGCGGGGTTTCCATCAACACTGTGTTCACCAAATGCCTCGGCATTTGACTTCCATACAACTTCAAACATAAAAAAAACAAAAATTGCAGAGCAGCCCAAATTGTTACTTTACTCTTCTATGACATCGGATTTAAAGGATACTAAATCCGGCTGTGTTCTCAGCAATCTCTAATTTTTTGCATTCCAACCATTAAGTGCCATGCATTGACAACTCCATTTTTAATTGCATTCACAATCACTTGTAAATCACCTTTCACATGGAATTTTTAAACCTTTAATTTAAAGCCCAATTGGATGGCAAGTAAAGCCGCCCTAACCTCTGTCATATTATTTGTCCCATCATGCAATTTTTGAGCAGCCATAATAATAGTTTCACCATTTCAGTCTCTTGCAATGACCCCTGCACCTGAAAGGTCTGGATTTCCCTTAGATGCCCCATCAAAATTAATTTTAATCCAGTCTCTCAGGTTTATCCCATTCTGCCACCTTCTCCACATAGTTTGTTTTCTTGACCCCCCCTGTATTACCAAATTGAATTTTCAAACAAGACCATTCAACATGTAGCCTTCTGTCACCGGCTAAGTAGGCTAAAGCACCCTTCTGATTCATCAATGCAACATTCATAACTTCCTCAATTGAGGCTTTAATTCTGCTTTTAACTTTCTCCAAAGATTCCTCTTTCCCCTGAAAAATTTGTTTGTTTCTCTCCTTCCAAAGTTCCCATATTATGATAGATGCATATATATTCCATAAAGGAGACATGACCATTGTTTTAGTTGGTGTGGGCCAACATTCGAACATCCCTGCTATTTGATTTGATCATCTGCCAACATTCACTAGCAAAAAGACATTGTATCAAAAGATGATCAACATCTTCATTGGCTGAATTGCATAACACACACTTGGTTGGTCCACAATAGCCAAACATTTTTCTCATTTCTACAGTTAGTATTCTTCCTTGCACTGCTAACTACTCAAATGCACCAGCCTTAGGGAGGCAATGTTTATCCCAACAAAGTTTAACTGGCCATCACCTATTGTTCTCTCCAATTTCTAAAGTCTTGTAACCCAACTTTTCTGAATAGGCTCCATTAGTTGCTGCACACCAAATTAAACTGTCTGCTGTCCCTGTTTCCTCACATTTCTAGATTGGAATATAGCCTCTATGAGTGCCTTTTGTTGCTCAGATAAGCCAAAAGTATCCAAGTTCTTCCAAGACCAAAGGGACCCGAAAGAAGATTCTTTTACATCCATGTAGTTTGAAACCTTCTCACCCCACTATTCAGTCAGAATTATGTAAGCCTCCTCATACCTCTCATCATTTTTTAATGGTTCATATCCATTCCATGAATCCTTCCAGAAAGAAGCACTATTACCCTCATCAATTTGTCAAGAAATGTGGCCCGTAATACTTCTACAATCCATAATAAAATTTTAGACTGCTGATCCCTTTGGGGGATTCCTAATAGTTAAAATTCTTTCATTAACATTTGAGTCCAAATATGTATCCTTCACTATCTTTACCCACAATCTACGAGGATCCCTATATATATTCCAGACAAGCTTGGCACCAAGAGCTAAGTTCATTCTTTTCCAAATTTTCAGCCCAGCTCCACCTTTGAGTTTATTATTGCAAATTTTGTCCCATGATAACAATGACCACTTATCTTCCTCACAATTGCCACTCCAAATTTTTTTTCTCATTCGTTTTTCAATAAAGCTTAGAACCTCGCTTGGGATCCTAAGGTAGCTCATAGAATATATGGGAATAACAGAGATCACTGACTGCAAAAGAAGAATGCGTCTTGTTGAAGTTAACCATTTACTTTTCCATCCATCCATTATCTTAATACAACTATCCATTAGGTCTTTCTATAAGTTTTTCTTGCACAATCTTGCAAAGAATGGCACCCCAAGTATTTTCCTGGCAATTTGCCCTATTTTATTGCCATAATGTTGCATACTTGCCTTTGGAGGTTAACATTTGTATTAAGAAAATATATTTCAGATTTACTCCAATTGACACACTAACCCGATGCTGCACTGTATCTATCTAATGTTGATTTAAAAACCCTGGCCTCTCTTGCATTAACATCCCCCATTAAGTAGTTATCATCTACAAATTGAAGGTGATTAGTAGGTTCCAGCCCCTCTGCTATAAAAGTACATTTCCATACTCCCTCATGTCTTTTGCTTGTTATTAGTCTCCCCAATGCTTTGGCCACAATTATGAATAGGAAGGGAGAAAGAGGATCTCCCTGTCTTATCCCTGGTGAAGTGTCAAAAAAACCCTGCGGGCTTCCATTTACCAAGATGGATATTCTGGGGGTATTTATACAACTTGATATCCATTTCAACCAATTCTCTCCAAACCCAAACCACCTAAACACATCTATTAAGAAAGCCCTGTTGACCTGATCATAGGCCTTCTTGATATCCATTTTTATCACCATCTTTGCTACCTTATCTTGCATTAATGTATGAATGGCTTCATGTGCAATAATACTTCCTTCAAATATGGAGTTGTTGGGGGAAAATCCACTTTGTTCAAGGGAAATAATATGTTCAAACAATGGTTTAATTCTATTAGCTATTACTTTTGCAATTACTTTATATGTGGTGTTTTTGATTAAGTAAACAGGTTTTACAAGGTGCCTGAAACCTGAAACTATTACTTTATATGTGGTGTTACACAAAGCTATGGGTCTAAAATCTTCAAAGGATTAACTTTTTGCCTTCTTTGGAATTACAGATATGAAGGTGTTATTTAAATCCTTCAGTATAAAGTCACCTTTTCTAGACTCTTCAACCACTTCCCACAAATCTTCTCCCAATATATCCCAAGTTTTTTGAAAGAATAGTGTTAGGAAACCATCTGGCCCCAGGGATTTAACACTCCCCATTCCACTCAAATCTAACCTTACTTCCTTTGAGATTGGTGCCATTATTCTATCATTTTGAGCCTCTGAAATTTTTCTGGGGATTATATTTAGGAGACCATTTGAACCCCTTAACCCAACTGTATTGTTAACAAAACTTTGCTGGAAATAGGAAACAACCTCCTGATTAATTTGGTGATTATCTCTGATTAAATCCCCCTTAGCATTTTTGATAGAGAAGATCCTATTCCCAGCTCTTCTTACTTTCACAGATTTATGAAAATTTTTGGTGTTGCGATCCCCATCTTTGAGCCACGTTTCTCTTTATTTTTGCTTCCAAAAAGCCTCTTCCCTTGCCAAAATTTCCTTATAGTTTCGGTGAAGCTCCTACTCCTCATAGGATGACTCATCCGTTCCCTCAGCAATGATTTTATCATTTAAAACAATTAAATTGTTTTCCAATTTTAATTTTTCTACAAAGATGTTTTTGAAGGAATCTTTGTTCCATATTTTCAATTGATTTTAATGAATTACAATCATTTGAAAAAAGATAAAGGATTTGTTACCTTTCCAAACCGGGGCATTTGTCCACCACTCAACAACTTTGGGCAAGAAAGTTGTATCCCATAGCCACATTGATTCAAACTTGAAGGGTGACCATTCAGGGGTAGTGTCTTCCTGAATGTTGCAACATATGGGGAAATGGTTAGACCATGTGATGGGGAGAATGTCCACACTGCACAACCAATTGCTCTGATCTCATTGCCCATCTTGCATAAATATATCTAAATTTTCAGCAATATTCAGGAATCCCTTCCTTCTATTAGTCTAGGTGTAATCTCCCATTCTGAAGTCCAAATCAGTCAGCCCATTACTCAATACAAAATAAGAGAAATCTCTTTGACTAATTCTAGACCATCCTCTACCCCCTTTTTTCTCCGTAGGACTTAAAATAACATTAAAATCGCCACCTAACAAGAATAGCTCTTCCCTCTTTGATGCCAAAAGATCGGAGATAACTCTCCACAACTCCTTTTTGTCTCAAGTGCTATTGGGACCATATATATTAATGACATAAAACTTGGAGGGTAGTTGTTTGGAAGAGACTTCCAACCACTACCATTAACTAGTCTGATCTACGAGTCCAATATCTACAACACTTCTATCCCATAACACACAAAGCACTCCTGAGGCTCCTCTTGCATTTGAAAAACACCTTCCCATCTACTAAAATGTCTTTTGAAAAACTCCCTATCATTTTCCTTCACCTTCATTTCTTGCATAAGCACAATTTATGCTCTCGTCTGATCTAGACCTCTCTTGATCAAGAAAATCTTGTCAGGGGCATTGTAGCTAGTGACATTCCACGAAAGAAGCCTCATTGTTACCAGGAAAATGCATAACCCTTTCTCGATCTCATCAATTTGGTTTGGTTAGCTGCACACCCTGCCATTGCTAATTTCTCCTTATTCGAATGAGCCCCTCTTCTTCTTCTTTTTTTGCAGCCTTGGTTTTCTTAACCTTGACTCTGATTGTTCTACACCTCTTGGATCCATTATATTAGTAGCTACAAAAATACCCAAATCATCTTCCTCCCATTCATCACTTTGCGAGCTGTAAATAGAATCAGATTCTAGTGGATTCCCACCAATGTCCCTTGCTTCCTCAAACGACTCTTCTAAGTTACGTATTGGTGAGATTCTTCCATCACTTGTTTTGTTTACTTCACCACTCCATCCACCTAGCTAACTTAGCTTTGATTCTTGTCTGTCACCCAATTCCTCTTCTTGGGGATTTGTTCCCCTATTCTCATCTTGATATTGCTTGCCATCTAGTCTCATTTCCTTTAAGGGATATGTGTCAGGGATAGCTTCACTCCCTCCTGGTTTATGAGCTGGGCTTATTTATTTAACAATACACTGTTGTAAGTCCTCAGCCTCCAATGCTTGGGCATTTTCCTGGATTTTATGTAGTTTTGCTTCTTTTTGAACCTCATTTCCCACTTATATATATATGTTTTGAGAGAACCCAAATTGAGTCTCACACACCATTTGAGTGGAGATTTCCTCTAGTTGTTCCCATTTCCATAGATATGATTCCTTCCAAAAATTTCTGTCAATCTCCTCCTTTTTCTTGCTTTCACCCTGCTCTCGCCATACAACCATTTTCTCTCCTGATTGCTTAAAGGCCTCCATTTCTATTCTTGGGTTGGGAGCGGAATCTTTATTTTCTGTCATTCTTACTATATTATTTTCCAATCTTTTTTCCTCCGTGTCTTTCCCATTGTTCTTGTAGTCTTCTTGATTAATCAATCCATCACCTTTTGACTCTTCAACTACCAAGTTGCCACCATTCCCCACTTTCAGTGTGAATAATGATGTGTGATGGAAATTCATAGTAGGTTTGGCACCATACAAGTATCTTTAATGTTACAACATAGTTATTTTCATTAATTACTTCCTCACATTTGATAAATTTTCCCAATGTTTCCCCCACGATTTTCAGTATTTCCTCACCCCATTATTCTTGTGGTAGGTTTTCTAATATAAACCAAACAAGGGTTTCACTCACCACCTCCTTTTCCAAATTGAAATTTTCTGACCATTTCTTTAAGTAGATGCCATTACCATCAAGCATATAAGGGCCATTTCCTAGTATCCACTCTTTGTCCACCTTAGTGGAGCAAATAATAAGGTAGAAGCCATTAGACATAGTTTTTAAAGAGATAAATGAGGTTTTCCATTTTTTCTCACACCATTGTTTAACTTTACTGTAGGATGGCCACATACCTAGCCATTTGAGAAACATAGCCTTATCATCCAATAATGCTTTATTATCAATCCATTGGGGGGTTTTTAAGCCTTACAGTAGCATAAGAAGTAGCAATATGGATATTTTCACTAACCTCCATATTGGTGTCCATTTTTTGACCCTATGCTTTGTTTGACTCTTCGTTTTCCATGGGTTTCCTCTGCCAGAACTTCCTTTCAATTCTTTGAAACTTGAAACCATTCTCTATGGGCCGGTGTTAGCCCATTTTCCCCCATATTCCTTCCATTTCTGTCCTCCCACCTCCTTCCATTCCTTCTGAACCCATACCATCCATTACTCCTTGTCCTATGTCCATTTCTCTCTCGAAGGAAGGTGCTGTAAGAGTCTTGCCCCCTTCGATTGAATGACCATCGCCAGGGTAGGAAGCCACCATTTTGAAATCGCTCTTACTTGTTGTGATCACCATTTCCTGCCCAAGGCGGCCCAACCGACCGTTGCAGACGCTCCATCTCCAATTGAGAGTAATTTTACCCTAACCCTTATTAAAATATATCATTAACCCTAATTGAACTATAACCTTAATTATATCCTAATCCTAATTGAACATTAACCTTAACTAAAACCTAACCCAATTAAAGAAACACTTACATTATTTGAAACTTAAAATTATTTTAATTGTAACCCTAAATAAAATATTGATCTTGTAAATATAATTGAACCCCAACCTTATTTTAATTGTAACCCTAAATAAAATATTATCTTGTAAATATAATTGAACCCTAATCCTAATTGGACCTTAACACTAAACCTATAGATTATACCATTATTTTTTTGCTCGATAGATTAACCATTATTTTATTTATTTATTATTTATACATTTAATTTATTTAGAATGATTAGTTCTAACTCATTTACCTAGAACATTTCTTAATGAAATGACATTAAATATTTGTTTACTTTAACTTATTTGAAATAACTTTCTATTTTTATTTTTGCTAATCCAACTTATCTTATATACTATAAAGTTTAGTCTTACATTAAGATTTTAGATCTATTTTTTTATTGTATATACTTCCTTAAGACGTAATTAAAGAGTATATCTACCGTTTATTTGTGCTTCATCACTATTCTCTTGACAAGGGTATTTGACCTTTTTTTATTTGTAGACCACTATTATTGATTGATTTCAACACATATTTTATTGATTTTGATATGTATTACATTTTGAGGCATTTTTTTTTTTTTGATCGGTAAGAGGCCTTAGCCAAAGATTTTATTAATGATTTAAATAATAGTACAAGAAATCCATTCTGTGCGGGCACTAGTAGGAAAGAATGGAAAAGAAAACCTCCAGTCGAGCCCGAGACCAAGGTCCAAAATTTTATTACAAAATAATTTTATGAGGGCATTCCCTCATTTACATTAGCAGATGAAGGCATTCCTTCATTAACATTTACATATTAATTTCGTTCCAGACTCGGTTAATGCTTGCTGTCGAGGTGAGGGAGAACTCCTCATAACAAATGATACTGCAGAGGGGTTGATTTGTTGATAGGTATGATTGTAGTTTCCTACCCATACTATTTCTATCTTGTTTTCAGCTCGAGATTGTAACTAGGAAGTGAAGATCTTGTCTACTCTGATCCCTTTGGCTTTGCTACCCTGTATACAAACAAAAACTATGCTCCAAAAATATGCTTGCTATGTCGTTAGAAAATACGAATCCCGCTTTTTCAGAAATTATATATATCTTTTGTTTTAAGCTTGCTAATGATATTATCATAAGGTGTTACACATATCACTGATTTAAAACTTAAGACCTAGATAATGAAAAAACGTAGTGCTCAGGCATTGTATAAGCATAGTTTGAATACTAATAAATTTCTAGTTCCAATATACACTTAGATAGAAAATATAACTAAATCCCATATAAATGATATTTTGATACATACATTTAAATCCTAACTTATTTAATTTATCAAAAGAAATACCGCTCTTTTGATTATGAGCATAACTGAAATGGTACTAATATTATATCCTTAGGAGGCTATTAAGTCGTAAGAAATCAACTTTATCAGATAGAATCTGGATGCAATAGTCATCGACATTAAATGTTTAGATCTGTTAAGCATTTCTTAATCATACCTCTGATTTTAACTGTAAGTGTCATGTATGTCTCCACGTTGTAAATTTTAAGAATATC
>MU224321.1:1328949-1340333 GCA_018584345.1 Thuja plicata | reverse complement strand
CCCCCCCCCCCCCCCCTCAGTTATTACTAAAAAATAACACCCCACTAATTCATCATATTGACATGGATATAATCAAGGCAATGCCTCAAATGTTGATTTAGAAAGTATATTTTCCAAGTTATTACCTTCTCTATATATATGGCTTCTTTGAAATTGGAGAATTTATTAATTAGTCCCAAAATTTCATCAACCCACTTTTGAAGCTTCTGTTTTGGCATCATTCTTTGCCTAGTTGAATTAACCAGATCAGGAGTGAATCTCCCTCAAGGTGCATTCTTTCCACTCCTAATTTGATGACAGGATTCACTACAAACCAAGCATCTCTTAGCTCTGCTTCATTATTAATTTGGTGACTCCCAAGGAAATCAATCTCAAGTCCAACACATTATCATCATGATTTTGGGCCACATGTACAACACCATGTATTACCTCTCATGGTTGCAATATATCACTATTCATTTTGATCCAAGCTGGACTATGTTATATTTGACCTTTGAATGATCATAAATTATTATTTTTCATTTGCATTTATGAGATGCACCCATTACAGTTGTATTATTTTAGGCGTGTGTGTGTGTGTGTGTGTGTGTGGTTATACCTTGATTTTAGTGATGATCATGTATGCATGATAACTATATGTGTGTGCATCATGATGTTCTATGATGATGTCTGGATACATTTACTTTATAGATGATATTTTTAATTTGGCATTACTCATGGTTATAGATTATTGGGATGTTGTGTTAATGATTCAAGTTACATTTTATGAGTTATTTTGTGTGACTAATAGTATATTCAAGAGCATTATTTTATGATTCAGAAATATGGATTAGATGATGATGATATAATTAATGATTGTATGCGTTCAACTTAAATGTAAATTAACACTTGTAATGTTTCAATGTTGATTAAATAGATTCATGATTTTAATGATAATTGTAGATATTAAAAGATTGGGTAAATGATTACATGATGTTATTAAGGAGTTTTTGGTTTATTGACATGCTTGTATGAAGATGAACGAAGTCATAGCCACTCGCTTGTGACAAATTGGTTTTGATTATTGGGTGATATTTCTTGTAAATATTTTGGTGGGTATTAGATTGAAGGAATTGTGCGAAGGATTTCTACGAGTGAACCAAATTTCATCCCTTCTCTTGGTGTGTGTGAGATTTTCTTCTCAATTGGATGTTTTTCAACAAGTTGAGGTAGATGTTTTGATCTCCCTCTTGTTTTCAATTTTAATTGCTTTCTATTGTTTTTTAATGACCACTGGATGAATATTATACATTTTTGTGGATTCAAAAATCTGCTTTACTGTTTATTGAATTTATATGAATGGGTTTTGGAAAAAGAGGGGTTTTATGGGTATATGTTGTCAAAAATGGCATGGTTGGGTGAAATGGGAGTTTTAATGTATTTTTGGAGTGTTTTTTTAATGAGAAACCAATGGGTTCTCTCGCATTTTGTATTCTTGAAGTTTTAAATTTTGAATTTTCTTGATGACCTTCAATGGTGGAATTGTGTTTGGACTAGTTTTAGGTCATTTTATGATTTGGTAAAAGATGGATTTTTGGTGGACTTTATGAGTGGATATTATGTAGAATGATAGAATAGATATATGGAATTTTGATTCTGGATCAAACTCGGTTCGTCCTTATATGAATTGTTTAATTAGATATTTTCTTTACCTTGATGGTGTTAATGAGTTAAGATAGAATTTTGGAGTCATTGGGTGTGTTATGTGTGAGCCCTCCATGTATGATTGGTCTTGTTACAACATTCCCATACATGTAGCATACGACCTTACTATATTGTGTAAGTGTGTGAGCTCACGCATGTAGTGATTGGACATTTCCCGCACATGTAGCGATTTAGTCTTATTAGTTTTAATAACTCCTTCCTTGCTCACTATGGAGAATTTGGTCTTTCTTATATGCATGTCACCCATGTAGTGATAGGAATGGTAGGAATGTGTGTATTGTGGTGACATTTCTAGTTTTACCACTAGGATGTCGTTGCTCTTGAGAGATTAAGGTATTGACATATGAGTAATTGTGGATTATATTTTCTATCTTTGTATGGTTGTTTCATTCACCTTACTCTTTCTTGATTGATCATTAGTTTTATCTCATCACATCTCTTATGCTTTGGTCATGCCTGTCTTGGTTGAAGTGAGTGATATTGTGGTTATCCTAGTGTGTGTATGATTACAATATTTATTGGGTCATATGATTACCTCTGTGAGCATTGTGGGGTGGGCTTGAGTGTACCACATGATTGGGTGGTGTGACAAGCCATTTTTGGGGACCCAAGAATAAGTATTTCAACATTCCAAGATTATACTTTACATCCTTGATGACACTATGGTTCCTTATGGATATATGTTATTGCACTTATGTGCTATTGTATGTACTTTACTTAATGTAAGTATTTTCCTTATGATGTTATTCATGTAAACGAGTGGGTATGTCCTTGATTTAGGGTATTCAACACTCCTTAGTATGGGGAAAGACTTGTATTTAAGTTGTATATTGGAGTTGACATTTCTACCTTGCTACCAGATTGAGAAAACTCCCCTGTGTTAAGTTTTAAGTTTAAATTTGCATCTTGCAAGGAAGATTAGGTTATATGAGCTCTATTTTAGAACATATGACCAATGGAGTAGCACTTATGACCAATAGAGTAGCGCATATGAAAATCAGATTAGAAAATTTACAACTTCTTTTAGCACATTTACTTAACCAGAATAGTGCATATAAAATAGTGAGCACTTCTTGAGGGTCTGTGTAAAAATTAATTTTGTATTTGGATTCCTTACATTCTCGAGATTATTTTCAATTAATATTAGTCCATTTTCCTATTACCTTCAATGTGGTTATGTTCACCTTTTGAGTTGGGCTTAAAATGAACCTAGTTTTAGAATGAACTAAGGATGGTTTAAATTCCTTCTATGTTTTAGCGATCTTTTGAACATGTGCATTCCGTTCCAATCTTGGTTTAGGATTATCACAGAACCTTTGGATTGTGTAATTAAGTGTTCCACTTGTGTACAATCATTTGAGGATCATTGTTGTTTATTTATTGTTTATGCATTATGATTATGGATGCACTTATGTATGGATGTTATATCTTTACTTTGCATATTTGACCCTATGTTTCCAACGGTTCCTTGGCAGAGCATTATATCTGGTATCAGAGACCATGTTTATATGGGTAAAAGCACAAATTTGTGTTGCACTTTAGGATTATCAGAGGGTTCTGGTTGGAATCAATTTCATCCAGAACAGGTTCGGCTAGAAGAGTTATGGCCGAACCCACATGGCAGCCAAGTGGCGTCGACATGGCAAGGGGGTTTCAGGCGAACCATTTCTGTCAAAATCCCATGAGTAAATATAAGCCAAATATGTTAGGTCAATGAAGAATTGGTATTCATTTATAGATGGGGTTTCAGCCAGAACTGGTCAGACCAAACCAGTTTCGGCTGAAAATGCTTATGTGGCATCCTATGTGGCAGCCAAACCAACCAAATTTTTATAATTATAGAACTTCTAACTTTTGTAACTAATTCATCCATCAAAACTAAACTTTTTAAAATAACTAAACATACCCTTTTTTAGAGCTTGGAGTCAAGAATATTATCATATAATTTTTATATTGTTTTGATTAGAGATAATTTATTATAATTATAAAATACGACAAGTAGTTATTTTAACATTCGAGAAGACACTGATTCAAAAAAGGAAAAAAATTGTAAATCATATCATAATTTTTTTAAAAATATATGGTTCACTAGAGGAAAGAGTCCTCTTCGAGAATGTATAATTTGTTTTCGATTGGGATAGATTTGATAGGGAAAATACGATGGAAAATGAAAATTGCCAATTTTGGGTAAGTTGAACTTTTAATTTTTATAACAGAGAAATCGAAAAAAAAAATTTATTTTTTGATATACTTTTTATATATGTCATCTAAAACATATTTTGAAATCAAAGAAAAAAAAATTATTTACATATAGTTTTTTGGGTGGAAACTAGACCCCCTGATTTTCAACATTTTTCAACAATTGAAAAATTGGCTTTATATATATAGCCATAAAAAAAATATTAAAAATAATAGGCATAAAATTCATCTATTTTTACACATTTCATCAATTTACATCATCTTCAAATTCGAAACATAAATGTCACTTTTGTGTCATTGAAGTTGAACAATTTTGGTGTTGTTAACCTTTTCCTTTATAAAAGTGTGACCACAAGATTGTACTTTTACCCATACATTGGGAACTCTAGCATTTGTGTATTAACTGTGTTTATTTATGTAATTAGTAAGGCATGTTATGTGAATTTGGTTGCAAGTACTCCCTCTTATGTGGCTACTCTTAGACACGTAGTTATGTGCAAATGTTTTTGTTGATTTTAGTAAATCAATTTTGTAATGGAAGGGCTAACATTGAAATTTTGAACATTCTTAAGCTGGGATAGCCATCAATATTATCCTTCTATCTATCTCGTGACCCTTTTCACAGTTAATTTTTTTTATCATTACCATAATATTTATGGTTTGTATTGGAAATTGATGAAAATTCACCCTTTTGGGTTCTTCTTTCAAGACTCTCGGTGGCTACCCTAAATGTTTTATATTGTTAATCCCTTGTGATGTTGATTTTGTTTCCCATCAAGGTCTATCTGAATCCATAATTGTATGTGTAGGGGATTACTTTGCATGTGATGTACTGTAATTGTATAATAGATAGATGGATATATTGTTTCCTCTAATAAGACATTGTTATTTGATACAATTGTTGTGTATGTAGAGTTAGGGAACTTTTCCTTTCAGTTATGATGGTGCTAATTTTTTTATTGCATCTGTTTTCATAGAGTAGTTATAGAATTATAGTATGAGTGATCCTAATTCATATTTTATTCTTCTTTGAAGGATTCCTCCTAGAAGCAAGAATCAGGGACGAGGTCCTTGTATGGTACACAATGGAATCCTCGAATGGAGGAAGATGATCATCAAGAGGGGGAACAACAGGATTGTTGGAATGAATTAACACTAATAGGGGGCGGGGGTGAATCAGTGTTCTATAAAATTTTATTTTATTAAATTGATTCTCAAACCACTTAATGCATATAACAAAAATTAATGTACAAAGAAAACAAACATCACACAATAACACAGATTTTTATCGTGAAAACCAAATTAGGGGAAAAACCATGGTGGGAATGAAACCCAAAAGCTAATACTCTACATAAAATATTGTCTTACAATAAGTTAGGAATGAAATTGCATTCATGCTCACTAGTCAATTAGAATTAAGGGCTACAACCCTATGCAAGGCTCACTGCCTTAATGGATTACTGCAATGATCACAAGATATTTTGAACTATTGTAGTAGCATCAACTATGCTTGATTACAATTTAGTATATAAGAACATAAATTGTGATGCAAGGTGGGTTGGATAACCAGAGCCCAAAGCACTCCCGGCTACAAAACTAACTTCCAGACATAGCTCGGAAGCAACATACACAGAATGGGAGAGAAAAAAAGAACTTTATATTATTTCATCAAACATTATACATGCTATTCTATAAGACCTTCCCGGTTACGTCCATATACATTCAGATCTTTACAAAATAAGCTTCATAAATGCGAGGTCATAGAACTCTGATCCAAATCTTCTAACTCTTCGCCCCCAAAACTGCCTCCTGAACCTAAGAATAAAAAACTAATATATACAAGAGTCCACCAAAGAGTTCGGTACCAAAGATCCTAAAGATCCAACATAGGAAACAACAAAGACCTAGATTTAGGTCCACACACATCCCAATGAGAGACCCTAATATTAATTATGCTACAAAAATTAAATGCACATGTCAGCTAGAAGATTCATCATCCAAAAACCAACTTGATAAAAAATAATACTGAGCATAGAGACCCATTGGTGAAACCACCGAGCATTTAAGACAAACCACTAAGACCTCGTCGGTGAAGCCGACCAATATAAGCAACCGAGCCCAAGGAGTGAACCAACAAACCTTCAACCGACCAAAAAAATAGTTACTGAGAACTTCATCGAGCAGTCTCCAACAAGCTACCAAACCAAAATAAACATATTTTTGGTTGATACAGGATTGCCAAGAACCCAAGATGCTCCTGCATCAAATTGATTTTATACACTTTTACTTTTGACTTCCCTATTCTACGTTCTTTGCTAATTAGATTATCAAATCTGAAAAACCTTCATGAAATCCTTTTCTTCATACCTTGCACATTGATATCATGCATCAATAAATATCCAACCACATCTCCAAACCCTAATCCATATATTATATAGGTATGGAACCTCCTATTTGATCTCTCATGTCAGCTACTAGTAAGTACGTCCTAGGGAAATGTAACACATTTTGACAAAGTGTTCTGAATCCTCATTTTGAATTAATTTCCCTCCAAAACAATTATAATCATGTAAATAGCTATGTCATCTTTACCATTGAAACATAGAAGTTAACACCAAAACTAAATTATCTTGTTCGCGTAAAGATCTATCACCATGTAGGCTTGTCAAACTGTCAAATTTAAAGTACCATTGCTCAAATTCTTCCAACTCTTACCCAAATGTCACTGTACCTCCAAGTTCTATAATTATCGTCTATATACATCCATAATGCTTCCCTTAGATGGACACAAAAATAATTTAACCTGGAAAGGAACACCAAACCTTTTTTCTATAAACTGTCTATATATCGTTTTCTTCATTATTATACTTAGCCAAATCCCTCTCTAACTTCCAATTTGATTTTCTACACTTATGCGCACATGGAATTCATGTTTAGTTATTCATCAATGACAACACCAAAACATCTATGTAGTGAATCTTGCCAACAATCTCCCCCTTTTTCATTGATGGAATCACTTAATAAAAAATAACTAGTGTCCAAAAACTATCTTACTACACACAACTCAACTTCTCCCAAAATCTTAACTAGTTGGCAAATGTATTACCCTTGTCATTTAATAAGGAGAATTAACATTAGATCAACCATTAAACTTCACCTACCCAATGGTATATGATATAGATAAACTTGAAGTTCATAATATAGTATAACCTTAGAACTTACATGCTTTAAAGATAGAGTAAGGGAGTAACTTATATCTAAATTTTGATACAATGAGAATCTCCAATCTCATTTAAAACAATTCATACTATTTAAAGCCTATCTTTCACATAGTATTACTAACTTGGACCCAACTAATGTCCTAGTGTTGCAAACTGGCTCTAATACCAGTTGTCATGCCCAAAAATTTAACTAAGAAAACACAACAAAAAAAAATTGATACTACCTTATTGTGAAAAAGTTAAATATGATACTATGGTCAATCATATTAATTTTTTTACAATAAATTGTATACTCAGTTTATTACTTGAACAATATGTCAAATAATTCCAATATTGGTATTAATGACACACTTCACTATAATATTAATATTATAAGATATAATCTTACCTAAAAGGTAATTTTGTTAATCTACATATTCAATAATTGCTGTATTTTTTCTAAAAGATATATAACAATATTAATTATCATAATCTTCCTTACCAACAATGGTATCACCATTACAAAAAAAATTGGCATAACAATTCTCACACTTTGTTCAACATTCATTATTATATAGAACCAAATACAATATTATTAGTCTGAACCCAATGCAATATAAGTGAATGACTGTGAATTCAAACTAGACATTAAAATTTATATTTTAAAATAAAATAATAGTGTCTATTCAATTGTTTTTAATGTTCTTTGATCATATAATTCCACAACTTGTATAATCACAATATTTGTTTATATTCAAATATATGACAAATATTCTAATATTTAACAAGAATTCATAAGCTTCTTTCTAAAATAGTATTAACTTAGTTTCCAATAAAATAACTTTCTAAGATATTATTTAACATAACCTAATTTTCTAAACTAATAATAAAAAAACATTTTCATATCAAAAACCTTCGAGAAAAATTTAACAAGTTAGATTTAACAAAAATAGTTTCAAAAATTACCTTTCTTTCTTTTTGGTAAGCATATTCCTTTTATTCTTTTGTTAAATTTTCTTTTAATAAAGCAAATTTAAGACATGTAGATTGAATTAGCTATACTATTTCAAATTTTTTCATTATTTGAGATTTATAAAAAATAAAGGATATGTACTATTTGGTTACACTTTTTATAGAGTGGTAAAATAGAAAATTGATGGAAAAATTTAATAATGTGATAAATTTGAATAATTAAGAGGAGAATGAATATTATTATTACTGTAGATTTAAGTTGACCACTCTACAATTAAATACAAATTATATTTATGTCGAGAGGTGTCCTTACAATGGGAGCACAAACTCAATTCCCATATTCTCAAGAATATTTTTTGTACATAAAAAAGAAGTGGTTGGCATTCCTGATAGTTACAATAAACATAAAAAACCATTCATATTCTAAAACAAACGGAATTAAAAAAACTAAAATTAAAAAAAAATCATTTTAAGAAAAACAATAAGAAAAACCGAAATTAAAAAAACACATTTTTAAAAAACTGAAATTAAAAAAAAATAATTAAAAAACAACCGAACTTAAAAATAAAAAATGTAAAAAACTGAAATTTAAAAAAAAAAAATTTAAAAAACAAAAATTTAAAAAAATTAATAAAAAAAAACTGAAATTAAAAATAAAAAATAAAAAATAAAAACTGAAAAAAACGCAGGGGAATCCCGGCATGCCGCACGGGAATCCCGTAAGTCCTGTTGTGTAGCGGCAGTGACAGTCTGGCAACCGCCGCCGGTAGCGTATGCTGCACTGCGTCGTGCAGTGTACGCTATCGGTGGTGGCAGCCAGATTGTCACTGCCACCACATGGCATGCTGTGGGTGGCGGAGGGGCCCCATGAATTTTTTTTTATTTTTTTAATACGAAACACATGAGCGTTTTATTTTTTTATTAATTTTTTTCAATAATTGCGCATGGTTTTTAACAATTGCATGAGCGTTTTAATGAATTCGAAATGGTGATTTCGATTTATTTTAATGAATTTGAAACGACCATTGAACTAATTTCGAAATGCATTGAATTTGAAAGGTCATAATTTTAGGAATATTAGGAGACGCTCTCTCAGATTATAAAAGAGCGTCTTCTCATTTCATTTTGTTATTTTGTTTTTGCAGGCAGAGACTGTGAAGGACATTTTGTTTTGCAGAAGGCTGAGAAAGAGATTTCAACAGAGATTGAGAAGATTTCAAGACAACAAGGTGAATGAATTTGGTTTTCAATTTAATCATTTAATTATTTTATATAGTTTTAGTTTTAGATTATAGTTTTAGTTTTAATATTAGTTTTAGAATTAATTTTATACAACTACACTTTCTTATTCTAGAAAATGAAATTTTGATTATTTTCATGCAAATTAGGTTATTTTATTTTGTAGAACTAAAGTTTCTTATTCTAGAAAATAAATATCTATTATAATTAAATGCATGTATATTGATATTTTATTTTTAAATCATTTCATTAAACAAATAATTAAATTTTCCAAATTTAATGATTAATAGAAGACATTTTCTGATTAATTAGATATAGAACTAAATATATATTTAGATATAGATTTCAGGTGTAGATTTTGATTTTGATTTTTATTATTTAGATTTAGTTTTGATTATTTAGATATATAGTATATTATTTTATAATAATATACTGTATAATTTAAATAATTATTATTATTATTTAGATTAGATTTTGATTATTTAGATATACAATATATTATTTTTTAATAATATGGAGTATATTATTTTTTTAAATGATCAAATTTAGTTATAATATGCAGTATATCATTTACAGATTATTATTATTTAAATTTAGATTTTTATTATTTAGATATTTGCATATTATTTTTTAATAATATGCAGTATATCATTTTCAGATTATTATTATTTAGATTTAGATTTAGATTATTTAGATATACATATGCAGTATATCATTTTTTTTAAATGATCAAATTTAGTTATAATGTTTAAATGATCAAATTTAGTTATAATATTTTAAATGATCAAATTTAGTTATAATATTTAAATTTAGATTTAAAAATGGAAGGCAATGCCGCCATTTTCAAATTAAGCTTTAAATTCTTTACATATATAGTATTTGATCATTGTTTTAATATTTAAATTTAATTTTAATATTTAAATTAAGATTTAAAAATGGACGACAATGCATCATTTTCATTTTCATTTTCATTAAGATTATACTTTGCCATATTAAATTGTTAAGTTTATTAAATTGGAATATTAATTTAAATATTTGTTTAATCATTATTTCATTTAATATTTAGATATAATTTTAAATATGGAGGGCCATATTGTTTTAGATTTAGATTATTTAGATGATTCTTTTTTAGATTATTGATTATTTAGATATACAGTATTTGACCTTTTTTAATATTTAAATATAGAAAATTTGATAATTTTTTAATATTTAAATTTATATTTAAAAATGGAGGGCAATGTGCCATTTTCATTTTCATTAACATTTAAATCATTATTTCATTTAATATTTAATTTAGATTTAAAATGGAGGGCATTGCCGCCATTTTCATTTTCATTAAGATTTAAATCATTATTTCATTTAATATTTAAATTTAGATTTAAAGTGGAGGGCAATGCCGCCATTTTCATTTTCATTAAGATTTAAATCATTATTTCATTTAATATTTAGTTTTAATATTTACATATAATTTTAAATATGGATATATATTTTTATAAAAATCATTATTTCATTTAATATTTAAATTTAGATTTAAAATGGAGGGCAATGCCGCCATTTTTATTTTCATTAAGATTTAAATAATTATTTCATTTAATATTTAGTTTTAATATTTAGATATAATTTTAAATATGAATGTATATTTTTTAAATTATTGATTATTTAGATTTAGAGTATTCGATCATTTTTTAATATTTAGTTTTACTATTTAGATTTAGATTTAAATTCTTTCATATGGAGGCCTATGTTGCCATATTAGATTGTTTAATTTAATTGGATAATTACTTTAATTGGATAATTAGTTTAATTAGTTATTTGTTTAATTACTTTATTTAATTAGATAATTAGTTTATTTACTTGGATAATTAGTTTAATTGGTTTATTCAATTGGATAATTTGTTTAATTAGTTAAACTAATTAGTTTATTTGTTTAACTTATTAGACATAGATAATTTGGTTTCATTGGATAATTAGTTTAATTGGATAATTAGTTTAATTAGTTATTTGTTTAACTAGTTTATTTAATTAAACATGGATGTTGATGCAACCATATTGGTGTACTTTTAGATTATT
>MU224321.1:1269966-1294082 GCA_018584345.1 Thuja plicata | reverse complement strand
TTTAGGAACATTGTGTTATGAAACAATTTGATATGTTGTTGTGTGAGGAATTTCCCTTTTGATGGTTTGAGTACACTGGGATGAATTAAGTTGATTAAGATACTTTTATGACTATGTTCTGGAGGGTCCATATATGTTATTCAAATTGCCATAAAGATTAGGTTCTTTTTATGATTTACCTAATCATATTTAACATCCTTGTAGGATTTTATGTACAATTGTGATGATAACTATTAATTAGGGATTAACCCAAATCACCTGATGGATCATATTATGGATTCAATCCAACCCTTGTTTTATAATTAATTAGTATTACTTTGAATTATGAGTTCTTATACCCTAGTGACATCATACTTGAACTCTATGCTTTCTCTTATTTGATTAGATGATGAGATGCTTTCAAAATATGTTGGATAATATGTTCATCCTAATGATAATTTGCAAATGATCTGAATGCTACCTAATGAATTATATTCTTAGGATATTTAATGGAATTTGGTTTATATACATGATGGTGTTATGCCCTACATCTCCATCTCTACATTTTGTGTGCACAATGTTGGGTCCCCCTTTTTCTTTGTTTTTGCTTTTTGTTCTTGCCTTGTCTTTTTCTATCTTCTTTTATTTTCTTTCTTCAGGGTTTTCTTCCCCATGGTTGTGCTTTGTTTTGTTGGTTTCTCGTGCCTCTGGGACCCCGGTCTCAGAGTTGGTCATCCTTTGTCAGGAGCTGGACTCTAGACTCTGGGATTCTCTGCCGCGATGTTCTCTTCCCTTAAGGTGATATCATCGCAGGGAATCCCCAGGCCTGGAGTCCGGAGGTCTGTCTGTCCAAAGTTTGTGGATGGAAAGGTGGCTTTCTTTTTACCGCGGGTATAAATAGAATTTACCTATCATTTTCACATTTACTACGATTTAAACACTCAAGCAATCAGAGTGATTTCAGAGCGATTTAACGATAATCCAGTGCTAAACATTCCCAGCATTTTTTAGTGATTGTGAGTGGTCTGTAGTGGCGGGTTGTGATCGTTTGGCAATTGTAGCTATTCCAAATCTTTTGCGAAGGCTTCCTTTCCTCTCTTCCTTTGTTTTCAGGTTGGTGCCTCCTCTCCCTTCGGCTTTCCTTCTGTCTGGTGTCATTGTTTTCTTTTTATTTTTGTTGTCTTTGCCTTTTTGTTTTGTTCGTCTTTCATTTCTTTCTGGTTTTGCCGCCCGTTGGTGGGTCAGCTCTGCCAGAGGGTTGTCCGCCCTTTGTGCAAATGTAGTCTAGTCTATACATAGAGTAGGAATTTGTAGATACTTTGTGCCTTTCCTAGTTTCTTGTAGATATTTGTTCTGCGGTGTATATATGTGTAAATTCTGTATATATTTGTGTATATCCCTTAGCTCTGGTGTATATCCTGTGTATCCCACCAGGTAGCTTAGCAAGCTCGTCGTGCTACCTATGTCATTGGTTTTCATCCACAAACTCATTCTAAGCAGAATACCACCTGTTTGAAACTTAGCTCTCGGTTGATTTCAAACGGGCAGTTTTCTCTCTCCTCCATAAAACTAGCCTAGCCCTCATTTATGACCCATGCGCACATTTAAATTTGTCCAAGTGGCCTTCACTTTTCATGCATTCAGATAGTTGTCTCTACCATCATCGCCATAACTCTCATTTATTACTCACCCATGTGGCGCCCATGTGGGTCTGACGGCTTGCCTTTTTGTACACATCTTTACTAATGGTTACTTCTCTGGGCTCCAGGTCTCCTGCCATCATCCATCCCATGTTCTTCTTACCAAACATGATAAAATTCCCTGACCTGGATGGTTAATCAAATTCCTAAGTTCATGATATGTATGTCTGCCTTCCAAAGTTTTTGAATGAAACTAACTTTTCAGGGGAAGCGAACACCACGGTGGTAAGATCTCTGGACCCTGAAGTATTTACTTATTAATGTGTTCTGACAGTCGCCTTGCCGTGTAGGTTTTTGGAGTATACTTTCAAACATGTCTGAAGCATCCACATCCTCACCACCCGGAAGTCCGGAACTTCCATCTACTGCAAGTACCAAGGTGGCAATAAAATACAAAATAGAGAAGGCTCTGGAAAGGATGCCTTTGATTCTGAAATACGTAAAGGACGGAGTCATCACGGGCTCAAAGATTGAGTCCAAGGTCCAACTTATTACCGACACTAGCATTGGAACATGGCCAGAAATGCAGGCCTTAGTCAAAGTCATGTACATTCAGCGACAGGCCGGAGATCCTTTGGCCATTAAAATTGGAAACTTCAGGATCCTTATGGTAGCTTGCTTCCCGTGCTTGAAGCAGTCACTGAAGCTTATTCTAACACTTGCAGCTCTTTACAACCCATCTATTCAGGTTTCTATGCTCACACCACCGGAGCCAACAGGGTACCCCACACCTTTAGTATCTCTCAACCTTGATACCTTCCAGAGGAGCTTGGGAATTCCTCAATTTGCCAAGCAGACCATGGTCACCCGATCTAATTCCTTGGCCTTATTCAAGAAATTGGCGGAGGCGGCCCGCATATACATGAACAAAAATTGGCTCAAAGTCCCAAAGAGGGACCCCAAAAGAATGAAGCTAGAGATCCCCAGGTCCAAATACAAAGAGAGCATCCAGATGGGGATAATAGTGCTATGCCATGTCTTCAGGAAATAGCATGCCTAAGAATTTTCTGGATGGATGTACTACTTCTTGCTTGGTATAAGTATAGCAGGGGAGTTTTTTGAATGGGCGGCCATAATTTCAAATCATGTCAACTCCCAGTTCCTCCAACTAGCCAACAAGAAAAAGTTTTATATGACTTCTTATGTTCTCTGGGCCTTGGCACAGTAGAGACCCCACACCCATGGGATACTCACCGATGGCGTACTCAGGCTCAACCTAGATCAGAAGGCCCCCTGGGACTACTTCCCATAGATTCAATGGGAGGCCAGTTTCCCCAGTTTCTGTCGAGTAAACGATGCGTTCGTTTACTACCACCTGCTCACACCCACCTGGGATGCAGGATACCGCCTGTCCACAGAGGTGATGAATTTGGTCTAGAGTTACAGACATTATTATATACAATACCAGCAGCATGCTTATATAAGGGTGACCAGCTTCTCCAGGAAACCCTACTTATTGCCCAAACACTCCGGGGACAAGATAGTCCTCCTATAATTTTGCAGGCAGATAATGGAGATGCATGCCTTCTTTTCCCTGAAGAAGGTAAATAATATTCCATTCCCAATCACTTGTGGAAATTATTCATGCAGTCTGGCCGCTGCCAAAGAAGCAGACAATGAGCTAAAAAGCTATAACTTGGCAGAATTCTACTTGGCGCGGAAGTATTTTGATCTTCACGGAAAGATTATAGCGGCACTTCCCCGGGAATCAGAGCCCCATCAATACCATATGGAGGACTTTTGGGAAGACTACCAGGATGACATGGAGGTCCGAAGTTGGCACTACATTAGGATGACCGCAGGTATGATGGAAAGATTGAAGCTCCAGAGATTCCTGGAGGACTTCTAAAATGTCGGCTCCATGATAGATCCCCAGTACAAAGCAAAGGGGATCCATACATAGGCTCTCCCACCAGTAAACTGGGATGCCCAGGAGGGGTCCACCATTGAGGACTTCACCTATGAGGTGGTCGAGCATAGCCATGCTTACTTTAAGAGGGTGTGCCCCGAGAGTGTCCGCAGAGCGGCCCAGCTAGTACCAAAAGAAACCTCGGGGGCCGGGACTTCTTCACAGGGAGTGAAAAAAGTGAAAGGAATAATGATAACTCCCCCTGTGCAAGAAGTACCTATAAAAGAATAGCTAAAGATATCATTGGCAGCCTCCGAGAAGATGAAAGATAGAATAATCACGCGGCTGGCAACCCTGGCATCAATGGCCGGACCTATTCTTCCCCCCTCCTCCCCTTCATTAGCAGCCTTGATGGTTAAGGCAACAGGGGTGGATCCAGCAGAACAAGTAGTAGTAAGGGATGCGGGCCCACCTTTGATTACCTACAGAAGGAGAAGGCTCGACCCAAAGCCCAAAAAAGAGCTAGAGCTAGGGATGCCCCAGAGTCTACAAGTTAAAATCCTTTCTTCTGACTCCCCAGAGCCGGAGAAGGAAGTAGAACCTAATGATGTCCTAGCCAACCCTCCTCTGCAAGATGAGTTTTATGATGTTTTTTTGACCGATGAGTTTGATAACTTACAGGGGGACATTAAGCAGATGGAAGAAGTCCCAGTAGAAGAGGAAGCTGAGAAACAAAGAACTGCACAGGAGCAGGAAGAGCCAATGGAAGAAGAAAAGGAAACAGAATAGGAAGCCGCCTCTAAAGTTATGGAGATGCAAGATATGAGGGTGGACCAACAAAAGTAGAGTGAACAAGTGGCATCTGCTGAGGGAAGTGGACCTATGGGAGTAACTGTAACCTTAGCCGCCATGTTCCCAGCACCACTCCCTAGAGAAACCTTTGGGCAGGTAATAACCGTGGTACAAACGCTGAATCTTGGCCCGGTACGTCCCCTATTTCCAAAAGATGTATCAAAAGAAGAAGAGATCACGACGACTGAGGCTGAAGAGAAAGAACAACGAGAGAAGGAAACCCCCAGGACAGCTGATGAAGGCCCTGGAAAAACTAGAGATACAGAGGACAAGGTAGATGAGATAAACATCGCCAAGGGAAATGTTCCTAATGAGGCCCGAGATAAAGAAAAGGGGGTGCGTGAGACCCACACCACTAAGGAGGAACAACAATAGGGCACCAGGGAAGAACTAAAAGAACAGACTTTGGTGAACAAGCCATCCCTGCCGCCTTCATGGTTAGTGGAGAGTAAGAAGAGAAAGGCCCCATCCACCTCGAGAGCTCACCTCTCTCTAGCTGAGATGATGGCCTAGGTCCAGGAACCACCCAAGGCCAAGAAATCCCAGACAGTTCATACTCTTCAAACTGGACTGGGCGGAGAAACAGTTGCAGTTGTGGCAACACCTCCCCCAAACACTGACGAGGTGATGGCACAGGACAGAGATTATGATATCACAGAGATATCACTACGAAAGAGAGGAAAATAGGGTGAAGTAAACCTGTTAAAAGAAGCGGCCAGGGCCGTAGAGGCCCGATGCGAAAAAGGAGGCCCAAAGGCTCAAAGTAGAAAAAGAAAAGATAGCAAACGTCATGGGTTTGCTTACTGAGTTGGCTAGGCCTATTAATTCCATTTGTCCAGAGGCCTCCACATCCTACACGCTATTACCACAGAGCGACATTGACTCCCTGTGAGCATTGAAGAAGAAAGCCCAAGCGGTCGATGAGTGGGTCGCTCTGCAAATAGGAAACACCCAACGTTTCCTAATATCCACCCTCCTAGATTTATATGCAGCTCAACACATTCTGCATCAGGCAGAGACCATCCTTAACATATGGGAGGGTGACATGGAGAACTACGAGGCTTGGAAGGTAGAGCTGGAGGAGCTCCTCAACCTTGGGGAAGACATGGTCTCTAAATCTGGGATTCTGGGAGAAGAATCATTTGACTTCGTGAGGACCCAACACTCCAAACTTGACCTCACATTAGAGGTACTCAAGAAACTGGTAGGGGCCTTGCACAATAAAGTCAACACAGTGCATTATTCTTCAAATATGTACAAGGCATTTGTCACAAAAGTCTCTAGAGCTGAACCATTCAGCACCGACACATGCACTCTAGAGGAATACGTTCTAGGAAAATTTGATGAATTGATGGAATCCAAATACCAATCCCCAGAGGGACTAGACAAGACTCAAATGACAGCACTAACTCGCATGATCCTTAGTTGTCATGATGCGGCAAAAATGGAAAATGAGTTCAAGGATAATGTTCTAGAGCTAGGGGAACAAATTGAGGTGGCTAAGTATTGGCAGTATAGCCTTAAAGAAATTGATAAGGATGGAATCTCTAACCTTCTCCAAACCTTCAATGACAATAAGCAATAATAAAGTTTCTCCAGAGGCTAGAGAAAACCAAAGTATTTTGTACTTTTTATTCTTTTGGAACATAAGTTCCTGGATCCCGGAGTTCTGAATCCCAAATTTTGTATTCTTTCAAGTGATCCATGTCCCGGTCCCTGAGGCCGACAGGTCACTTTCAGAAGTGGTTAATAAAGACTGTCAGAAGGTAGGTAGCTACATCAAGGAACATCAGATCAATAGTTGGTTTTCTGACAGATGGTCTTCTCGAGGCACCGCTTCAGAGGTACACCTGGCACATTTGAGACAGGGTGCCATATTTCCCATTTATGAGGCATGTAGCCTCGATCCCCAGGGATCTAATTTCTTCCTTCTCTTTCCTGGCTCTCTTCTCGAGGCTGATTCTTCCACTCTACCTTTTTGTCTTATTCTTCTGACATGTCAGGCCTATTCCATCTTGAGGTCTTTTGTAGGGTGGCGCAGGTAGTACCGGCCCCTAGATATTGTATTTTATTGCAGTGTGATGTAAAATAGGGTTAGGGTTAGGGTTAGATGAAGATGTGTATAAATAGTAAGTCTGGCTCATTTCCAAGGGTCGGCAAAATTGATGATTTTTTTGTCCACAGTAATAGAAAAGTAGTGTTTTGATTTCAGTTGTAGAGCTCAATGCTCCATCATTTCACTTTCCAATAGTTAGACACTCCCCTGGAGCCACCATTGTGTCACGCACTAGTGCTTGCTGGAAGAAATATTAATGAAGATGGGAGAGTTCTTTGCAATGATGTTGTTAGCATTCAAACTTCTGAGTTAATGGTATTTTATATTTTATGTTCCTTATGTCTTCTGCTCTAATATTTTAAGTAGCTTAATGACCTATTTTCCCTTGCTACTGATAAAGTACGAACTGATGGTTGTGTGTTTCTTTGGTATTTAGTGTAGTATATCAGAGCATTATCAATATTTTGAATGTTTAAACATAACTATAGATAGATGAAATACTTCTAACCCTGCAGAATCTTTTTCATTTTATTTGCTAAGCGTAGAATGCTTGCAGAAACCTCACCTTCCTGAATTTCTGGAGAGAATGAGTTGAAGAAACCAGCTATCCCCCTCGAAAATAGTCACTTCTCCCAATCAAGCCCCGCACTGTCATGGCCTGACACCCAGGTGCTTGGAGGCCCAGGGAATCTAACTTCCCCAGATAGCCTTTGTAGGCGAAGTTGGTCGGTACCCCCGGTACCCGGTGACAACTTATGACTATTGGCGGACCCAGTCAGTAAAACCCCATCAACAGAAACTAGCACTAGAGGGAGGGCATGAACTCATCCCCCTCTTGAGATTCTAATTTTACACCTCCTAAAGGTTCCCCGAGCTATAGTTTTAGGAGTCAAGCCTTCAGTGGGATTGGGTCTTTCTCCCCAGTGAAATTTGAAAGAATCCTTAGGTCTGCCCCAAACCCTGGAAGGTTTGTTGAACTCCAGCCTCCTACTTGAAAGAAACAGACCCTAAAAACTACACCAGCCACTATTGTCTGGGGATCTAGCATACCTTAGAATACCCAAACCTCTCAGACAATCCTGGGAACCAGTGCTCAAACTAGTCAAAATCTAGTTCCCCCAATGGCTGCATATTTCAGTAACACCAGGTCCCCAATGGGAACCTTTTCAGGCGCAATCAATGACTTACCCTCACACCCAGAGAAGATCTGCCCATGATATGAGCACTTAGGCTCACAGACCACAAAAGAGCATTTACAGGCATATAAGGATGCCATGAACTGACACCAGATCTAGCATGAAGATGTTGTGACTCAGATGTTTCCCTTGTCCTTAGGGCAGGGTGAGTTAAACTGGTACCTTAACCTTCGTGCCAACTCTATTAACAGTTGGTAGGACATGGAGAACGCCTTCTTGGTTGCCTTTTGTGTACATGTGGACCCAACATGGTCCCATAGCCAGTTCATCTTCATTAGGAAGGAACCCAATAAACCTCTTGCAGCATTCAATCATCAGTTCCAGCATGCCTTGAAGCGGTGCACGGGCCCTTGCATTCCATCCCCAGAAGTAACCATACAGACTTACCTTAACGCAATGGACCCCTTCATTGCAACTCTCCTTTGGAGAACAACCATTGCAGGTGACCGGGACACTTTGGTGAAGGTTTACAACCTAACTTTATAATTATCTCATGGTCTCAACAAATCCCCAGGTGGGATTGGGCAGAGCGCGCCCTTCAACATGATCCCTGATAGAACAGCGTATGCCGAGGGGTATAACCCCAATCTGGCAACGGGTGCTCCCTCGATGGCAATCAATCCCCCACCACTACTGATAGACCAGCAGGCCTAATACATTTATCCAACACAGACTCAGGCAGTACCAGGTCTGGAAGCTTTCCCTTGGAATCAGCCGCAACAGGCACAACAGCCTCAGACACAACTATCTGGAGTGCCCTTCTTTTAGTTGTTCGCGACTGGTGGATTGCCGCCCTCGACTCTGGCTAATACTACTACCTTCCCAGGAAACCAACCACAACAACCGTCACACTGTGAGACAAACACTCAGGTGACTGCCGAGGTTGAGTCCCTCCGACAAATGTTGTCTGCCTTGACTGTGAACATGTGTCAACTGAAGGCGGGGTCTTATACACCCCAGAATTTTAATTCTCAAAGGGGGAATATATTCTCTAGCCAATAAAACAATAATGTCAGGGGAAGAAACTTCAACAACAGGCCTCAACCCAATCAATAGCAATGGAACAATAACACAAACACCGGAGGTCCACCTCCGAACCAAAATGCCAACCAAAGTGGTGCTGGACCATCACATTTCACACCAGTCGCAGACTTCCAGCCCATGACTAATTGGTGTAGATTGCACAACATGGGCTCACACAATGAGGTGAATTGTACCATGTTGGAAAAGGTCATCATGATCTCCCAACTAGACAGACAGCAGTTGCATGATGCTACTCCCCAAGAGCCTCCTGTGTAGGTGTCAACCCATAGTGCCTTCACCTGTGAGACCATCTTCTTCAGAACTTCTAGGGAAGATGAAGAGGAATCTGAATTGCATGGATTCTTTGATGATTCTATCCCGGCCTTTGAGGCCAATGTCTTCACCAACCAACGGACTCCATACAATACTCAGAGTCAGGTTGGTAAAGGACTAGCTTACACGCCTATGCCCCCTCTCAAGGACACTCCTACCTGGGATAACGCAACTGACCGACCCACTCCTCTAAAAGGTTCTAGCTCTAACCAAGTGAAAGACCTAGCTGAGGGTAGTCACCGATTCTCAGGAGGAAGATTCGACATTACAAAGGCATTAGAACAAACCACCACCTCCATGACCTTGATGGAGGTTTTGCTAAACTGTCCCAAGTAGAAGAAGTCTCTTCTGAAGCTCTTGGGAAAGCTGGAAGTCATTAGTCGCCCACCCAAGACTGTCTCGTTTGAGGACGCCAACGCGGTTGTCTTTCAAGGAAACAATGAAGATCCTCCCTTCCTACTAGGCCTGAATATCCAAGGCAAAAACATACATAATTTCTTAGTAACTCTGGAGCTTCGGGTAACATCGTGCCCTTATCCATATGCCAAAAGCTCAGATTCCATCCCACCCCATCTAATAGTGCAGTGAACCAGCTGGATAAGACTGCCGTGAAAATGGTAGGAAAATTGAAGAACGTCCAGATACAGCTTATCCAGGACCCCAGGATAGCCATCATAATCGACGTCCAAGTGGTGGACATCCCAGAGACTTATGGGATGTTACTAAGTCAGAATTGGTCTAAGTCCTTGAACGAATACTTTTTGACCGACTTCTCCCACTTATGGCTCCCCTAAGAAGGAGAATCAAACAAGATCCAGGTTGAAAGTGAACCCCAGATGAAATAGGACCTTACTGAGGTCGGGAAGGTCAGTGAGGTCATCTTCTCTGAGACTTCCCCCGGGGTATACCAACCCTTCAAAATCTTAACATTTTATTTCACCCCTGGGGAGGATCCCATAGTGCTACAGAGAACCCAGGACCTACAAGAAAAGCTGAGAGTTGAGGTTGGCTCTCAAGGTGCCACAGCGACCCTCGATACACTCCTGTCTGACACTTGGTGCTGAGTACACTATTAGAAACATTTGAAACTTGAGTGTGGGCCCTACCTTTTGGTCGCTACCTGGCACATCAACGCCTTCCGGAATAGAGAACGTATAGATAATTCCCCGGAGCCTAGTGTTCCTACGAGATGCACTCCTTTGGTGCCATCTCCCTAGGAATCTCAAATCCAAACTCCTCCAGAGGTAAACCCTACCTACATGCCAACAGTTTGGGAGTAAGCTCCTCCTAAGTCTCCCAAAAGCAATCCAAAGGTTACTCTCACTCCCTAGCCCCAAACTATGAATAGCGATTTGTGGACCCTCAAGTTCGATGGATCCTGGTCCAAACAAGGCTACGGGGCCAGAGTAGAATTAATAAACCCGCGAGGAAAATCCTTCCTCGCATCCTATAGACTGCAGTTCAACTGCATAAACAATGTTACGAAGTATGAGGCTTTGGTCCTTGGACTCTTATTTGCGTTAAGAAAAGGTGTCACCAGTCTCCGGGCTCTGGGTTATTTAGAGTTGGTTGTTAGACAGGTGCGGAGTCAATATACATGTCACAATAAGATATTGGTCACATACCGCAATCGGGCTTGGAACCTTATCAAGGATTTTGATGCCTTTGGCATTGATCTCATTTCCCGGCGATGGAACTATGTCCCGGATGCCCTTGCCATTTCTACCAGCACGCTTGAGCCAATGGCCAGCTCGCAACTCTAGATATTTTTATTGGAGATGGTCCCCACCCCATCCATTCTAGATAATGTCACCCACTTTCCAGTTTTTGAGGACGATCAACATATCCTAGCCTTCATGGCGAATGTTGGTGTCTTTGAAGACCAGGTAGTGGAGGAACAAGACCATGACGATACTGGGCAGGGTGACAAAGATGATGGGATCATGGACCTATCCACTAATACCATCCCGAAAGGGATGGTTGCGCTTGAACAAATCTTTGACTTAGACCCTCAGGCCCGGGAAAATATGTCATCTTCCTCTGAGGGAGGAAAGTTTGAAAGAGTAAACATCGGCCAACCAGGTGAAGAAAAGATGATCCACATTGGCACCTCCTACTCCCCTGAGGAGAAGGAGAAGATTCTCGCGATTCTTTGAGAATACATAGATGTAATTGCATGAGGATATGAGGATTTGAAAAGATACAACACATCCATTATGACTCATACTATTCCCCTGAAACTTGATGCTAAGCCTTTTTGGCAAAAGCAACGACCGGTTAACCCACTGATCGAACCCCTAATTCGTCAAGAGGTAGAAAAATTGCTATCAGCCTGGATAATCTTTCCAATCTAGCACACTACATGGGTTGCCAATCTAGTCCCTGTGAGAAAGAAGAACGGTCAGATTTGCCTTTGCGTGGATTTCTAAAACCTAAATAAGGCCTCCAAAAAAGATAATCACCCTATCCCTTCGCTGGATGAGGTGTTACAGATAGTGAATGGATCCCAAATGATGTCATTTTTGGATGGGTACTCCAGGTATAACTAGGTCATGGTTAAGTATGAAGATAGGGAGAAAACAGTGTTTACCACCAAGTGGGGAATGTTTACGTACAGGAGAATGCCCTTTGGTTTGATTAATGTAGGGGCCACATTTCAAAAGGCCATGGATATTACGTTTGAGGGCCTTGTGAATCAGTGCATAATCATCTACATGGATGATTTGACCATCTTTTCTCAGGACAGGCGTGATCATTCCGCCCATCTCGCTCAGATCAGTGAGAGATGTCGCCAGTATGGAATATCCCTCAACCCCAAGAAGTGCATATTCAGGGTCACCGAAGGGAAGTTGCTTAGGCATATCATCTCTGAGAAGGGAATATCCATTAACCCTGAGAGAGTTGAAGCATTGCTAAACTTACAAATGCCTGGTAGCAAGAAAGAGATGCGATCTTTCTTCGAAAAGATCAACTTTGTCTGGTGATTCATCATAGGGTTCGCCGAAATAGTCAAACCACTCAATGAAATGATGAAAAAGGATGCCAAGATTGAATGGAGTCCTGAAGAAAAGAGAGCATTTAACCAGATCAAATAGACAATAACAAAAGCACCCTTCTTGGCTAGTGCAGACTACTCCCTCCCGTTTTACATTTACTCATTTGCTTCACCGCATTCCTCTGCAGCGGTGTTGACTCAAAAGGTTGGAGGGGAAGAATGACCAATATCTTTCATGAGCTCCCCCTTCAAGAATGTTGAAGTCTGGTATTCATCAATAGAAAAGCAGGCCTTTTCTCTTGTTCGCACCATGAAGAAATTCTGGCATTACATTCTCTGGAGCAAGGTGCATGCTATCATCTTGGACCAGGCCATAAAGTCTCTGCTAATGCAGAGTGAGTTGGGTGAAAGATAGGCGAAATGGATGGCCATCCTCTAGGAATACAATTTAAAAATGCAGCCCATGAAGATAGTTCGGGGCCAGGCACTGAGTCGAGCGATGGAAGAAGAGATTCCCTGCATAGAATGTCAAACTTACACGGTAGAGTCCATCACTCGAGACCTATGGTATACTGATTTGGTATATTTGCTACTGAATAAAAAATGCTCGAAGGGATTACCTCCCAATAAATGCCACACTCTGTGGATGAAAATTGCTCACTCCATGATCAAAAACTCTGTGCTTTACCATAGGAACTACGAGGGAGTGTACCTCTGTTACATCGATAGGGACCAAGCTATGAAGATGATTGATAAATTTCACGGGTAGTTTGGAACCAGGCATGGCTCAGTCGACGCCACTGCCCATCAAATCCTTCAGGCCAGATACTATTGGCCCTGTATATTTAAAGATGTTTACACTCATGTTAGAAAATGCCACACTTGTCAAACCGTGGCGCATCGTGAGCGTAACTCGACTATGCCTTCGCAACCAGTCTTCGAGGCTAGGCCCTTCGCCCAATGGGCATTTGACTTTATCAAGAAAATCAACCCCAACTCATCTGCCAATCAATGATACATTCTTACTAGTATGTGACAATGGTCCATCATTTTCTTCAGCGCTGTTACTCAAGTGGACCTACAATCGAAAAATCACTCTGATGTTTTTGAACAACTATAACCCCCAGGGGAACGGTGTTTCTGAATCTATGAATAAAAATCTACTTGAAGTGATTAAACACCTACTAGAACAGAATCCCTGGGATTGGCATCAAAAGTTAAAATTCACCCTCTGGGTGGATCGAATTCGAATCAAGGCCACATTGGGAACATCCCCATTCCATCTGGTTTATGGCCAGAACCCTGTGTTCCCAATTAACTTATAGATCCTAGTTTTGCAGTTTATGCAGGAATTTAGCAACTGGGATAACATTGTGGAGGTTTAGCTCCTAAATCTGGTATGAATGGAAGAATAATGAGATGCGGCCCTTGAACATTTCATGCATCACCAAGCAGTGGTAAAACGATGGTTTGACCACAGAGCCCAATATAAGGCTTTTTAGATTTTGGACTTTGTCCTATTATGGGACAACGCCTGGGAAAAGAAAGGAAAGCACACCAAGTTCTAAAGGCTCTGGCTCAGACCATATTTAATCTCAGAAATCTACGGGGCAAATACTTACCGCCTTAACACCATGATCAGGGAACCTTTCCCATTGCTTGTCAATGGACAATTTCTCAAACACTACTTTAAGTAGGGTAAGTTTTTCCGAAATTATACCTTATGTAAAGCCCTCCTCTTGTAAATATTTCTTTTCCGATGCCTTGTTGGGAGGTACCATGTCTTGTAAATAGCCTTGTTGGCTGCCCTCCAAGGCGGTCCTCTTTTGGTGGTTTTTGTTTTTGTTTCTGGTTCTCTTTTTGGGTCCCGACATTTTGTTCTCTTGTAAGGATTAGAATGCTTCGCATAAACCCTGGTCTCTGGTACGATGTCTATAGCATGGTGAACTTAACAATCTTTCTTTAGTATAGTGGAATCGGTCTAGTCTCCGGAGCTGTTTTACAAATTTGGTGGTACATTTTGAGCAATCTCCATCGGGTTTTATCTCCGGAGGTCTGGCAATCAGTGAAATAAAAGAAAAATAATAAGCAATAAGTAATTGGACAGACCAAGGATAGATCGGTTGTACTGGTTGGTTGACCCAAGTCTAAAATTTTAAAGAATTATTTCCAGGTCTGGAGTTTTATCCCCTACTCAACATATGAAATAGGTGGAAAGGTGAAAGGAGTACTGCCATTAAAAATAGCTAAGATTAAGCTTAATGGTGAAAGAAGTACTTCCCTCCCACCCAAAAATGTGCAAAATACCAAGAAAAGGGAAGCTGGACGAAGACCTGGTCTCCGGGAGAAATGAACAAATCTGATGATTGTGGTTCAATGTAATTAGTGCCTCTTCTCTACTCCTCCCAGAGGTCATCAGCTTGATTTCCTTCCAAATCACACACTCCACCACTGATGAAAAGACTATGGACTGGGTCCCGTTTGGTCGGGTTTCCTCAGATATGTTTCTCTTTGCCTATAAGATACTTTGAATAGTGACTTGTTCCAGTTTTTGCTAACCAGAGATTCTGTAGTTCTCAAATGTGCTAAGGCATTTGTCCCAAATAGTTGCCATTTGTTATGCCCTACATCCCCATCCCTACATATTGTGTGCAAAATGTTGGGTCCCCCTTTTTCTTTGTTTTTCTTTTTGTTCTTGCCTTGTCTTTTTTTGTCTTCTTTTGTTTTCTTTCTCCCGGGTTTTCTACCCCACAGTTGTGCTTTGTTTTGTTGGTTTCTTATGCATCCAGGACCCTGGTCCTAGAGTTGGTCATCCTTTGTCAGGAGCTGGAATTCAAACTTTGGGATTCTTCGCCATGACGTTCTCTTCCCTTAAGGTGATATCATCGCTAGGAATCCCCGGGCCTGGAGTCTGGAGGTCTATCTGTCTGGAGTTTGCAGATGGAAAGGTGGCTTGCTTTTTACCACGGGTATAAATAGAAGTTACATATCATTTTCACATTTACCACGATTTAAATACTCAAGCAATCAGAGCAATTTCAGAGTGAATTTACAGCGATTTAATGATAATCTAGTGCTAAACATTCCCACCATTTCCAAGTGATTGTGAGTGGTCTATAGTGGTAGGTTGTGATCGTTTGGCAGCTGTAGCTATTACAGAGCTTCCATGGAGGCTTCCGTTCCTCTCTTCCTACATTTTTAGGTTGGTGCCTCCTCTCCCTTTGGCTTTTCTTCTATCTGGTGTCATTGTTTTCTTTTTGTTTTTGTTGTCTTTTCCTTTTTTTTGTTCGTCTTTCATTTCTTTCTGGTTTTGCCACCCGTTGGTGGGTCAGCTCTGCTAGAGGGTTGTCTGCCCTCTGTGCAGGTGTAGTATAGTCTATACATAGTGTAGGAAGTTTTAGATACTATGTGCCTTGCCTAGTTTCTTGTAGATATTTATTCTGTGATGTATATATGTGTAAATTCTATATATATTTGTGTATATCCATTAGCTCTGGTGTATATCATGTGTCTCCCACCAGGTAGCTTAGCAAGCTCACCCTGCTGCCTATGTCGCTGGTTTTTGTCCACAAACTCATTCTGAGCAGAATACCACCTGTTTGAAACTCGGCTCTCGGCTAGTTTCAAACAGGCAATTTTCTCTCTCTTCCATAAAACCAACCTGGCCCTCATTTATGACCCATGTGCACATTTAAATCTGTCTAAGTGGCCTTCACTTTTTATGCATTCAGACAGTAGGCTCCGTCGTCATCGCCATAACTCCTATTTATTACTCACCCATGTGGCACCCACGTGGGTCTGACGGCTTGCTTTTTTGTACACATCTTTACCAACGATTACTTCTCTCAGCTCCGGGTCTCCTGCCATCATCCATCCCATGTTCTTCTTACCAAACATGATAAAATTCCTGGACCTGGATGGTTAATCAAATTCCTAAGTTCATGATATGTATGTGTGTCTTCTAGATTTTTTGAATGAAACTAACTTTTCAGGGGAAGTGAACACCGTGGTGGTAAGATCTTCAGACCCTGAAGTATTTACTTATTAATGCGTTCTGACGGTCGCCTTGCCATGCAGGTTTCCAGAGTATACTTTCAAACATGTCTGAAGCATCCGCATCCTCACCACCCAGAAGTTTGAAACTTCTATCTATAGCAAGTACCAGGATGAAAGTAAAATACAAAATGGAGAAGGCTCTAGAATGGATGCCTTTGAGCCTGAAATACATAAAGGACAAAGTCATTGCGGGCTCAAAGATTGAGTCCAAGGTCCAGCTTCTTACCAACACTAGCATCGGAACATGGTCAGAAATGCAGGCCTTAGTCAAAGTCATGTACATTCAGTGACAGGCCGAAGATCCTTTGGCCATTAAAATTGGAAACTCTGGGATCCTTAAGGTAGCTTTCTTCCCATGCTTGATGCAGTCACCGGAGCTTATTCTCACACTTGCAGCACTTTACAACCCATCTGTTTGGGCTGCTATGCTCGCACCACAAGAGCCAATAGGGTACCCCATGCCTTTAGTATCTCTCGACCCTGATACCTTCTAGAGGAGCTTGGTAATCCCTCAATTTTCCAAGCCGACCGTGGTCACCCGATCTGATGCCTTGGCCCAATTCAAAAAATTGGAGGAGGTGGCCCGCATATACATGAACAATAATTGGCTCAAAGTCCCGAAGCTGAACCCCAAGAGAATGAAGCTAGAGATCCCCGGGTCTGAATTCAAAGAGAGCATCCAGATGTGAATAATAGCGCTATGCTGGGTCTTCGGGCAACAGCATGCCTAAGAATTTTCTGGATGGATGGACTACTTCTTGCTTGGTATAAGTACAGTAGGGGAGTTTTTTTACTAGGCGGCCATAATTTCAAATCATGTCGACTCCCAGTTCCTCCAACTGGCCAAGAAGAAGTTTTATATGACTTCTTATGTTCTCTAGGCCTTGGCACAGCAGAGACCCCACACCCATGGGCTACTCACTGATAGCATACTCAGGCTTGGCCTAGATTAGAAGGCCCTATGGGACTACTACCCATAGATTCAATGGGAGGCCAGTTTGCCCAATTTCTGTCAAGTAAACGACGCGTTCGTTTACTACCACCTTCTCACACCCACCCGGGATGTAAGATACCGCCTGTCCACAGAGGCAATGAATTTCATCCAGAGTTATGGACATTATTATATATAATACAAGTAGCATACTTATATAAGGGTGACCGGCTTCTCCGAGAAACCCTACTTGTAGCCCAAACACTACGGGGACAAGATAGTCCTCCTGGAATTTTGCAGGCAGATAATGGAGTTGCATGCCTTCTTTTCCCTAAAGAAGGTAACTAATTTTCCATTCCCAATCACTTGTGGGATTTATTCATGCAGTCTGGTCATCGCCAAAGAAGCAGACAATGAGCTAAAAAGCTATAACTTGGCAGAATTCTACTTGGCGCGGAAGCATTTTGATCCACATGGTAAGATTGCAGCGGCACTTCCCCAAGCATCAAAGCCCCATCAATACCATATGGAGGACTTTTGGGAAGACTGCCAGGATGACGTGGAGGTCTTGAGCTAGCACTATGTCAGGATGACTGCGGGTATGATGGAAAGATTGAAGCTCCAGAGATTCCCGGAAGACTTCTCAGACGTCGGCTCCATGATAGATCCCTAGTACAAAGCAAAGGGGATCGATACATTGGCTCTCCCACCAATAAACTGGGATGCCCAGGAGGGGTCCACCATTGAGGACTTCATTTGTGAGGTGGTCAAGCACAGCCATGCTTACTTTAAGAGGGTGTGCCCCGGCAGTGTCCACAGAGTGGCCCAACTAGTACCAAAAGAAACCCTGGGGGACGGGACTTCTTCATAGGGAGCAGACAAAGGGAAAGGAATAATGATAACTCCCCATGTGTAAGAAGTCCCTATAAAAGAATAGCTAAAGCAGTCGCTGGTAGCCTCCCAGCAGATGAAAGATAGAATAATCACGCGGTTGGCAACCCCGGCATCAATGGCCGGACCTATTCTACCCCCCTCCTCCCCTTCACTAGCAGCCTTGATGGTTAAGGCAACAGGGGTGGATCTAGAGAAACAACCAGTAGTTAGCGATGTGTTCCCACCTTTGATTACATAGAGAAGGAGAAGGCTCGACCCAAAGCCCAAAAAAGAGCCAAAGCTGGGGATGCCCTAGACTCCACAAGTTGAAATCCTTTCTTTTGACTCCCCGAAGCCGGAGAAGGAAGCAGAACCCGCCGATGTCCCAGCCAACCCTCCTCCGTAGGATGAGTTTGATGATGTTTTTGTGACCGAAAAGTTTGATAACTTACAGGGGGACATCGAGCAGATGGAAGAAGTCCCAGCAGAAGAGGAAGCTGAGGACCAAAGAATTGCACAGGAGCAGGAAGAGCCAATGGAAGAAGAAAAGGAAATAGAATAGGAAGTCACCTCCAAAGTTTTGGAGATGCAAGATACGGGGGTGGACCAACAAAAGTAGATTGAATAAGTGGCATCTGCTGAGGGAACTAGACCTATGGGAGAAACCGTAACCTCAACCACCATGTTCCAAGTGCCACTCCCCGGAGCAACCTTTGGGTAAGTAATAACCGTGGCACAAACACTGAATCTTGGCCTGGTACCTCCCCTGTTTCCAAAAGATGTATCAGAAGAAGAAGAGATCCTGATGATTGAGACCAAAGAGCAAGAACAACGAGAGAAGGAAACCCCCAGGACAGTTGACGAAGGCCTCGGCCAAGCTGGAGATACAAAGGACAAGGTAGACGAGATAAACGTCACTAGGGGAAATGTTCCTGATGAGGCCTGAGATAAAGAAAAGGGGGCGGGTAAGACCCACACCACTGAGGAGGAACAACAACAGGGCACCGGGGAAGAACCAAAAGAATAGACTTTGGTGAACAAGCCACCCTTTCCACCTCCATGGTTAGTGGAGAGCAAGAAGAGAAAGGCCCCGTCCACCCTGAGAGCTCACCTCTCTCTAGCTGAGATGATGGCCTAGGTCTAGGAACCACCCAAGGCCAAGAAAGCTCGAATGGTTCATAGTCTACGAACCAAGCCAGGCGGAGAAACAGTTGCAGTTGTGGCAACACCTCCCCAGACACCGACAAGGTGACAGCAGAGGCCGAAGATTATGATATCACAGAGATATCACTGGGAAAGAGAGAAAAACAAGGCAAAATAAACCTGTTAAAAGAAGCGGCCAGGGCTGTAGAGGTCTGATATAAAAAGGAGGCCCAAAGGCTTAAAGCAAAAAAAGAAAAGATAGCGAACCTCATGGGGTTGCTTACTGATCTGGCCAGGCCTATTAGTTTCATTCCTTCGGAGGCCTCCACATTCGACACGCCATTACCACAGAGTGACATTGACTCCCTGTGAGCAATGAAGAAGAAGGCCCAAGCGGTTGATGAGTGGGTCACTCTACAAATAGGAAACACCTGGTGTTTTCTAATATCCACCCTCCCAAATTTATATGCAGCTTGACACATTCTGCATCAGGCAGAGACCATCCTTAACATATGGGAGGGTGACATGGAGAACTACGAGGCTTGGAAGGTAGAGCTGGAGGAGCTCCTCAACCTTGGGGAAGAGATGGTCTCCAAATCTGGGATTCTGAGAGAAGAATCATTTGACTTTGTGAGGACACAACACTCTAGACTTGACCTCACATTGGAGGTACTCAAGCAACTAGTAGGGGCCTTGCATGATAAAGTCAACACAGTGCAGTATTCTTCAAATATGTACAAGGCATTTGTCACAAAAGTCTCCGTAGCTGGCCCATTCAGCACCGACACATGCACTCCAGAGGAATACGTTCTGGGAAAATTTGATGAATTGATGGAATCCAAATACCAATCCCTAGAGGGACTGGATGGGACTCAAATGATAGGGCTAACTTGCATGATCCTTAGTGGTCATGATGTGGAAAAAATGGCTGATGAGTTCAAGGATAATGTTCTGGAGCTAGGGGAACAAATTGAGGCGGCTAAGTACCAGCGGTCTAGCCTTAAAGAAATTGATGAGGATGGAATCTCTCACCTTCTCCAAACCTTCAATGACAACAAGAAACAATAAAGTTTCTTCAGAGGCTGGAGAAAACCCAAGTATTTTGTATTCTTTATTCTTTCAGAATGTAAGTTCCTGGATCCCGGAGTTTTGGATCCCAAATTTTGTATTCTTTCAAGTGATCCATGTCCTGATCCCCGAGGCCGACCGATCACTTTCAGAAGTGGTTAATAAATCCTGTCAGAAGGTAGTTGGCTACATCAAGGAACATCAGATCAACAATTGGTTTTCTGACAGATGGTCTTCTCGAGGCACCGCTTTAGAGGTACACCTGGCACATTGGAGACAGGGCGCCGCATTTCCCATTTATAAGGCATGTAGCCTCGATCCCCAGGGATCTAATTTCTTCCTTCTCTTTCCTGGCTCTCTTCTCAAGGCAGATTCTTTTGCTCTACCTTCTTGTCTTATTCTTATGACATGTTAAGCCTATTCCGTCTTGAGGTCTTTTATAGGGTGGCGCAGGTAGTACCGGCCCCCAGATATTGTATTTTATTGTAGTGTGATGTAAAATAGGGTTAGGGTTAGGGTTAGATGAAGATGTATATAAATAGTAAGTCTGGCCGATTTTCAAGGGTCGACGAAATTGATGATTTTGTTGTCCACGGTAATAGAAAAGCAGTGTTTTCATTTCAGTTGCAGAGCTCAATGCTCCATTATTTCACTTTCCAATAGTTAGACACTCCCCTGGAGCCACCATTGTATCATGCACCAGTGCTTGCTGGAAGAAATATTAATGAAGAAGGGAGAGTTCTTTGCAATGATGTTGTTAGCATTCAAACTTTTGATTTAATGGTATTTTATGTTTTATGTTCCTTATGTGTTCTGCTCTGATATTTTAAGTAGCTTAATGACCTCTTTTCCCTTGCTACTGATAAAGTATGAAATGATGGTTGTGTATTTCTTTGCTATTTAGTGTAGTATATCAGAGCATTATCAATGTTTTGAATGTTTAAACATAACTATAGATAGATGAAATACTTCTAACCCTGCAAAATCTTTTTCATTTTATTTGCTAAGTGTAGAATGCTTGGAGAAACCTAACCTTCCTAAATTTCTAGAGATAATGAGTTGAAGAAACCAGCTATCCTCCTCAAAAATAGTCACTTCTCCCAACTGAGCCCCGCACCATCATGACCCAACACCTAAGTGCTTGGAGGCACGGGGAATATAACTTCCCCGGATAGCCTTTGCAGGCAAAGTTGGCCGGTACCCCCAGTACCCGGTGACAACTTATGACTGTTGGCGGACCCGGTTAGTAAAACCCTGTCAACATATGGCATTATCAATGATGATAGTTTATTTTTATTTTGACATTATGGTGGACCTAACAATACTAACCCAGTCATGATTTACAATGAGTATTGTATGGTGTGTGTAGGATGAGGGGAGGCAGTCATAGTCACTTCCACGGGAGATCCACACGATGTCGCATTCCTCCTCCTTGGTTTTCACTACTTGCATGTATATGTATATATTTGTGTTTCTCAACTTGGTGATGCAGGATACAGGTACCAGGCATCGACTCCACTTGGTCACACAGGTCTGAGTGTGCCTTTAAAATCCTCAAATGTTGTTGTCATGGAGATATTACCAAGGTTTCCCCAAGTAGACCCCATATGACTTAGGTTCTTTTTTTAGGAAGTCACCCTATTTGGGTTTGCGTTGTATTATTATTTCTATGGTTTTGATATTTATATCTTTGTCAATTGACTATGTTCTTTTATTCTTGAAAGTTATGTTCTTTTGTCAATTGACTAAATATATGTATATGTATGTATATATGGGTGCACACATATATGCCTATGTCTATATATAAATATATTTCTGTATGTATAAAGATATGTATATGTATAATTAGAGTTGTGATGTAAATATTGTATTGAGATAAAATAAATAAATAATAATAGAAGAAGAACTAAAATAATTATGCCTAATTGGCAAAACTAGCTTTCTAGGAGATTCGAACTCAAGACCTCCTAGGAGTAAGGCTAGCTAGTTACCATTGGGTTATGTGAGTTACTTGATCATATTTCTTATCATTGGTATAATTGATTAGTTTATAAGATTATTTAAGTTAATAAATAATTAAATTTGTAACCTATCATTCACGGGAATAATTGATTTAATTTGAAACCAACTATGGAAGTTGGAGAAGTTACTTCCCGTAAAGCAACTCCTCCAACCATATAGTTGTCTATATGTATAACATAAAATATTTTATGAGGTGGGACCTGGTTTTGGGAGATTCTGAGAATAGGATTGGCAATATGAAAATGATATTATTTACTCAAGAATTGAGGAAGAGGATAGTGTTTTATTTTTCTGAGAAAATGGAGAAATGATTGTTGCAAGAAAAAATACAGCCCTGATGCGGAGGCCATATCTCCCTAACCAACCGTTGGATCATGCCAAGTGTTGGATATGTTGGTAAGAAACTAATTTCGCCACTTCTCACTGGAGCGATCGAAGAAATATGGTGTTCTTAAAATGTTATAGATCTCTATGTGTGGGTATAGCAAGGAAGATAGCAAGTAGAAAGTTAGAAAGCTTGAAGGTTTATGGAATTGCTCAAACACTAAGGGAATTCTCTAGATGACTCTAGGTAGAATCTAAAACTAGAAATAATTTTACTATGTCTATATTATTTATTGGAGTAATGTGTTTTTTTAATTGTGTTTTTTCCATTATTGATCATACCTATAGGTAAGTAAGGTAGTTTAAAAACGTTCGTAATGAAATCTAGAAATTAGGTGTCTATATCTAATGTGTTGGCTTGATGAGTTTGTCACTATCTATTTTTGGGAGTGATTATGTATTATTTTGTGGTTTTTAATTCTATGTGGATTTTATTTTTGAACAGTGGTTAAAGTCATATTTGATTGTTATTGAGTTTTGGAAGGTTTAGGATGTCAGTTTATCACCCTTCCTTTTGATAGTTTACTTTATTCTATGTCAATTTATTTCTTTAATTTGATCATAATGTCTTACTTAAGGTGTCTCTAGTACGTGACATCCTTGTACTAATCTTATGTTGTTTATGGTTAAGGTTAGGACTCATGCTGATGGTCTGAGTAGACAAGAGAGTTTCCTAAACCTCTGAATTAAATCATTTGAAGTATTGCAATTCTTTTGTCATGTTTTGGGTAGGGGACTAGGTACCCTAGGTGAGTGGCTCACCATAGGTGTTGCAACCCTAAAGTGGTTTCCAGATGATCCTATGGGTGCGGTAGTAAAAAGTGATAACCTAATAATGAATCTGGGAAAGGGGGGAAACAAAAGATAATGAAACAAAACATAATAATGCCCACATAATCCTGTTGGAGTACCGGGACGATGGGTAACTGCCAGGATGGATACCTATTCATAAAGGGGGGACCGGGGTTACATGGTTTCCAGGAAGGATCCCAATAAATAGGATATGTGATGACACTCACTTGGAGGGTATGCTAGAAACCTAACCCTTTTGTATTGCTAAGTGATATTTTGTTATTTCTTGTATTTGTTTTAAGTTATTGTTTTGTGAAGCCTTAGATTTCTTAGGGCCTTGTGTGGACCTTGGTCCTATCTCCTAGCACGGGGGAATGGAACTACATGGTTCCACATGGTTAGGTGGTTAATCTTATCGAGGTATTGTTCGTGGTTGCATGGATGATATTGCCTTTGGATTCATGCTTGGAAGCTGTCAAAGATTCTACTTCTGCACCATGTACTTCAATGAATTGTAATTCTAATGTATTTATTTGTTGAAATCCCTTATTGGGTAATGTAATGAAATATATGAAGGGTGAATCAATGTAATGGGAATGGGTATTTCTAGGTGAAATGAAGGGAAAATTTATGCTCTTACTTGTATATGTCACAAATATTAAAATAATATGGAATTTGTCATTTGTTTCCCTATAATGCTATCTTTTAATAAAGTAAGTGATCTTTTGAATGAAAAGTTATTCTTATAGTTCTCTCTTGTTTTGTGAATAAGAACCTAGCTTATATTGATATGATAAGTATGTTCTCTTATATAATTGACTATAAAGGAATATTATGAAATGATTGGTTTATGAATGAACTTTT
>MU224321.1:1230896-1240953 GCA_018584345.1 Thuja plicata | reverse complement strand
TAAGTTTATGGCATACATTGTTGTTTAAGGATATCTCCTTGTTGATGGAAGTAGGTATCCTTGTTTGTCTATGCTTATGTTGTCATCTATGTTGCCACCATAAGGAGGGGGAATATGCACATCCCTCTTTGTATATTAGCACATGGTCCCTAGACTGACCACACATACATGCACATATAGATCCTTGTGGAAGACAATATTTTTCCACATGCATGATCTCATTTTTTATCCTTATTGAAGACAATGCTTTTCCACATGGCTGATATATGTTTTGGTCCTTATGGAAGAAAATATTTTTCCATGTTCTTGATCTCCTTATTTGATCCTTGTGGAAGACAATTCTTTTCCACATACCTGATCTCCTAAGTCGTGCTTGAGCGCAAATTTTTTTTTAATCTGTCCTCTCTCTCGGTAGATATGACTAGCATACCAAAATTTTATATCCTTCAATTATTATCTCTCTTTCCATGAAATACATAGCACTACATAGCTATCCTTCTAGCCTATGGGTTCATGGTCTCTCTCTCTTTTCTCTCATGGTTTTTCTAGTAGGCTAGATCATGGAGATGGCATCATATTTTTCAACACTCTCTCCCATTTCCTTTTGATTTCTTATGTTCTTCCAATAGATTCCCAAATATGATACTAGTGGATGAGATATGTTTGATCAAGGTCTCTTCACTAACTGATTTGGGGTATTTTAGTGATAACCCTTTTTTTCTTTCTTCTGTGTCTATTATATTTGGTTTTATTTTATTTTTTTATATCCTTATGGATATATGTTGAGTTGAGATCCATTTTTGGGGGGCTTAAAGTCCTTAAGCTTAGTGACATTTCATCTCTCTTATTTTCCATGATCACTATCTCACTCATCTCTTTCTCTCTTTCATCTCTTCCTTTACCGTGAGTATGAGATTGCCTCATACTCCCACTAAATTGGGGGCTAAATGTATCATCAAAAAAATTAATCACTTGATTTTTTCTCAATTTAGGATCATTTTGGTCCCACTTTAGTGTGGTTCCTTTGATTGGGCTTCATATTGCACTTAAGTGTACACTTTATTAACATATGGGTCCTTGTTTCTTTCCTATTCCTCCCCAATTTGTGCAAAATCAACTTAGGATATTTTTCTAAGAATCCTCCCCTATTTCCATCTAATTGTAAAATTCCCCCTTCCTTTTATGATCTTGGAAGTTCCTTCTGATATAAGAATCAACTGACCTTTCATATCCCGCAAACATTATAAGCCATGCCCTCTAATTAAAAGCAAGAAACTTTTTGGAGGGGTGAAGTTGAATTTCCACTGCACACCCTAGGAGTGAAGTTGAAGTTTTACTTTACTCCTGGGTTTTTGATCCAATATTGAACCCTGGGTCCTATGTGGCACATTCATCAGGGTTCCCAGTCCATGGTCAGATTGTGTAATTCTATTTCTGGATGCACTATAAAAGGATCTCCCCTCCTTTATTTTAGAGAAACAACACCATCATCATTATGAGCATGCAACTATTATTGTGAAGCAATCACTGAGCAATATATCAAGAAAATTATTGAGTATCAAAATGTAATTTCAAGTGGCATTCTAGCATTCAAGTCCTCAAGTATTCAAGGTGTCTTCCATAGGTCAAGTTTCTTTCCCCCATTGAGGCCAAGAAAATGAGTTCCTTGGAGGTGTATTGACATCATTTCTTCATCATTCATTGGCGATTTACAAAAAATATTCATAAGGTTTTTCTTAAAGATTTACTTTTGGTTTTTATGTGGAGTCAAAGATATTGCATTAAAGTTCTTGGTCACTTTAAAAGAGGTAACAGTATCTACATTGCATGAACACATCATTTTATATCTAGTCTATGTTACATGTTAGCATTCCTTACTTCATTTCAATTCAAGGTTAATTCCTAAACTGGGGCTTAACCAAGGAAATCTCCCCTTCAACAAAAAATTTCCCTTTTTTATGTGTACAGGAATAGCTTTCAGGATCTACAGAACTGGAATCAGAAATTTTTTGGGGGTGTCTCAGATATCAGAATCGGGAAGTACATGATCACAAATAGAGGGGTGTATTCAAACTTTGACTTGTATTGAAAAATTCAACTTGTTCCTGGAAGCCTCATATTTTCACAGTTGGAAGTTACATGTGCCAAGGTCCTAGATCCAGAACGGTTTCAGTCTGTGACATTTGTGTGACTGGAAATTGCATTTTTAATGAATATAACCTCCTAATTCATTTCAAGGTACACAAATCCTTCTCACATCTAGTGTTTACTTTCAGATATATCATTGCATTAGTTATTTTCAGTCATTTTCTAGATCCATAATCAATATCCTTCAAAAGGAATACCAAATTCTTCTTTTTTTGAGCTATGCATTAGCACTCTTCATTCATTTGGTTGTGCTAATAAAACTTGAACTTAATGGTTGGATTTGTATTCCTAATGTATACCATAGGTCCTTGGTGATTTATCTCTACTATTATCATTTCTCACCATTTCCTACTATACGAGATGGTATCTTGATTTTCAGAAAAACAAAAGAGGAGCATTTGATGAGTGCTATATGAGTATTAAAGAGGTTAAGGGAGGATAATTTTCTACTCAACATTAAAAAGTGTACTTTAATGAAAGAGTAATTAGTGTATTTGGGATTTTGAATATATCCTGAAGGATTCAAGATTGATCCTGAGAAAGTGAAAGCCATGTTTGAGTGGCCTACACCGAAGAATGCTGGAGAGGTAAGATCATTCCATGGGTTGGACATTTTTAACAAAACATTTATCAGAAAATTTAGTTCAATCTATGGACCGGTGACCCAAACTATGTGGAGAGAAAGAAAGGAATTCAAGTGGACACATGGAGCACAAAGGATTTTTTAATTGATGAAGTAGAAGGTGACAAATAAATCGGTGTTATCTTTACTTGATTTTAATAAAGTATTTCAAGTGTATTGTGATGCTAGTGGAAATGCAATTGGAGTTGTCATAACTCAAGAAGGAAGACTTGTTGCATACTTCAGTAAACATTCGAATGATTCTAAAAGAAGGTATGCAGTATATGATCAATAATTTTATTCTATAATCCAAGCCTTTAATAAATGGAGACATTATTTGTTGCCTAGAGAGTTTGTTCTTTATACTAATCATCAAGCATTGAAGTACTTGAATAGTTACGGTAAGTTAAATGAAAGACATATGAGATGGGTTGAGTTCATATAGAGCTATACATTTGTGTTGAAGCATAAGAATGGTGCGTCAAATAGAATTGTTTATGCCTTGAGTAGGATAAGGAATTTGTTGATTGAAACGAGGATTGTATTGGTGGGATTTGATGAATTAAAGGTATTGTATTAAAATGACCCAGACTTCACCGAACCTTAGAAAGATTGCAGAGAACCTATTATTTCATACATAAGTAACTAGTTAGATTATTTTGTTCAGGATGGAATTTTATTCAAAGGTAGTTAGTTGTGTACATACCCATAGGTTCAATGATAGATAATCTCATTAAAGACAAACATAGTGGAGGATTGGCAGGGCATTTTGGCATTGATAAGACAATAGCCTTGGCAAATGAGAACTACTATTGGCCGCAAGTATAGAAGGATGTGCAAAATTTTGTTCAAGGTTCTAAAGTGTGTCAAGTTGCAAAAGGTAGTAGTCAAAATGTGGGATTGTATACACCTTTGACAATGGCAATCAAACCTTGGTAAGAAGTCAGTATAGAGTTTTTCATCGTATTTCCAAAGACACAAAGAAACTATGATTCAATCTTTGTGGTTGTAGATAATTTTTCTAAAATGTAACATTTCATTCTTGTTAAGAATACTATCAATGCAGTAAATATAGTTGATATATTTTTAAGGAGATTGTGAGATTACATGGGTTATCTAGAAGCATTGTTTTAGACATGGATAGTAGGTTTGTTGGTTATTTTTGGAGAAAACTTTGGAAGAAGATGATGGCTGATTTGAAGTATAGTCCTACTTTATGTGCACAGACTGGTGGACACACATAGGTTGTGAATAGGAGATCAGGGAATTTATTGAGATGTTTAGTTGGAGAGAAGCCTGGAAATTGAGATTTAGTTTTTCCTTGAGCAAATTTTGCATATAACAGTTTAGTAAATAGGAGCATAGGGAAGATAATGTTTGAGATAGTTAATGGTTTTAATCCTAAAGGAGTGTCATAATTTAGCGATATCACTCATGATGTTAAGAAGAGTGTTGAAGGAAAAAAATTGATGAGGTTCTGAAGTCATTACATGTAGGAGTTAGACAAAATTTGGAGTAAATGAACCAAGCCTATAAAAAGAGAGCAGATAAGAAGTTAAGACATAAGGAATTTCAGGTAGGAGATGAAGTTGTGGTATACTTAAAAAAAGGTAGATTTCTTGGTCGCACTTCGAACAAGCTAAATATGAAGAAATTTGGAGCTTGTAAGGTCTTGAGGAGATTTGATTTAGGAAATGCATATGAAATGGAGTTAACAGAAGACATGGATATATCACCTATATTAAATGTTGAATATTTGTATGAGTATCATAAGTCAAATTTCTATAACATTGATGGATCAGATGTGGAACAATAACATCGTAAGAGGCAGATGGATCAAATAGAGACAATTTTTTATAGTAGAGTTGGTAAAGGAACAAGAGGTGAGAAGTATATAGAGTATCTTGTCAAATGGAAGGACAGGACAATGGAAGATTCTTCAATTATTTCTCAGGCTGAGTTTGACCATTTTGGTTTTCCTTTGGCTCCAGCAAAGTGAGAGGCTCACTTTTCAAACAACATCGGGTGTCTGATGTAGGAGCATCTTTAGATCTTTGAAATCTTGCATCAACCAAAAGCATTTGTTTTCCTATTTTCTTGTTTGATCAGTCTTTGTGTTTCTTTCTGTGATCATACAGTTTGGATTTTTTATTCTTGCAATCCTTACAATGTGTCTATGGCTTCATTTTGGACATTCTCCTAGCTTCACACTTCATTTGGTTACCTCGCACATGATATCTTGCAGATTTATCGGTAGGATTGAATTGTTATTCATATTTTCCAACTGGTTTGTATTTTTTGATCTTGAGAGGGATTTACCAGTCGATGAATCTTAACGAATCATTTATTGATGATGTTACATTTTTTTCCAACCTACTTGAGGGATGGTGATTCATATTTCATTCGTTAGGCGATTCATATTTCATTCGTTAGAAGTAGATCCTGATGATTTGGGTCCTCACCTATTGTTTGCAATACATTTTCTTTCCTATTCTGAAATGTGATCTCTTTGGGTCGACCTAATGTTTTTAAGGCTTTATAAGCTTATGGATTTGTTCTTAAATAGAAATATTTGATAAGATTATCTTCCTGGAGTTGTAGGTAAGTATTTTTTAAGGGTTTCTAATTGCAATAGGGCTTGTATGCCTCGCAAAAAATGATTTTATGTTTCAAATCCCTTGTATAAGATTTTCTGATAATAATAGAGAAGGTTGATCTCTCATATCTCCATGTTGTTTGTTTTTACTTCCATTGTGTGTATCATGCTGCAAGGATTGGACATATCTCTTTGAGTTCCCTCCATCCTTGACTACATCATCTTCACAACACTTCTTCATTGACTTGACTTATGACCATGTTTACATTGCACTTATAACATTGACCAAAAAAAGATGCATTATTCTAATTTAACCTATTTTTAAAATGCATGACTTTTTGAACAAATGAATTGCAAATATAGCACTTATCACTGGTCCTTTGAGCATTAGGTTTTCTTACAATAGTATTTTCTTGATATTTTTCTTTTCAAATCTAGTCTTTCCTTGACCATATCTTGAGCTTTCTCCTTTCTCAAACGCAAGACCACTCTTGTCATTTGGACTCCTATGAATTTAAGGTAATGAGTCAAGTTTTTATGAGTTGATCATGAACTTCTCCTAGTATTCATTATCAATCACAGGTTCTTCTCCAAGTTCGTCCTCAATGTCCTTGGACTCATACAAATTGGAAACAAGTATATTGCATTCATCAGATCTGTATTTTAAGGACTAACTTAGAATCTCTTCATTATTCTTCCTATCCTCAATGTCCTTGGACATCTTCATCACTATATATTCCATCTCATGCTTCATGAGTACATTCTCTTTCTTAAGTTTCTCACATTCTTTAATTTTCTCTTTCAAGTCCCGACTTAACTGCTCATCATCTGAGCTGTCACTATTCTTCTGCTTTAAATTTTCACAAAGTTCTCTTCTCTTCATCTTAGATTTCTTCAACTGTGTTTTCAATGACTTAATGAACATTTCAGCTCCTCTGAGGTTTCTCTGGAACTCCCGAACTTCAGCTTTAGAATGATCAAGATCATCCAATGCAACAATGAGTTGTTCTTGCAAAACTAAATCCATTCTTCCTTCCTCTAGATCACCCTCAAGCTGTTAGTCTTCCCTCAATGGATCTAGCTTTGATACCAATTATTGGAATGAGTGAACACTAAGAGGGGGGTGAATCAGTGTTCTATAAATTTAAATTTAATAATCTGATCCACAAACCATTAATTACATAAATAAAAAATAACACACAAGAACATAAATAAAATAGCCATAACACCACAACACAAGGATTTTTGCATGAAACCATGTTAGGGGAAAAACCATGGTGGAGTTGAGACCCACAAGATAATACTATGTAGAAATATTGTCTTAAAATGAAAGAGAATGCACATGCATTCATGCTCATTGCCTAGAGCTCACTGCTAAAATATTAAAAAAAGGGGGGCCTACAACCCTATGGAAGGATCGATACCTTAAAATATCATTAGAGTGATCATAATATATTTTTCACTAATGAAATATCATCTAATAATGCCTAGTTATAGTTACACATAAGCACATAACTCTGATCTGATGCACTTTATCTCTGACTTCTCTATATCATTGCCCTTCGCTGATCATAAGCTTAGATCTCAATTCCCTGCATAAGATTCTTCATATAACCAACATTTCACACTTATTATGTGTCTCTTCCTTGAATTCTGAACCAATACAACGCTTGCCAAATAATATAAAACAGCACATAGCTCAACCAAAACAAGGTATAAACTGCTTTAAGAGCCAAGAAAAGGCAACAAAGGAAGATATTACGCTATAGATAAACCAAGCAACCAAAATAAGCAAAACCACCTTCCATACCTCAAAACTCTCCCTCGCCTTTCTCTCGATCGTTGCCCCCTCCTTCGTCACACTTTGCTGGCACTACAATACAAATAGTAATGTCTATCGTGACCTGTATATCTACCGCAAATTTGTTTAGAACAAGTTAACATATCAAGGTATGGATAATTCGATAAAAAAAACAATGCATAAACCACTTTAACAGTCAAGTGGAATATCAGCAAATCAGACACCAAGTTGTGCGAGAAATAAACCGAGCAAGGAAAAAAAAAAAAAACCTTTCCTCATACCTCGAAACCCGCCCTAGCCTCTCGCTCTCAAACCCTACTTCGCCTCTCCCTCCGTCCTTACAAAACAAAATCAATGCGAGTTGGGGAAAATCACATTGCATTTACCACTGCCAAAAATATTTACTCCACTGCCCACTATATTATGGTCACAGCACACGTAGGCCCCCTCTTTTTTTTTTCTCTCAATCAACTAATTTTAAACAATGACAAGAAAAACATTTTTGAAATTTACATAATTCATACTATACAAAATCTATAAGCTTTGACCAAAAATTATTCCCTACACTTAGAATTTTATGGACATATTTAAAACATTTCTATACTATAACTTTACATTTATATGCACATTTATAAATGAGGATTATTATTATACTCTTAAATTTTCGTAAGAATCATGTGAAAATGTAATGTACAAACAACGTGCTAGATTTGTTTCATTATTCTTCTTTCCTTTCTAATACCTAACTACATTTCATGTGTTGTTAAATAATTATCCATAAAACATTTGCTTCTAATACGGCGTGGAGGGGAGATTGGTTGGAAGATAAACGATGGATTTTTTAAATTTTTTAAACTATTTATTATATGTTAACATCCCTTTGCATTTTCTCAACCTAAAGGTAAAAGAACACGACACTTTTGCTCATGTTTTCTAGTATTGCCATCTTTCAAACACGTCGTTTTTAAAGCATTAATAAAAAAAAAATTTACTTGAAAAACAACAAATTATAAAGGAAGATTTATGCTGATACGCTACACTTAACCGTAGTGATAAGAAATGGCTTACGTAAAATTATAAAATTCCTTGTATGATGTCATTGGATCATATCCACGAAGGGAAGGAATAATATAGGATAAGCGAGGGTTATGTATTTGACTAATTCAATTTATGTGAACTTTATTATGTGAAAGAATTTTTTAGGTCGATCATTATTAATTGATTAAGATGCGGTTTGATTTTGTTATTAATCCATTTATGTGTTGGTTAGATTTTGTGGGTGTGTTTCTCTCTTATTCTTTTAATATTGTATTATTTTTTATTAAATAAAAAAATTTAATAAGAAAAATAATCTTTTGCATCATTTTATTATATTTTTGCAATTGTAGTTTGTGAGTTCTAAGATTCTCTTTGTTATTTTTTAGAAAGGAAGAAATCGATGTTCAAAAAAAAGTGCATGTAAATTAAGTTGATATTTAATATGCGTAAATTAGATAAAAGATCTTTTATGTTTTCCAACTATTTATACAATCTTCTTGAAAGGAAAATGAAAACTCTGTGTACAAACTACTTTATTTTATCCTTGGTTATGGATGATAAGGGATTAAATTAATATTAATAACATAAATCTCCCAAATTATTTTTTGAAAGGTTTATTCTGATTATTTATATTCATTAACTCTCAAGTAATGAATTTTTTAAGTCCGTCACTTGTAAATGCATATAAGCACAATTGACCATGATTCTTTAACTAAGTGAAAGATACTTGATTCATTCTACTTGTAGTTAACTAGTTATATTGGTGCAATGGTGGGGTGAAATTGAGTCTATTCTATCTCATCCCCACATTTGGAAATTCTCATCATGGCACTAGCTTCACATTTCCATGGGTTTTTGTTGTATAAACCAATCATTTCTTAGTAAATGTGTAAGTTTATTAAATTGAGGAGGACCAAAATGATTAAGTTTCTTAAGAGGAGATGACAATAATGGTTCATGTGAATAATCTTATTAGTTCCAATCAAAGGATGAAAAAGCCAAATGTTGCACCTAATATTTTGAGAGGTTTTTAAAGAACCTTAAATATGAATCTTTTTATTTGGCTAGTTTGATTTTAACTCCGATAATGTGTGTAAATTAAATTCATCTAAGGTTTTGTCCAATCAACTTAATAATAATTTACAACCATGAGAGTTCAAACTACCAATTATATTGAAAAATAGATAAACATGAAACATGTGTGAAATAGAAATCAATAAATAATGAATTTAACTATTAGAATCAAAGATCAATGAGTAAGTAGGTTCAAATGCACCTATGTAGAGAATTTATCCAAATGGAAAATCTTCAAATTTAAATCTCGATGATACTTATTAAATTTGGGAGGGATTAAACTTAAAAGGCTAAAGACACCATATGTAGATAATTTGAGTAGAATACTTTAGCCATATGATCAAGCACGAGAAGTTCTATTCCTACTTTCCACTTGAGGTGAGGGGGAAGTAGTGGGTTATAAATTGATTCAATGTGGAAGTAAGAGAAGTAAAGTGGATCCATTTTTAATTTTTGAATATACAAAAGCTCTATAATATGTATAGATGTTAGAAAAACACTTACTTATACATAAACTATTGGATTTCAAACTACAATAAAGTTATGCATTTTCTACTTCTAGTTCTTTGACTAGATCAAGGTCAACCAACAAAAACCTATCTAGTCAAGAGTAGGTATATCTCAATTCAAAATCTTTAATGAAGTATGTTGATAGATTATCTCAACTTATTAGAAACCTTCACATGTCAATCACCATGTAGAGTGTAAATGGAATTAAAACTTAAGAGGTATTGAAATATGAATAACAAAGTGAATGCAATTTGAAGAGATGGAAAAA
>MU224321.1:1156015-1181706 GCA_018584345.1 Thuja plicata | reverse complement strand
TTGTCTCAAAGATATTAGGAATTAAATAACTCCATCATTTAATTAAATTAGCCATGGAAGGGTGATTGGGTTGGATTTGATCTTTTTGATTTGAACTATATAATTGAAAAATCAATTGCATAATTTGGTTAATCCCTTTAGGCTTAGAATTTAATTATTTGATTTCATGATATTTGATCTTTTAATTTGATTTGATTTTTGTCCATTTGATTTGCATTGAGATGACATTTTAAGGCATTTGGCTGAGATTTATAGTTTGGAATGCTTGAGGATACATCTGGTCAATTTTAGATGTCTACAGTAGATTTATTCAACATTAGGATTGAATTGAATATTTAATATATTAATGTGAGGAAATAGTTTAATTATTTAGGATTGAAATATTACACCTCTTGATATTTTAAGGACATTTTAATTGCGTTATTATTTGAGAATTAATGAGAGAGACTAATCCCAATGGGACATTTGTACTTAGAAAGGGTTTCATGACATATATATTTCAAGGAATTTACTCACGTGAGAATTAAGAGGTGAGTGGTCTCATGATAAGTTTACATGATTAAACAATATAATTCTTTTTCACTTACTTTCTTTTTAATGAAAACACGGTCATATAAATAATGAACCTTTTTAACTAAAACATAAAAAATTACTAATTTTTAAAATAATAATGAACCTTTTTAACTAAACATAAAAAAAATTACTAATTTTTAAAATAATAATAAAAAGAAGAAAAGTAAGAGTGAAATCAAATCTCTGTATAAAGAAAGATACAATTAGTCAAATTCTAAAGCGTTTTGTATTTGTTAACCTTTTTTAAAATATATCTATTTAAGCTTATTTAAAATTGTAAAGCATGAGTAATGAATAAAGCGTCACGTCTAAAGCGTGAATAATGAATTCCAAGCATTTGCGAAAATAAAGGCAACCGACCCACCCACCCTTGTTTCACAATCGATAAAGACAAAGAAATACGCTCAAAAAACATTGGCTAACCATCCCCACCAATACACATAAGCAAATCTCTAATAAAGCGTGCAAACGGAAAGCAAGCCGGCTCCTCATTTTAACTAAATTAAATGCATTTCGTCATTACATGTTTAATTGTGATGTCTCTCTCTTTTATACATATTTTGATGTAATGTTTCTTAATTTTTATGTTGTTTTAATAATTTGATGTAATTCATGTAGTTATATCATTGACGTCCATAATAATATTAAATAATATAAAAGATGCGTTGAATTTTTGAGAAAATTCATTCTTTTGAACGCATCTATTATATAACTTTTTAAAATTAATTGTTATTAATATAATTATAATTTTAGTAAATTTAGTTTTAGTATTTTATATCAGTTTTTCTTTTAATCTTTGGATCTAAGTCTTTTTTGTCCTTGTCATTGTCTTGTTCTTTACTTTTTGAAGATGGATCATAAAATTGGATCCCAAGTGTTAAGGGAAAAAACATTTTGCACAACCTATACCAAAAGCAATAAATACTATCATTATGTCAAAGAATTCAATTTCATATAGGAACATGATGAGAAAGACTATTGGAACGTTATAATTAAGGGAAAGGCTAGACTTTAAGTTGGACCATTTCACATGCTCTTAAATGTGAGACAGATAGATGGACGGTCTCCAAAAAAATTGGAAAGATAAAAATTGTATGTTTTACAACAAAGGGATGATTGAAATGAATGACACTTCATCATAAAATTGGATCCCAAGTGTTAAGGGAAAAAACATCTTGTACAACCTATACCAAAAGCAATAAATACTATCATTATGTCAAAGAATTCAATCTCATATAGGAACATGATGAGAAAGACTATCTGAACGTTATAATTAAGGGAAAGGCTAGACTTTTAGTTGGACCATTTCATATCATCTTAAATGTGAGACAGATGGATGGTCTCCAAAAAAATTGGAAAGATAAAAATTGTATGTTTTACAACAAAGGGATGATTGAAATGAATGACACTTCATCATGGAATGTGTACGATATAAAAATATTTGTATTCAATATGAAAGCAATTTGAAGGTAGGTAGTTTGAATGATCTAAAGAGGCTTGACTTCACAATAGGGCCAACTTGTTGATCAAAAACTTATAACAATATTAATATCAGTCTATTTACTTCTCATATTAAGATAATTATTATTTTAGCATATTTACTTATGGTTTTTTTCTCTTACTCTTTAAAATGAAAATTCATTTTTCTCTTCTCTTGTCTTGCTCTTAACTTTGTGAAGTTGGATCATTGAGTTTGATCCTAAATGTAGATAACAAAATTCACACAATCGAAACCGCATGGCTAGAAAGGCTATTTGAGGGTTATAATTAAGGAAAATGTTATACTTTTAATTGCACAATCTACATTATCTTACATGTGAGACAAGGTAGATGGTTGGTTCCTAAGAAAGATTTGGAAGAAAGAACTTATATCTTATGCAACAAAAGAATAGTTGAAATTTAAAAACATTTCATCATAGAATATGCATCAAACGAAGATATTTATATTCGATATCAAACAATTTTAAGATTCGTAATTTGAATGAATTTTTGTAGAAATAAAATTATCTATAATACTGGTAACTTCTTAATCAAAATGCATAATAATAGAATCAAATTAAAAAGAAGTTCAAAAGTATTAAAAGATTCAACTCTTGATGGACGTTATTGAAATAAATTCATTCATTCATGAAGTGTAGAAATTATATATGTAATGACCATTCAAAATAAAGTCCAAAGACCGTCAATTTTGAGTCCGGCAAACGCATACATCAGTAACGGACCAAAAATCTTCATGTGCGGCACACTTTAATGGATAATGAACAGCACAAGCAACGACATAGGAAAAAAAAATCAAATTTGATTCCGTTATGATGGGAAGTCAACGGAACCGTTTTTGGTCAATCGTAATCATGAAAGAATCTTGGGCCTTTGGATTCGACTAACTCGCGCGAGCTTTAAGCTTGTCCGTTAATTAAGAGTCTTAGCGGTGTGGCCACACAAACACACGTGGGGGACTTAAAGACATATACGGTAACAATTGCACGGCGGTTAATTAACGCCGAACTGTTTTGCCGTCAGCTCTCTGCCATGTAAACCGACAAGAAGTTAGTATAATGTGGGACCCGCAAACGGGCAAGGACATGATACGAAAGGACACGTAATCTGCTTTACTGTGTCTGATGCTGACGTAGCACAATAACGTGCGCCGTTATCTCCACGGTGGATATCGGTTATTTCCGTCTACGAGACGGCTAGAAAAAGGAAAGTGAACGGTCATGTTTGGGGTACCTAGTTTTATTTATTTATTTAGTTAGGTTTTTATATTTTTCAGGGGCTGCCCACCAAAAGTTTCTCCAATTTTAGCAGTGTATATGGAGGAGGAATTGGGCCAACTCAACCCGCCAAGTTTGAATTGGATAAAATATTCAGAGAAGGATCTATGCTCGCTTTGAATAAAAAACTTAAATTGGAATTTTGGGGTTGTTGTTGTAGTTCAATTCTTTTTATGCAGTGGGGACACCAAAATTCCAGTCAAAATAATTCATTGGGTCAGTCTCAGTCTGGTAAAAGTTTGATAAGGCTGCTGTCCTTTCTTCTAATGAAAACTATCCATACTTCTTCCGAAGAACAAAGGCATTTTCTGGGGAATAGGAATTTGGTATCATAAGTTAAAGTTTGTGATGTTTGAAGGCTGAGATCTGGATGTAAAATTGAAGAAATTGGTTTTGGGGAAAAGTTGGTTTTGCTGAGGATGGTGGAGGAAGAAGGAAAGAGTGCGAGGAGGAAGGCCGTAACGTTGTTGGTGGGTGTGAATTTAGGTAAATCTAGTAGGGAGTTGTTGACATGGGTGTTGATGAAAGTGGCTCAAGCAGGGGATCATGTGATTGTTGTTCAAGTGCTTCCATCTCCCACTGGTATGATATTTCATCCCTTGTCAGCAATTTATGTATTGTACATGTGATATATTGTCAGTCTGTCTACTCGTGATCAGATTGACTGTCATTTGATGTCCTAATGTTGTCATTCAGATTCATAAGATGGCTTTAAACTCCTATGAACTTGTGGGTGTTCATGAATTAATGGCTTTTATTCAATTTTCCCAATTTGTTTTTTATGATTCAATAGCGTTTGCTGCTGTTCTAATGCTGTCAGTCTGGCATATCAGATGATTTTAATCTCTTACGAATTCATGGGTTTTAATGAATTATTGGGTTTTGTTCAACTTTCTTAAGTTTGGTTTTTAAATTTCATTACCGTTTGATGTTCTAATATTGTCAGTCAGGTTTATCAAATGATAGTAGACTCTTGTGATTGTTCAGGAATTAATTAGGTCTGTTTATTTTTCTCACGACTGGTTTGTAGGCTCCTGTCGAATTTGGGAAAAGATCTGAAGCAATTTAAAAGTAACGAGTATATGATACAGAACACCACTTGGATAGACATGGCACATTATATTTGATTGAAATTAGATCACCTGCTAACAATTGGATTTACTTCATATCACATTGGAATTGAGGTCAGGTGCTAACAATGGGATTTACTTCACCTCGTACTCATCAGATCTCAAATTAGATTAGAGTGTTCAGAAAGTAATAGACAAGTTTGGCTTTAGGATTCTTTCAAATTGGGATCAGATCCTGGAACTGCTATCTAGCTTAATTATATTTCAGATCATAGTTCAGGCATCTTTATCAAATCAGGATTTGGCTTGTCAATTCCAGAATTTGAAGTTTAGTCGAAGTACAAACATCAAAATTTGATTGCTGGTGTCTTTCCATTATAATTAATTATCAGGCTTCCACAAACCTGTTAAATTCATGCCAACTCGTGCAAACACTTAATGAAGCATGATTTAGTTTTCTTTTGACATGCCTCTGCCAGATAGGTGAGACTTAGTTACCTGACTGTTTTCTGCCCATTTGCATAGTCACAAGCATTGCTGTAGTCTAAATGATGAAATATGAGTTCACATGTGCTCTCTGCTGGATCCCCAAAGAAATGAGATAGTAGAGGTCACGTTGTGGATGAGATAAAGAGATTTTATAGCCTGAGAGGAAGATCTCATGATGAAAATAAACCTTCTGATTATGTAACAGCTCAAATCTGAGGCATTCACAGCTGAAATTAATTGATAAAATGGTTATTTTTCCATGTTTTTGGAATTCCAGAAAGGATTTTGGTTTTAAATTTGTGTACTGCTTGAATTTGCAGAAAAAGGGCATAAAGAACATATCTTTGACTGCAATCTTACTGGCCCCTTCGATGCAGACATTTTTGATGTCTACGAGGGTTTCTGCAGATTGAAACAAGTAATTAATATTAGACCTTTTTTCATGTTGATGCATCTTGCATTTCTCTGCAAACAAAGATTAATAGATGAGATTTGTTCTTTGTTGGATTAGGTTCAACTTCATGTGAAAGTCTCTTATGGTTCTCCAGTAAGAAAGGTATTGGCAGAAGAAGCAAGTTTGTACAAGGCCACAAAGCTTATTATTGGCAAAAGCAAGGAAAATTCCGTAAGGTATGAGCAGTTTTTTGTGGTGTCTTTAAAGATTTGATGATTCACCCTTACAAGCAATTAATATAATTAAAGACGAGAAGTTTCTGATTTGCTCATCCTCGATATCTCAGGTCCTCTAAGTCACTTGCTACCTACTGTGCAAAGAGGTTACCATTTACTTGTTCTATAGTGATCATTGATAATGGAACAGTCATATTTGAGAAAGTTGGAGCACAATCTCTCCAAGGTAATCAATGTATATATATGATATGAGAAACTGCCAATAATTTGGTTACCTCTTTGGGTTGATTTATATTGTTTTGCTTCCAGGAACTGATGCCAGAGTAAATAGACTGAATTTTTTACTACAGTCAGTGAGAGGTACTCTCCCAAATGACGATCTGTCTAACGATTGCAGAATTGCTAAAAGTCCTTCAGATTCAGCTATAATACCATCTGGTCACAATTGCTACCCTGGTAGGCAGGCCATTATCCCCCTAGAAATGGAGCCCTTCAAGCTATGCATTCCTTTGAGGTCAGCTTGCATGTTTTGCACTTCAGCCATTAATACTGTTGGTGAAGAAGAGAAGCAGGATGTCAAGGAACAGGATCCTAGAAAGTCAGAGAGCTATTCTTCATGTGATTCCTTTCGGACACTTTCTAGTGCTTCTTGTCGGATTTCACAGAAAGAAGAGGATGCAGAAACCTCATCTGATAAGTCAAAAGAAATTGAAGACAATACATCAAGATTAGCCCCTCAAAGACATAACACATCTTCTGGATGGCCATTATTGAAAAGCGCCATTAGAATGAACAAATTTCCTAATCCTAGGCCTGCAGTCAGAGAAATGTCTGTGGTTGAGTGGGCTTTGCAATTGCCAGATAGACGTGGACAGGTTACACAAAATCTACCAAGTGAAATTGAGATATCTCAGGAAGACTGTAACAACATGACTAAGATCCAAGCACCAAATGGAGCAACATCTACAGAAGAGTGCTGTATAGAAATTCAGTCTCTTTCCACTACCCAAAATGAGTCTATAGAAGAGAAGTTCTTGATCCAGAGGTTGAAACATCTTTGTAAAAATAAAAAATGCATACAGTTCACATATGGAGAATTAAAATCTGCAACTTCTGAGTTCTCAGCAGGTTGTTCCTCCACCCCATTTCTATCCGATTGCAACTAGTTATCCCTTTCATTTCTTTTCTTTTGTGTTTGCCTCTAGGGAGAGATCATTTAATTATTGTGTAATCGTTCTTTTGTTTAGATAACCTCATTGGAAAAGGAGGCTGGAGCAATGTGTACAGAGGCATTCTTCCTGATGGACAACCTGTGGCAGTGAAGTCATTGAACGCTTCCCCAGAAACAGAGCAAGAACTTCTTATGGAAGTTGAAATTACTACAACGTTACAGCACAAGCACATCATTTCATTAATGGGTTATTGTGTTGACGAAAATAAGTATTTCCTGGTCTACAACTTGTTGGTTAGAGGGAACCTGGAAGAGAATCTTCATGGTACGCTAAGTGTCAATTATAGGATGCTCGCATGGTTTTCCTGTTCGTTTTTTAATCCCGCAAGCCTTTCTTTGTTGGTAATTTTGGTTGGGAAAATCTTCTATTTACAGGAGGGAAGGACAGACCACTAGTCCCTTGGACAGAAAGGTTGAAAGTGGCCATTGGAATTGCTGAAGCATTAAATTATCTTCATGATGACTGTCCCCGTCCTATAATCCATAGAGATGTCAAATCATCCAATATTTTGCTATCAGAAGACTTTGAACCACAGGTAATATTTTTCTTGCAAGAGGAATATAATGTGAATGTTCTTCTTCACAGCTGTTGTGTTTTTACTTGGAAATGTAATGCTTGCTACATCAGAATTACAGAATTCTAGGGCAGATGATCTTTAACTTTTAGATTTTTTGCAAGCAGTTGTCAGATTTTGGATTAGCCAAATGGGCATCAACTACTTCAGCATACATCACATGCAGTGATGTTGTAGGTACTTTCGGGTATGCTCTTATTTCTTTTTTCAAGCAGCTCTTTGATCTGAACAAAAGGGTTTATTATTCTGTCAATTGATTCCTAGTGTTGGATCTGCAATTTCTTGTGTTCGGAATAAATTCCCACTTTTCTGTAGGGTGCATCTTCAGACCTTGCTAATTATGCCCACTAATTTTGCAGAATTGTTTCCAGCAAAACTAACTTTGACAATCTTATCAGATATTTGGCTCCAGAGTACTTCATGTACGGCAAGGTTAATGAGAAAACAGATGTGTATTCCTTTGGAGTAGTTCTTTTGGAGCTAATAAGTGGAAGAAAACCAATAAATAGCAATAATCCGAAGGGCCATGAGAGTTTGGTTATGTGGGTAAGGCTTCGATTTCCTTCCTTAGTATTTAGTTGTTAGTTTTAATTCACTCTGTTTTCTATAACTGTTGCTCCAGCTTCTAATCATCCTTTGTAATTTTGAAATTTTAGGCAAGGCCATTAATGGCAGAAGGTGCTATGGAAGAACTTGTGGATCCACTTCTAGAATATTTATACGACACAAATGAGATGAAGAGAATGATTCATAGTGCAGCACTCTGTGTACGAAAGGCATCTCAACTTCGACCTCGCATGAGTCGAGTAATTCTCCCAATTCTCTTTGTTCATGCATGTTTGGGTCTTTTTAATCATATATAAAGCTGAATGCACAAACTCTAGTTTTCCTTAATTTGAGAGGTATGGAGTGCTGCAAATTTTCTGTCATGAACGTACGTAGCAGGGGTATAGCCAGCCACTAGTACATCAGTTTTGGTACCATGTTGGTTCAATCTACTATTTGTGATGGGATTTTCCATATGAAATGAAAGGAAGGAATTTTAATGTCGAGATCAGGAGGTCTAAGGGATCAAAAACTATAACATTAACACATTTTCAGATTTTTTTCTATGTTGGCTCCTTCTATAACGAGTCTTGAGCAAGAAGCTTGCTAATTTGTGAAGCCTTGTTTTCTGAAAGACCTCTTTTACATTATCCACCTTCAAATTATTCTCAAACTGTTTATAGATAACCTCATATGCTGCACACTTCTGGATGAAATGTCATTCAGTTTCAACCACATCTTTACCACAAAAGACACAATTTCTTCCCTCCCACTTTCCTTTTGTGATAGTCCATATACCTGTTTCATATTTAAGGTGATGAGAGCTATTAAGTTTTAGCCTTTTAAGTTATTGGAGCCCTCAAATAGACATTTTCATCATGCTTCCACATAGATTTAAATTCTTTAACATAATATGTTTTTTTTCCTGCCATTCTACTTTGTCCACATAACATATCTGAATTTTTCTGACACCATCTTTTTTTTAAATTTTAATATTAATATTATTACATTCATGTCCCACTAGTTCAGCTAGGTTGGAATCACATATTTGTGAGCACAATAGTTTCGAACCAAGTTTCGGTGTCTTGACACCATAGCAATTCTATTACAAGTCTACATTCATCCACTACTGCTAACAAGGAAATTGGGTATCTTGCTTAAGGCGTGGTTTGATCTTTTTGGTTAACGACCTGTGTCTGCAAATCATAAATTATGAGTTCCATTCTGGAGTTCACTAGTAGATTCTCACCAGATAAATGGAGTCTTAACTTATGATAATAAAATTTTCAAATGTATCTTTTGTCGATGTTCTAAATTATATGCAAGAACCTCCCTAATCATTTATGGGTGTGACTTATGTGGTTCAGATATTGAAGATCTTACGAGGGGAAGTGGATGATCTAAATTACTGGCCCAAGAGGCAACTGTCAATGTCCAAGGACATAGATGAATTGGTTGAGGATGAATATGGATCAAATCATGGGAGTTCTGATATCCAAACCCACTTATCGCTTGCCATGCTTGGGGTTGATGATGATATTGCATCAGTTAGCAGCCCTGAGCAAAGTGTGGAGCTTTTGCATGCCAGTAGGTCCTTGGAAGACTATTTTCGTGGCCGTTTCAGTCGTTCATCAAGTTTTGATTGATTCAATGTGGAGGACACAAAGTTGGGGGTGAGATAAAACAGAAGGAATGGGAAGAACGCATCTTTATATTTTGTACAACAAGAGCAAAACTGAACATTTGATTTTGGTATCCACTACGTGTGACCATAGGTCAATAAATGGAAAACAGAGGAAAACAGGGGAGTGGACTCCATGTTGAAACTCTTTGAACAGGGGATGCTTTGAATTTTACATGAAAAACATTAATTCATCCAAAGGCAAGGATCCAAGCAAAACTATCTTAGGCTTCAATTCCCTTGTGGTGGTTGAGACAGGTGAAACATTGGTGGTCGCACGACAACAATGTTTCGTGGGTGTGAATAAATTCATTTCATTTAGTTCAGCATGGTTTTCTTTCAATTTTCTCAATTCTTCAGAGGATGAAGAACTGCAGAACAAAATGATACCACTTGCATATTGGCAAATGCTCAACTTCAATGTTTTCTTTATGGTGAGCTGAAGCTATTGATGACGAGGGGAATCAATGAAGAAACAAAAAAAAAATGATTTACCTCCCAATGTAAACATGAAGTGTACCAATAAATGCATAGATTATTGTTTGCGAGACATGAAGGCTGTCACATGCCATTGTGTTGACAAGCCCCTATTATTAGTAATAGAGAGATTAGGTGTGATGTGAGAGCTCTCATTTAAGCCATCTCCTTTTCTTCTGAGATTATATGTAAACAGAATAATATTTGAAAAAACGGTGTAACAGATGTTCACCAGCATTATTGAAGTACTGTTGGTGCAATTAAGCCAATGTTGTTCTTTTTTTCTTACTAAAAGAGAGGGGAAAATGTATTCAAACAGAATTGCAAATAACATTTTTTTCTTTCATTTGTCTTTAGTTCAAATTGATTACACAAAAGTATTGTCTACATATTTTACTGTTTACAGTTCTTTGATTGGTTTTAATAGACAGTTTGTATTAACTAAGATCTAAATTCATATATGAATGATAATGATGATAATATATAAATTAAATTGGTTTGTAGGACTTCTCAATTGTATCATTTAATCATCTAATACAATATGTCTATTAAATTTGGTGTATATAGTATTCTAAGAATTACTCTTGATGTTATGTCATCTCTCTAACTATTAAGGATGCAAAACTCTTCATTAATAACTGATATATAAATTAGTCTTTCCTTGTTTTAATACAATGTTGTATGTCAAGAATATCTAACATTTAAAGTATTATGTTTCTATGTATTTTCCCTTGTACATTGTACAAAAAAACCTCCTTATACACTTGAAAAGTCAATTATAAGGTAAAATATATGTGTCATAATTCCACATCATGATAAGATAATAACATTTTCTAGCATCCCTTTTAATATGAGAATTACAATACATTCATGTTATATTTTGTAATGTTTTGTACAACCCCCCTCAACACTCAGAGCCCAAGTCAGCCCTTAGTCTGTGCACCTAATCTCTCACCAAATAGTTCATCACACACGGTCCAATGTAGCAGTCGTATAGTCAAGATTGTGTGTGTGTGTGTGTGTGTGTGTCACAGTTTACATCAAACAGGCCTCGAAATCAAGATGTCATAGATTCAGACCAACAGGTAAAATAGGGTGAGGAGCGACTCCCACCGAGACTGCAAAATGCCAAGAGTAGGGAGGATCTTGCACCTCTGAAATGACAGACAAGCTAAACTCCAACTAGAATTCGTAAATACAAAGAAAATATCAAATTCTCCATGCCTACAACAATAACTAACTCGACCTTATATATGGGCTCTGGGAAACTTCTCGAAGGATTACAATGAGCCGACACGACCAAAACAATTATAACTAACTAATAAAAAGGGCCTGAAAGATATTATAATTAAGTTTCAGGGCCACAGATAATTAATTTTAATTGAATTATTTAATTATATCGAGGAGATTACAATCCTCCCAGCCCAATAATTGCTTGCCCTCAAGTAATTGCAGACTCGGATGCTCCAAAATTTGTTTGCTTTTCCATGTGGCATCTTCAATTGGCAGGTCCTTCCAATGAACTAGTTACTCCTTGATGGTGCGCGACCTCAACTTTTTCTCTCTAACGTTGATGATCTCTGCAGGTTCCAAAATAAGTTTTCCTTCTTCGTCAATGGGTGGAAGTTCCTTTGAACCTGTGACACATTCACCTTCTTAAGGCATGAAACATGAAAAACTGTGTGAATCTGACTTCCCTCTAGTAGTTCCAACTCATAGGCAACTTTGCCCACCCTCTGAATCACTCTGTAAGGCCAATAGAAGTGTGACTTCAACTTCTCGGCATCACTTTTCTTTAATGGTGTTTGTTTGTATGGCTGTAGTCGGAGGTAAACCAAATCTTCTACCTCTAAAATCCACTCTACCCTGTGTCAGTCGATATATATCTTATGTTGATTTTGAGCCCTTTGAAGGTTGTCCTTAAGAGACCTCAGATTATCCAAACTTTCCTATAGCCAGTCCTTAGCCCTCGGTGGATGACTTTTGTCTAATGCCAGATCCATAAATGATGAAGGCTCGTAACCATAAAGTGCCTTGAATGGTGACATTCCTATTGACATATGATAGGTAGCGTTGTAACAATGCTCTCCTAAATGAAGCCAACAGACCCACACTTTTTGTTGCGTTGAAACGTAGTTCCTGAGATAGCCCTCCAACCACTTGTTCACAATCTTTGTTAGACCATCTGTTTGTGGGTGGTAGCTGGTACTTGGTGACAACTTCATTTCTGCCAAGTGAAATAGTTCCATCCAGAATATGATGAGGAAATGACTATCCCTGTCACTGACTATGTTCCATGGAAGGCCATACAAGCGAAACACCTCTTGAAAAAACAATTCAACCACTTGAGCTACCTGACATCTAGCGGAAATGGAAAAGAAATGTGCATATTTGGTCAAATGATCCACCACGACAAAAATGCAATCTTTCCTTTGTACTTTGGGAAGTCTCGTAATGAACTCCATCAAGATGTTTTCCCACTTCTGATCGGGTATTGGAAAGGGTTGAAGTAGTCCCGCTGGTAAGGTGTGCTCAGATTTGTTCTGTTTGCAAGTGGAACATTCCCGCATGTACTATAGAACATCATCCTTGAGAATTTTCCAAGAGAATTTATCCTGAACCTACCTATATGTCTTGAGGTACCCTGGGTGTCCTACGAGAGGCAAGTCATGAACTTGCCCCATAATCATCTCCTTCATCTTCGATTCAAGTACTAGATAGATTCTATCCTTGTAGTAGATGATGTCGTTAACCACCTTGTACCTGTCATCATGTATTTGTCCATCCATCACCTTTCACGCAAAAGAATTCTTGGAGTACTCAACCAACCGATGTGTCTTCCAATCTATCGAGATCTGTGACAGTGAACATATGGCAGGTCTTCTTGACAGGCCGTTGACTACCACATTATTCTTTCCCTTCATGTAGTCAGTATCAAAATCATATGCTTGAATTTTTCTCCCCCATTTATGTTGCCACTCATTCAAGTCCTTCTGCTCCAGGAAATATCTCAGACTATTATTGTTTGTCCGCACGAAAATTTTTGCTCCTATGAGGTACTGCCAAAACTTGGCCAGTGCATGCATGATGGCAATGATCTCCTTGTCATAGATAGAGTATAGTCACTCTGCTCCCGAGAGCTTTTGACTCTTGAATGTAATGGGGTGATGATCTTGCATTAGCATAGCTCCAATGCCTTCACCTGACGCATAGCACTCCAGGACGAAGGGGCGAGTGAACTCGGGTAGTGCCAGCACTAGAATGTACTCATAACTTTCTCATCTTGTTGAAGGTGTGTTATGCTTTCTCATCCTAATGGAAGGATCCCTTCTTTGCTAGGTCTGTCAATGGTGCCCTGAGCTGTGAGAACCCTTTAACAAATATTTTGTAATAACTACAAAGTCTGAAGAATCCATGCAGCTCTGAAAGTATGTTGGGTGGGGGCCAATCAAGAATTGCCTGAATATTTTCCTGGTGCACTTGAACCCCTTGAATATTGATGACGTGACTCAAGTACAAGATCTTGGTCATTCCAAACTCACATTTGGATCTTTTTGCAAACAACGAATGTGACTCCATGATTCTCAATACTTCGTCCAAATGTCTCAAATGTTCCTCCCATGTCTTGGTATAAATGAGTATGTTGTCGAAGAATACTAGCACAAAATTGTGCAATTGCTTGTTGAATATGTGATTCATGCAGGACTAGAAAGTGACCGGAGCATTGGTTAACCCAAACGGCATGACCATGAACTCATAGTGTCCATAGTGGCAACGGAAAGCTGTCTTCTCAACATCTTGCTCCCTCATGCGGATCTGATGGTAACTAGAGCAAAGATCAATTTTGGAGAAATAGACTACGCCATTTAGTTCCTCCAACAACTCATCGATCCTGGGAATGGGATATCTATTCTTGATAGTCTTCTTGTCCAATGCACAAAAGTCAACACACATCTTGATGGTTTTTCACTTCTTCTCCACCAATACCACCGATGATACAAAGGGACAAGAGTTGGGCCTGATCCATCCTTTATCGAGGAGTTCCTCGATTGTCTTCTTTATCTCTTCCTTGAACTTCTTAGGATGATGATAGGGTGTGGTGATAACAGGTTTGGATCCTTCCTCCAACTCGATGGTGTGCTCAAAGCCTCAGTGTGCGGGTATACTAGGTGGAATATCAACGAAGACCAAAATGTGCTTATCCAACACTGCCTGAAGCTCCTCATCCTAGTAGTAAGTTTATTGCCCCCTCACAGGTTCTGTTGAGACCAAGAAATGTGCCACCTATATGACATCATCATGTCTAAAAATTGCTTCCATCTGTTTGGACGAAATCTCCCTCAGGTCGTCATTCGAAATTCCTCTTAGAACAACCTTCTTGCCATCCACCTCGAATGAGAACTCCATCCTTTTGAAGCTTTATGTGTATTAGTCGAGGGTCTTCATCCATTGAATTCCCAATATGACATCTATGTCATCCAGATCCGCCACAAAGAAATCATATGTAACTATATAGTTTCCCATGGTGATGCTCAATTGCGGAACTAGGTGAGTGTATGATAGGATATTTCCTCCCACCACCTTGACTTTAAACCCTTCTTGTTCTTCTATACACAAACCCCTTTAGGTAATGAGTGATGAGTTGTTGAGCGAGACCCCATTGTCAAGCATGACTACGACTTGATGTCCCTGAAGTGTAACGCGTACCCGAAACACACTGCACATGGGGCTCTAGCTAGTGCCACAATGACACCTCCCCTTCGTACCAACATGAAAATTATCTCCGCATGATTTATTTCTACTATAGTCCCCTCTTTTTGTTTCTCAAAATACTTATTCTCCTCCTTGTCGTCGGACATCACCTCAATGTAGTGTATCTTTCCCTTTCCTAAGAATCGGTGCCCTAGTTTTGATGGCTCCCTATAGGTGTAGCAAAGTTTCCTCCTCCTCAGCTCCTATTTTTTCACCTCATCCAATGAAGGCTTCTTCGGATATGGTTTTTTGTCTTTCTCCTTCGGAGTGAGGAGTGGTTTGGCATGCGAGTAATTTCGGGAAGAAGAAGATGAGTTTTTTATGTCACGTTCCTTCTTGATCATCATCGTGAGTGTGTTTGGGTTGAAACCTTTGACCCAACCCTTGAGGGCTTCCATCAATCCATCCATGAACAACACAACCAATCTCCTCTCTTAGATGTCTATAACCAAAACTGAGAGTCTCTAGAATTCTGTGATATAATTTTCCACCGGTCTCATTTGCCTTAGTTGTGTCAATTCCTTAAAGTTGATCTTTGGATCCTTTCAGTCAAAGTGGTCTATAAGCCTCTCCGTGAAGTTTTCATATGATGTGACTTGATCATGACTGAGGGTGACCATCCCATGGTACCACCATTCAGGAGAAACTCCTTCTAGGTGAAGTGTTGAAAACTTGATTCCCTCTCCTTTAGGCATTGGATTGAATTGGAAGTAGGTATCTGCTTTTTGTACCTACGCTCATGCTAATATTTTCCTGGAACCATCAAAGGATGATAAATTTATCTTGCCAATATTTCGTCTGATGTCATCGTTGTAATGATCATGTGTCTTGGAATACCTCATATGTAAGTCCACATAATCCTTGGAGGGTAGTTATGCTCCAAATCCATAATCAAACCAATCTTTCATGAACTGGTCTTGCATTTCCAAAAATGTAGGATCTTGTTCATCATGTTGTTCAATCCTTTGATGAAATGTTGACATCTTAGGGCATGTCTGGGATCACTTTGTATGAGGCCTCTCATTGACAAAATTATCATTGTTCCCATTGTGACCTCTATTTGTCCATCCTTCCACAAAAAGCCAAAGGGTTTCACCAATTGTTTGTTGTCCCTTCACCAAAGTCTCACCAATTTGTTGTTGTCCATTCACCAAGGTCCCATTGACTTTTTTTTGTCCTCTTGTTATCTCCCGTAGCAGTGTCATTATCTTAGTACTTGATTCCCCTATCCTTTCTACTGATTGGGATCTTGTCCACAACCAACATTACCCAATAGGCTGGCAAGATCACCAACTCTGATACCACTATATTGTTCCGTACAACCCCTCTCAACACTCAGAACCCTTGTACATTGATGTTGATGTGTATGGTAAATATCTATACAGAAAATCATCCCTCACTCTATGCACCCAATCTCTCACAAAATAGTTTTTTGTGTACGGTCCACTGTAGCAGTCGTACAATCAAGATGCACGGTGCATGCTTCACCATACGATAATCCATTAGCTATTTCATACGGTCTTGACCTCAGAGTCAACAATTCTCACTTGGTATGAATAGTTCGTACAATGGCTTCCTCTTTTTGTACGATCACACGTATGGCCCTTCACAATGCCCATTCAGTCATCCAATTCCCTTGTTTGTGTAGTTAGTTATGTTGTCATCTTCCCAAACTTGGTGTTACCACTAGTTGTCATGATATTTAGAATTAATGGAGTTATAGATTAGAATTAAACAAGTGCACGAATATAGATCAAAGTGTTGGTAGTGTGCCAGTGTCCCTTGCGGGGATTCACGACATGGTTTAACAGCCTCTTGTGTCTTTTATAAGTCTAGTGGTTGTATCAGGCATTAACAGGTCGATCTTTTGGTGCAATGGCAACCCTAGCTTGTAACAAGTGGTATCAGAGCTTGGTCATAGGTTCGAATCACGTAGGCCGCAATGAGTGACGTTGGGAGGGGGATTTTTGGTAGTGCACTAGTGTCCCTCGCAGGGATTTGTGACATGGTTTAACAACCTCTTATGTCTTCTATATGTCTAGTGGTTGTATTGGGCATTAACAGGTCGATCTTTTGGTGCAACGAAAACCCTAGCTTGTAACACAAAGACGTGAAGGATTAGATTTGTGTGTGTGTGTGTGTGTGTCACAGATTCAAACCAATAGGCAGAATATTGTGAGGAGGGACTCCCACCGAAACTACAAAATGCCAGAATAGGGAGGAACTTGCACCTCTGAAACGACAGACAAGCTGAACTCCAACTGGAATTTGTAAAATAAAGAAAATATAAAATTGACCATGCCTACAACAATAACTAACTCAACCTTATATATGGGTTGTAAGAAACTTCTCGATGGACTACAAATGAGCCAACATGGCCAAAACAATTATAACTAACTAATAAAAAGGACCCGAAAGATTATAATTAAGTTTCGGGGCCACACAAAAAAATTAATTTTAATTAAATTATTTAATTATATCGGGGACATTACATATTTACAAGAAAGAGAATCTCGTGATAGCATTCTCTCCTTTATGACAAACTCCTTTAGATACAATAGATCCTAAAACTTGACAAACTTATTTTTTTTAAGGATTTGTTAAGATAAATATCACTTGGCTCTATGTCCCAACATAATTGAAATGTGATCTTTGTGATGGTTGACTCAAACTACATAGTCCCCACATAAAAAATAAGATATTTTTGAATTTGAAGAAAACTCTAATTATTACAAAGAATTGTTAGCACATATCTTTGCACATCCAAGTGATAAATTATCTTTCACATTCACATTGATTTATTGAACACTTTTCTTGATCTGGTCCAATGTAGTTTGCCTCAACTAAATATTCTAAAAATATTTACAACTACTTGGAAGATCATGAGATCTATGAATCTCCCAATAAGAAGGTGTAACCAAAAGTAGACTTCATGCTGTGAATATCCCCTCACCAATCATAATTTGAGTATACTTGTAGAAAATTGCAATCTCCCATCTTGCAATAAACTTCCAAATGTAGAGTTCCCTTATTGTAAGATGCATCTTGCAACTTTCATGTGACTATTATGTGGTTCACGCATCAAATTGACTACAAATCGAATGACATGTATATTAGGGTGAGTGTGTACCATGTAGAAAAATTCAATTAGTCTTTGGTATCTTATAGGGTCTACCTATTCTATATATACATGCATCATTTATCAAATTAATACCATGAGTACATGGAACTTTAATAGCATTAATAACCTTGATATTGATTTTTGTCGACAAATATTTGGAATATTTGAAGAAAGAGACCATAAAACCATCTTTAGGAAAGCTAGAAAGCAATCAAGTAACCTCGAATTTATCATATCAATATATAAGGTTAACAAGTTCTTCATTTTAGTAATCAAATTCAAATTATTTATTGTCATAATTAGATCACCTAGAGAGGCATTTTTACCACCATTATTAGACCCTTTTGTCCTCTCTATTATAGATGTAGGGGCATTGATTAGATTGAGAAATATAAATCATCACCCGAAAAAGATCTATTTTCCACTTCAATTTTATATGTTATTGAAGTTAAAATAGAGCTAGGGTTAACAATCTCGATAGATCCTTTTTATAATCTTTAATAATCCTTATACCAATGACAAAAAAGTTATCAAGTTGATGAAATCATTTCCTACATAATCCTATAATAGAAAATGATGCATGTAATCTTACAAAATAGTCATAATATAAAGATCAAAGATATACAACAATATTGCACAAGATATAACCTAAGAAAATCTTTCATGACAGAAAAGCCTAGCCTCTAAAGAAACCACACTAAATATATTATTTAACAATGAAACACGATAATACACTTACAAAGTTTCCATGAATAATAATGAAACATCAATCTATTGAGAAAAGTGTTTTCAATGATCTCAAAGGTGTTGTTAGTGTTGTCACCAATGTCCAAGTATCAAGGAGTTTGCAATAATTTTAGCATATATGATGTGTGAAGGACAAAGTCATGTTGGATAACTCTTTTGTAGAATGTTAATGTTATCATCATAAATAAATTTCAATTGTTTACATAGACCCAAAAGTGTTCATGATGTGTTTTTGAGGTATGTTGCTCAAAATGTATATGAACTAACATGATGTTTAGTACCACATTCTACAACAATTATTTTTAATGGCTTGTGGTTCAAAAGATAGGTAAGGACACACCTGATGAAATATCCAAAAAAAATTCAAAGGAGAAGCTTAAGAAGAAGAAAAGTTAGAGTCAACAAAGTGATCACAATATTAGTGAACACTAACTGTGTTGATGTCCTTGATGGATATGCCGAATGATGGTAATGTGCACCAACTAGAGGAAGTGTTTAAAGAGTGTTCGGGACTAGTTGAGTTTGTACTAAGTGATGCATGTCATGATCTCACTAATGATGTAATAGGTTGGCTTTTAGACTGAAATGACTACATGCTTGGTTTTATAATTATTCTTGTTGCTGAGTTTATGGATATGTTGAATATGTTCTAGGATGACTTGAGGATGTAATTAATATTGGAGTACAAATATAATGTTCATATGATTCAGGTTCAAGTAGGGATGTGTGTGGTTCTTTGCAGGATAGGGGCAAATATTTTGCAAGTTGTCTATTCAATTTGTGTGTAATAAAATGGAGTTATCCTAAAACCTATGAGAGTGCTATGATGAAGGCTAATATTTGAAGGTCTGCATGACACATTTCAGATATACATGAGCATGAGCTTTAGGTTGAACTTCTTCCATTAAGAGCCAAGGGATGACAGGTATCCATTTCGCCAAATTCTCCTAGAGCACAATCCTGACCTCATCTCTTATGATGTCGATGCCTTGCACTTAGCAAGACTTAATCTCCAGTGAGAAGCTCCTTAAGAACCTTTCAATTTCTCTAGCAAACTAGGGGCCCATTGGTGGAAGTGGGTATCTTGCTTATGGCATGGTTTAATTTTTTGATTAATGTCTGTGTCTAAAAATAAGAAATCATGGGTTCCATTTTGGAGATCACTACTAGATTCTCACCATATAAATAGAATCTTAACTTATAATACTAAAAGTTTCAAATGGATTTTTCATCCATGTTCTAAATTGTATGTAAGAATCCCCCTAATCATTTATGGGTGTGGCTTATGTGGTGCATATATTGAAGACCTTGTGAGGGGAAATGGGTGATCTAAATTACTGGTCCAAAAGGAAATTGTCAATGTCTAGGGACATAGATGAATTGGTTGATGATGAAGATATGACAAATCATGGGGGTTTAGATATCCAAACCCACAAATATCTCTTGTCATTCTTGGGATTGATGACAAGATTGCATTAGTTAGCAGCCATGAGCAAAGTGTAGAGCTTTTGCATGCTAGTAGATCCTTGGAAGATTATTTTCATGTTCGTTTAAGTTGTTCCTCAAATTTTGATTGATTCAATGTGGAGGACATAAACTTAGATGTGAGATAAATCAAAAGAAATGCAAAAAATACATCTATATATTTTGTACAACAAGAACAACAAAAACATGAATATTAGATTGTGGAATCCACTACTTATAATAACATGAGGTCAATAAATGGATAACATAAAAGTGGAATCTTTGTTGAAACTCTTTGAATAGTAGATGTTTTGAATTTTAGATGAAAATCATTAAATCATCAAGGATGCAAGCAAAAATATCTTTGGCTTCAATTCCCTGGTTAAGAATTGTGAAACATTGGTGGTCCCTTAGGCTTCAATTCCGTGGTTAAGAATTGTGAAACATTGATGGTCCCATGACAACTATGTTTCTTGGATGTGAATAAATTTATTTCATTTCTAGTTAATCATGGTTTTCTTTGAGGAGGAAGAAGTGTACAAGAAAATGACACCATTCGTATATTAGCACATGCTCAACTTCAATATTTCCTTTGTGGGGAGCTGAAGCTATTGATGAGGAAGGGAATCCATGAGGAAACAAAAAGTGATTTACCTCCTAGCGTAAATATGAAGTGTATTAATAAATGCCATTGTGTTGACAAGCCCCTATTATTAATGGAGAAATTAGGTGTGATGTGAGAGCTCTCATTTATGTCATCTCCTTTTCTACTGAGATTATATGTAAGCAGAATAATATTTGACAAAACGATGCAGCAGATGTTTATTATTGGAGTACTGTTTGGTGCAATTAAGCCAATGTTTTGCATTGAATGAGAATAAAAATTTTGCAGGCTAATAATATTCTTCACACTGCTATAACTTAATGGTGATGGAAGATGGCTGTAAATGGGTTTTTATGCTCAAGCGAATAATGTCACATGGCTTTTTAAAGTTTATTAAATGTGGGAACCTAAACTTGATGTTTAAATACTACCTATCGAACCTGGGGGGAAAATGTCTTATGATTGATTTGTTGTTAAAAAGTAAAGATTAAAGGAGGAACCTATGGCTCTGAATTATTATTAGTTCCAAGCATTTGAAAAATTATATAGAAAAAAATATCAACTCAAATATTTGAAAGAAAGTAAAATAATGAAGCAAATAACAAATTTTTTTCATTTCTCTTTAATCTGAATTGATTAAACAAAAGCACTGTTCACTTATTTTACTATTCTTTGATTGGTTTTAATAGATAATTTGTTCTACCTAACATCTAAACTCACATATGAATTATAATGACGACAATGACTTATGACAATGTATGAATTAAATTGGCTTGTATGACTCCTGAATTGTATCATTCAATCTTATGATATTGTAAGTCTATTAAATTTGGTGTATAAAATATTCTTGGAGTTACTCTTGATGTTATATCATCTCTTTAATTATTAAGGATGCAATACTCTTCATAAATAATTGGTATTTAAATTTGTATCTCTTTTCTTAATACAGAATTGCATGTCAAGAATATCTTATATTCATAGTATTATATTTTTCCTTATTTCCCCCTCCAAATTGTACACAAAACCTCATTATATACTTTCACTTGAATAGTCAACTATAAGGTAAAATGTATGTAGGATAATTCCATAGTATGATAAGATAAATGATTTTTGAACACCCCCTTTAATATTATAATTACAACACATGATGACATTCTCCCCTTTATGACAATTTTTGAGATACAATAGATACTAAAACTTGACAAAGGGTGTATGCACGAAGATGGTGTGACAAAAAGTGGCCACTATGGTACAAAATGTCTCAAAAACTAATAATCCAATCGGGTTTCTTAAAGTTTCAAATAACCCAATCGGGTTATGGCTTGGTAAATACCAAGCCTAATTTAAAAAACCTGATCAAGTTTTTAAGATAATAAAAACCCGATCAGATTTTTATTATATTAAAAATCCAATTGGGTTTTTATTGTCTTAAAAATCCAATCGAGTTTTAAAAAATATAAGTTACTTTTGTTTGGTCATGACAAAGGCATTTCAAACCCTCACCGTGGAATGAGAACAACAAGAGGAGCCCGATAATAACCAAAACTTGATCATGTTTGTTCCAATTTAGCACTTTCCTAGCATTTTCAACAAATTTCACCATGTTGCGCTTGACAAAACACACAACAACATGACAAGTCCCTAAACAGTAACAACTCGTTGATCGTCAGAATGTTGTCCCTTGACAACAACAAGAGGCCCAAAATGGTACCCCTTAACAATAAGAAAAATCCTAAAACGTTTCCCCTCAACAATAAGAGCCTCAAAGCCCTCTAACTCCTCCAGTAGACCCTATACAAACGATACAAGAGGATCTCCTAAATCGCCTATCTCAAAATACAACCCAAATTTCTCAGATAGTGAATAGGTTGAGGTTCTCCAAGCATGAATGTCATTCATTTGTTTCCACAACCTTAGAATCAATGACCGATGGTGCTAAGAAGGTATTACAAAATGAGGTACATATAGGGATAAATGTCATGCATTTTATTATGGAGGGTTGTCGTATGTTGAGGTAAAAAGATAATTCATAAGTAAAGTTGATATATGTGCTGTTTTCACCGAGCCTAAAACCAATGAGACTTTACCTCATGATTCAAAAATGTTTCCTATACATAGGTGTTTAATCACACTGGGCTGAAAAATATTTTTTGGGATAGGTGGTATATGGTCTTTGATCAACCACCTTATAATAATTATGAGGTTCCTATGTATTTTTTGAGAAAAATATATTGTGAGTTTATCCTCGGTTTGAAGCCAGACTACTTTGACATGTGGGAGTTCCAGGGTAGAGGGAGAGGCTTTGCCCAAGATAGACCAGGGGTTCAGAGGGTGGTACACCCCCAAAATAGGATTTCCCTAGCTATTAACCCCATGGTTTATGTCACAGTCCCAGTAGCCCTGAAGGAGTCTATAGAGTTACAAACTCTTCAGGTGGCTATATCATTGACTGATGTCATCATTCAACATGACACATAATTAGTGTAGCCTCTCAGACTATAGGATGATTCAACACCCGCACCACCTGCCTCATCATCACCTGCACCATTTGGATCTACCCAGCCCATTGATTATATGTGTCCCAGCTGCCAACATATATGTTCTGGGGTACAAATACTTATGTGAAAAAGGATGGTTCCGCATCCCATTCATGTACACACTACGGGAGTAGATTTCATGGTGCTACTATAGAGGATATGGCCCTCACAGATGACCTGACGACTATGGTATTTTTCGGTGGAAAGAAAGTGTAGGTTTGTTTATTTGTATTTATAATATTTTATTTATTAATCACTTAAAACTTATAAATGTAATTAAATTTTCATTTATAGAACAATTTAAACTGATACATGAACAATATGCATTCCAGGGTGCAATGGCTGGTGGGAGTACACCATGCCATATTCCGTCCGCTTCACACGCACCTATAGCTTCAACACTGGAAGTAAAATTTCTTGTTGATTTATTCCTAATAGTTTAGCAACAAGATTGTGAAATCCCTTAATTGGGTAGTCTCTAACTGGACTGAGAAGTTCTATTCACGAACTTATTGTAAATCCTTTAACATGGTGAACATTGTATAAGTGGGGTAAAATCCTTTAACTGAGTTATTCCTAATAGGGTATAAGACTTTACCAGGTCTACTAGGTAAACCCCATAAGTAGGTAGCATTTAACAATGCTTTTGTAAGCTCTTAATTGGGCACCTTATTATTGCATTGATAAGTTGTGGGTTTCATCCCCACCATAGTTTTTCTCTCTCACCAAGGGTTTTCTATGACACAAAAATATTGTGTTAAGTGTTTGAGTGTTTATATGTTTTACATGTTTGTTAACTTGCAAAGCTATCAAATCTCAGTTATAGATTAATATTACAATAGTTATTGTATATAGATAGAATAGATATCGGTATCAGTAAACATAAGAGTATAAGTTTGAGATTGATAGGGCATAACTGTGAATTGTTTGAGGTACTGATTCACCCCTCTCTTAGTCCCCAACCTAAATCTTTCCAACAATTGGTATTAGAGCTACATTAGTTCTCTAGAAGAAACTTTTAACAGCTTGGAGTAGATCTAGGATAATGGAAAGTTATAAGTATCAGAAACCATTGGAGGAAGCCCTAGAAGATGCTAATGAAATGATTTGATAGTTGAAGAACAAGCTAAAGACATCATTTTCAAAATGGAAGGAACTTACAAAAAAACTAAACATGAGCCTTGATGACCTTGATAGACTATCGGAAGGAAGTATCAATTATGAGGACGCTGATGTTGCTATTGCTGATCTATTGAAAAAGAACAATGAATTACTTGAAGAAGTCAGTCAGATGAAGAAAGAACATGAAAGTCAAGCCTTGAGAATGACATAAATACTGGAAAGAATGAGATCTTCCAAAAGTGCTAAAGGAATTCTTGAAACAAAAAATAGAGATGCTGAATAAATAATTACTAGAAAAGACATACTACTGGAAAGACAACAAAGAGAGATTCATGCACACAGAGAATTGATAGAAAGTACTGGTGATAGAAATTTACAACTACAAGTAGAAAATCAGAAATTGAAGCAAGAGAACGATGACTTGAAGAACAAGCTGAAAGTTGAAAAATAAATTAATGCAAGACTCACAAGATTTGAACAAATCATGCAGAAGATTGATGGACAATTGAAAAACTAGAGAAAACCAAGTGACACTACCAGATTGGGATATATTAGAAAAACCACTATGGAAATCAAAGAATCATCAAAATATGGAGAAACAAGTGACATGCAAGGTAAGAAACCCTATAAGCCTACTTGTTACACTTGTGGAAAATATGGTCATAAATGTTTGTTGAAGTAAACAAGTAAATTCTACTGAGCACACATCTTTTAATGGTTATTTCTATAACTGCAACAAGTTTGGTCATAGAGCATATGAATGTAGATCTGAAACCATCATTAGAACATTTGAGAAAAATTTCTATGGATATTTTTATAAATTTAATCACTATGGACATAAATCTAAAGAGTGAAGAACTAGAACACCGACAATGAGGAAAAAGGTACACTATCAGAGAACGAAAGCGAACAACTGAGTTACATGTTTTAAATGTGGAAAATCAAGACATGCAACATCTAAATGCAGAAAAGGAAACAATGAAGAAAGAAATGAACCTTGGAGATCATTTGTACTGCCATGTTACATTTTCTCAAAGTTTGGTCATGCTGCCTACAACTATAGATATCTTATTGCTACTGACAATGACAGAAATATTAGAGGTAAAAGAACTGTAAATCAAGAACAAGTCAAATAGGAAATGAAGAAGATATGGGTGTATGCACCCTAAATTGGTCGCCTAGACTATGGGCCCCATTTATCATTTTATCAATTTATCAAATTTCTGAATCAATGCTTTGGAACATTTTCAATTCAAATCAATTTCCTTGATCAAATTGTAATTAATTCAATTATTCAA
>MU224321.1:1106823-1147132 GCA_018584345.1 Thuja plicata | reverse complement strand
CCATTTAATTAAATAAAATTCTTCTAATTTATTTAATTGAAAGAAAACCCCTCTTTTAATTAAATAAATAAAAATCCCCACTTAAAGCACTTTATTTGATGAAAAAAGAAATAAATTAAATGAAAAATTAAATAAAATCCCTTTTTCTTCACATCTTCCTAAGTGGTGGTCTTTTTGCCTCTTAATCTCAACCATTGATTATTTCTTTTTGCCTCTTAATCTCAATCGTTCACTTTCCTATATAAGGAAATCTCTCCTCATTTGATAATCATCAATCATCAATCAATCAATCATCAATCATCAATCATAGATAATCTTTTTCATAGTATTGTTATGCTGCAGGTTTGGAGAGTAATTTTGGAGGAGCATTTGAGCACTTGAGCTTGGATATTGCAACTTCTCTCTTCTTGTCTCATTCTTTCTTGCATTCATGGTTATTCATATAGATTAGAATCATGTTTATTTTCATAGATTAGACTTGCATTCATATTTTCTTTCATAGATTAAATATGCAGTGTTATCATATAGAGTAGATCTAATATTTCATGCATTGAATCTCTCATTTCATGGTGTACTTGCATGGGCACAACTAGGTCAATCTGAGGGCCTCCATTTTACACCTTTGCACTCCATGACTAGAGAGCTATGGATCGATATTTGAGACCTCATTCTTGAGCAACCTTAGATGGAATGATCTATAGAAGTGTGTCAACATTTATGCACACAATGGGTAAAGAAGAAAGCCAAAGAAACATCAATTGAAGCCCCTGTGTCAAATGGCATAGGGAATTCAACCATCAAATAAGCAAGTAATTAATTTCTTAGGGACCTTAAACTTTATTAGAATCATCATTTAGTCCTTAAAATCAATTATTAGCCGGAACATTCAATTAGCATAAATAGATGCAATGAGTAATTTAGAAAAGTTGAAGATATTTGTATGAGATTATTATCGGTGGATGAGTTATTATCGGTACATAGGACTATTGTTGGCTTGTAATAAATGTTTTAGTAAAAGTGAATGTTGAACATATTGAATTTATATATAACAACACTTATCTTATGGAAGTTAAATTCTAAAAAGTAAATGCAAAAATAAGTTTGAGCGAACATTTCATCTTACACAAAATATTTATTAGTGAGTTGATTGAGAATTAAACCATAGACAATCAAAATCTTGAGAAATTGTATAATAGTTATTATGGATGAAAAGATTGTATTAGTTGACGGATCACATGACACTTAGAACTTGAATATCAATTGACTTCACTAAAAGCAACCAAAATGAATGAAGTTGGAGCACTATCTTGGTTACCAACTAGAGTTATATTGATAGAAGACATCAAAACTTATATTCAATATAAGCAAAGTGAGATTGGAGATGAAGACATAAGTACAACCTACAAGGAACTGTATAAAGAGAGTGAAATGCTAAATGAGGAGTATGGACATCTGGAAACAAAAATTCTGACACATATCATGCATATACCAAATAATTTTGAAGCTGAATGGATTAAATGTGTATTAAGTAGAATACACGGAGACTACATATGGTTGGAAGGAGATAGAAAGATTGAGATCACTAAGGAAATCATCTTTGGAGCAACTATATTATCAACTAATGGAAGGAGATGCGTAAAGCAACTGGATTTTGGAACTGAAATTGAAGGTATAGTAAGATACAAGAAAGATCAGAAAACCTTTGTTGTAAGAAATATTGTGGATAAAGAAATGAAATTTGCATCAATGGTTATTGGATACAAGCTCTATCAGGAAAATCAATTAGAAAACATATCCGGAGGAGCACTACAGGTTGTTACTCCAATTGCACATTGAAGTTGTCATTAGTTATCAAGCATACATAAGACACTCAGTGACATAATCAACACAAGACAAATGGTATATATCACCAAAGTGCAAAGTTAACCGAGAGAATTGATCATGCCCACAATTAACCGAGTACAGTGATACCCGAGTAGACATACTACATTGAGCACAGACAACACTGAGCTACATAGGCATAACTGAATGCTAGTATAACCGAGATACACAGTATACACTGAGAACCAAGGAACAACATTAAATGAGTGGAAATGAGTCCACATAAAAGTTTGTTAAGGCACATTATTCTATGTAACAACTTTTGAGCTGACCTAGATAACGGTTTACACAATCGAGGAGGACATTAATTACATATTTAAAGCATTAATTGTTTATGTCTGCTATGTGTAGATGATCAAGGTAAATTATGTAGACCATTGATCTTAGGGTAGGGATGTAAATGTTGAGCCCTAATTAGTTCACATCATTTGATATATAATTGTATATATGTCAACTTTTTAATATATATTGATCAAGAAATGATCAAGTAGCCGCCATACTACAAACATCAGACATCAGACATCAGACAAGGGATTCAAGGACAAAGACCACATTGTAGTAATCAGTTTATAGAACTAAGGCAATGGTACTGAGCAGAACAGTGGAGAAGGTATTATCATTCAAATTGAGGTGATATATTTTATATGAACTTAATGGATTTGTATCAACAATTTTGAGATTGTATATGTTTCAGATCAAATTTCTGTTACTCTCTAACAATTGTAATAGATTCTAAATCTCTTAACAGAGTAGTCTTAACTGTCTTATTGTAAATTTCTTAACCAAGTGCACACATATATTGTGTTGCTAAATCCTCACACAGGGTAGATCTAGTCAATATGTTTGTTACTCCTAATAGGGTAAGATCATCAAAAGTGATCATTTTGTAGAGCTTTAACAGACTACCTTTATTACTGTAGTAGTGAAGTTTTGTGTGTCTCATCCCCACCGTAGTTTTTACCTTCTAACAGGGGTTTTATGTGATACCAAAATACTAGTGTCAAGAGTACTTACTTGTGTGTATGTGTAATGTTTATTTTACATGTATTTATCTTTCAGCATTGATACTACATGTTTGGAATAAGAAAACTACTCAGTCGATTAATACATAATTGTGTATGCATAGAATTAACTAAAAAGTTTTAAGGGTATTGATTCACCCCTCCCCTCTTAGTACACATCCTTTCCATTATCTTAACATTGGGCCACCAATTGGTATCAAAGATTATTCTCTTATTTTGAAGGTTTAACAACTGAGGAGAAAATATCTTACAATGGAGAGGTATACACTTGACAAAACTATTGAGAATCAGAAGTTACAACTGCAGATCTATGTTGAAGAGTTCAAAGAAGCCAAAGAGAAACTTAGGGAGATTTTAATTAAGAGGAAGGACATGGAACTTTAGTGTCATGAGATTCATTATCATGAAGAGGAGATTCATGACCCATTTGATACATCTAGAAGTGAATCTGGTAGCATATCTGATGCATATGATGAAATAATATCAAAGCTAACTAAGAGCAATCAACAACTTACTGAACACGTGAAAGCACTACAAATTAGACAAGATAAAGAAATGGTGAGAATGGTTGAAGTCTTGAATGATGAAAAAAAATTTGAACAAGATAGAAATATGGTTGTTGATGACAGAAGACATATGACTGAAAAGTTATAAGAGAAAGAAACTAAGATATCTAGATTTACTAAACATTACTTTGAGATCACCAATCAAGTGGTTGTTATGAATCATGAGGCTAACCAAGTGAACACTGAAATTGCAAAAAGAATTGATGATAGTGGTGTATTGAAAGAAGAAAATGAGAAATTGAGGAATGAAGTGAAGATTTTACAACAACATAATGAAGTGATTAAGAGATCTGAAGAAAGCACTAAGAGAATGGATGAGTCTCTAAACCATAAAAGAAGATTGGATAACATACCAGATTAGGGTTTACCAAGAAAGGATAATTTTCAAATCAAGCTAAACAAAGGAATATCTACTCAAATCCTAAGCTGAAGAAGCCCTCTTGTCATCACTGTGAAAAACTAGGCCACACATCAAATGTTTGTAGGAGCAAAACAAAAGGTATTCCTAGAAACCCTCCTAAATGTAATGGCATTTTCTATAAATGTAATAAGAATGGAAATCAAGAACATGAGTGTAGATCCAAGTTGAACAAACCACAGAAGAAACCATACATGGATAAATATTGTCAAAACTGCAACATGAATGGTCATACAACTCAAGCATGCAGAAATAACACAAAGCAGATCTAGAAGCCTAAAGGACAAGAATCAGTAAATCAACTGAGAAGACAAGGCAATTCTTATGCATGGGATTAAAACACTTGGAGAAATTGTGAGTCATGTGGTAAGTATGGACATATAGAAGCCAAGTGTATTAAACTATGGCAAATAAAATCTAGGAATTGGTTGAGCTCTGGAATGACATGTTATCACTGTTAGAAAGTCGGTCACTTAAGAAGAGATTGTGCAAACCAAATAAACACTTATGGAAATGGTTGTACAATTGATGAAATTATGAGGATCAAGAATCAAATGTGGAGAAGAGCATCAAATGATAATGTAGGACCAAGAAAAACATTCGGTGACACCTCATCCAATGGGTTAGGTGGCTCCACCATCTCCAACTGAGCAATACAAAGTAGGTATGGAACCATGTTTTGCAATGCTATATCTTACATCAGTTCCTATATTTATTGCACATATTCTAAATCAGTATGAAAAAAGATGCATTGTGGCATTACATATTTGATTTCTATGATCTATTCGTGTCAGTTAATATGTACCAAGTTAGAACTGTCAGTCAATGAAAATGTGAAGAGTTTACCGAGTTGATATGGTAACTGAGTATATTGTATACTCACCAAGCTAAAGCATTGATAGTGTTAACCGACCATATCATGTGTTCACTGAGTGGTTGGTGAAACACATTTATTGCACCTCCCTAACTTATTTTCTATAAATTTGGTCGATGTGAGCTCATTTTTTCACAACGCGATCATGGAGCTAAACAAAGAACATAGAGATAAGTTGCAGAAAGAGATTTCTGAGCATTCTATAGAGAATGTAGCAGATTTCTAAGTATACAAAGGTTATTTATTGAGCATTCTTCCCTTACTGAGTTATTTGAGCACATTTTATGGAAGCCCTAAATATACAAAATAATGACATCTTCATCATGAACAATAAAAGCAAAAATGGATAAAGAAAAGAAGGTTGTTTTGGTGAAGAACTCCACTTGCATGGAACCTAACTACAAGATCCATCCACAAGTTGCAGCATAGCCAGATAATCAAGGTACATTATTGTCTATTCTGCCTAGGGTTTTGCTAGTGCAAGACGTGTGTGCATATATACATTGCAAGATAGGAGAAATTGGATATTTCAAGTTTATGTCCACCTACCAATCCTTGTGCACAGATGGAAAACTGAAGGAAGACCACAAACACTTAGAGGTTAAAGGGTTAACTCATGCCCTAGATTTTCCAAAGGTCTTTCGGAATGAGTGGATCCTCATTGTACTTAGCAGGGTACATGAAGGAAATTTATGGCTGGATGAACCTAAAAATATTACCAGGGATGTCATTCATGTAGTTACATGATATCCAATATGTGACAAAGACAAATCCCTAAGACACTTTCTGAGAACTGAGTTGGAGAAACTAATATTAGACGAGTGGGACGATAGAGGCTTAAAGGTCAACTGCATCAATGATCCTAAACTAAAATTTGATGATTATGCCATTGTCTATAAGCTATTTCAATCTAGCAGGCATAATAGCGTACCACATGGAGCTATGGATATAGCTTACAAGATAGTATAGAAAGGTCTAAAAATTGATCTTTTTGGGCTGTTACAGAAGAAATTAGAGGAGAATACAAGAGCCATCATGACAACAAAGACAAATACATGTAAGTTTGGTTCTTTACTACATTGCATATTCTTCTACATGCAAAATTTCTTTCCATCAATCGGTAAAGTTAAATGGAAGACAGATAGGCCGGTTACAGTTCAAATAGATGAAATGATTACAAGTTTAGGAGATAATTTTGAGCCAGTAATGAATGAATACTTTGGGAAATTCAAAGATAGAATGGAGAAGAGATCTCGGATTCCACAACAACTAGTTGATAAATACCAAGATAACATCTATTTTGTAGTAGATATAGATACAACATTGATAAAAGTATTAGATCTGTAGAGTGTATGTCTACCTCCAATGGAGTATGAATTAAATATTGATGTTGCTAGAGAGGCTATTGAAAAATTGTTAAATGAGCCTGTTGACAAATCTTCCATGAGATTTGGCACTTATGATGAGGCCAAGACCCAGATACAAATTCAATTACAAGTACAACAATTGGGTCAAAAAAAGACCAAAATGGTAAAAAAATTGAAGAGGAAACTTGCAATAACCGAAGATGAATTAGACAAGTCTAAAGAGGAAACTGAGCAACAGACCTCAGTCGGTCAAGAAGCTATACTAGATCATGACACAGATGCCACCAAGTGAGATGACATACCAGTTGTGGTATCTAAGGCCACAAAGAGAAAAAGTACAAACACTGTATCTCCACCACATACAAGATCACAATCGGTGATTGGTGATTCACCACCTTTGAAGAAAGGTGTAGCAAAAATTACAAGGCCCTCACCAAAATTTACATACCAGACAAGGAAGCAGAAGGGAACAACTGAGAATCCTGTACCGAGACAACGAAAGAGGAGATATATTCAAAAAAAGATGACAAGGATGATTCTGAAGACAATCCATGACAATTCAAGGTTGTAGAGAATAAGCCTTCACAAACTATTGATGAGATTGTAGAGACAATCAAGAAAACCGGACAACTAGGACATCCAAAGATACAAGCATATGAAGATCTATCTACCAAGAACAAGGAGAAAATTAAAGAAGCAATTATAGGTATGATGATCAACCTAAAACAAGTTCCAGTTGATTTTGCTACTTCTATTCCATCAAAACTATATGATAAAATATCATCAAGATGGTCATATGCACTACAAACTGAGAAACATATGAGAGAAGTCTCTCTGAGTCTTATTAAAATAGATTATACAGTTGAGCATATAGGAATTCTGATGAAGTATGCCAAAGAATTTCCTAAGAAGGCAAGGACATTGAATATCTTGCAAGGAAACTTGAAGGAAGTGGATATTGAGAGTCCTCAAATATGGACCAAATTGTTGAATCCACCTAAGAACACCAGGATACTAAGGAAGTAACTGATGTTGCATCTACTAAACCAAGTACAGAACCTATGACAATAGATGATGTAGCTATTGATAATGTGTTAGACGGTATTCTTGAACTCCTAACCAATTTAGGTCACCAAAATTTCACAATAATAGATATAACTGAAGGAGATCTGGGTGACAAGGCCAAGGAAGATGAATATGTCAGTGAAACCTAGACTATTGATGAGCAGGATTCATCACAAGTCGCCTAAGCTACTACACTAGGCCAGTTACCTATTTTGGTTAAGGAAATTGAGATTGAGACCAAAGCACAAGAAAAGACACCCGAGCATGAAACTGATAAAAATGAAGATAAGGGTGAAGAACACAGTAAAGAAACCAAGCATAGTGGTGAAACAAAGCAAGATGATACACAAAGAAAAGATTATTCTCTTATTTTGAAGGTTTAACAACTGAGGAGAAAATATCTTACAATGGACAGGTATACACTTGACAAAACTATTGAGAATCAGAAGTTACAACTGCAGATCTATGTTGAAGAGTTCAAAGAAGCCAAAGAGAAACTTAGGGAGATGTTAATTAAGAGGAAGGACATGGAACTTTAGTGTCATGAGATTCATTATCATAAAGAAGAGATTCATGACCCATTTGATACATCTAGATGTGAATCTGGTAGCATATCTTATGCATATGATGAAATCATATCAAAGATAACTAAGAGCAATCAACAACTTACTGAACACATGAAAGCACTACAAATCAGAAAAGATAAAGAAATGGTGAGAATGGTTGAAGTCTTGAATGATGAAAAAAAATTTGAACAAGATAGAAACATGGTTGTTGATGACAGAAGACATATGACTGAAAAGTTATAAGAGAAAGAAACTAAGATATCTAGATTTACTAAACATTACTTTGAGATCACCAATCAAGTGGTTGTTATGAATCATGAGGCTAACCAAGTGAACACTGAAATTGCAAAAAGAATTGATGATAGTGGTGTATTGAAAGAAGAAAATGAGAAATTGAGGAATGAAGTGAAGATTTTACAACAACATAATGAAGTGATTAAGAGATCTGAAGAAAGCACTAAGAGAATGGATGAGTCTCTAAACCATAAAAGAAGATTGGATAACATACCAGATTAGGGTTTACCAAGAAAGGATAATTTTCAAATCAAGCTAAACAAAGGAATATCTACTCAAATCCTAAGCTGAAGAAGCCCTCTTGTCATCACTGTGAAAAACTAGGCCACACATCAAATGTTTGTAGGAGCAAAACAAAAGGTATTCCTAGAAACCCTCCTAAATGTAATGGCATTTTCTATAAATGTAATAAGAATGGAAATCAAGAACATGAGTGTAGATCCAAGTTGAACAAACCACAGAAGAAACCATACATGGATAAATATTGTCAAAACTGCAACATGAATGGTCATACAACTCAAGCATGCAGAAATAACACAAAGCAGATCTAGAAGCCTAAAGGACAAGAATCAGTAAATCAACTGAGAAGACAAGGCAATTCTTATGCATGGGATTAAAACACTTGGAGAAATTGTGAGTCATGTGGTAAGTATGGACATATAGAAGCCAAGTGTATTAAACTATGGCAAATAAAATCTAGGAATTGGTTGAGCTCTGGAATGACATGTTATCACTGTTAGAAAGTCGGTCACTTAAGAAGAGATTGTGCAAACCAAATAAACACTTATGGAAATGGTTGTACAATTGATGAAATTATGAGGATCAAGAATCAAATGTGGAGAAGAGCATCAAATGATAATGTAGGACCAAGAAAAACATTCGGTGACACCTCATCCAATGGGTTAGGTGGCTCCACCATCTCCAACTGAGCAATACAAAGTAGGTATGGAACCATGTTTTGCAATGCTATATCTTACATCAGTTCCTATATTTATTGCACATATTCTAAATCAGTATGAAAAAAGATGCATTGTGGCATTACATATTTGATTTCTATGATCTATTCGTGTCAGTTAATATGTACCAAGTTAGAACTGTCAGTCAATGAAAATGTGAAGAGTTTACCGAGTTGATATGGTAACTGAGTATATTGTATACTCACCAAGCTAAAGCATTGATAGTGTTAACCGACCATATCATGTGTTCACTGAGTGGTTGGTGAAACACATTTATTGCACCTCCCTAACTTATTTTCTATAAATTTGGTCGATGTGAGCTCATTTTTTCACAACGCGATCATGGAGCTAAACAAAGAACATAGAGATAAGTTGCAGAAAGAGATTTCTGAGCATTCTATAGAGAATGTAGCAGATTTCTAAGTATACAAAGGTTATTTATTGAGCATTCTTCCCTTACTGAGTTATTTGAGCACATTTTATGGAAGCCCTAAATATACAAAATAATGACATCTTCATCATGAACAATAAAAGCAAAAATGGATAAAGAAAAGAAGGTTGTTTTGGTGAAGAACTCCACTTGCATGGAACCTAACTACAAGATCCATCCACAAGTTGCAGCATAGCCAGATAATCAAGGTACATTATTGTCTATTCTGCCTAGGGTTTTGCTAGTGCAAGACGTGTGTGCATATATACATTGCAAGATAGGAGAAATTGGATATTTCAAGTTTATGTCCACCTACCAATCCTTGTGCACAGATGGAAAACTGAAGGAAGACCACAAACACTTAGAGGTTAAAGGGTTAACTCATGCCCTAGATTTTCCAAAGGTCTTTCGGAATGAGTGGATCCTCATTGTACTTAGCAGGGTACATGAAGGAAATTTATGGCTGGATGAACCTAAAAATATTACCAGGGATGTCATTCATGTAGTTACATGATATCCAATATGTGACAAAGACAAATCCCTAAGACACTTTCTGAGAACTGAGTTGGAGAAACTAATATTAGACGAGTGGGACGATAGAGGCTTAAAGGTCAACTGCATCAATGATCCTAAACTAAAATTTGATGATTATGCCATTGTCTATAAGCTATTTCAATCTAGCAGGCATAATAGCGTACCACATGGAGCTATGGATATAGCTTACAAGATAGTATAGAAAGGTCTAAAAATTGATCTTTTTGGGCTGTTACAGAAGAAATTAGAGGAGAATACAAGAGCCATCATGACAACAAAGACAAATACATGTAAGTTTGGTTCTTTACTACATTGCATATTCTTCTACATGCAAAATTTCTTTCCATCAATCGGTAAAGTTAAATGGAAGACAGATAGGCCGGTTACAGTTCAAATAGATGAAATGATTACAAGTTTAGGAGATAATTTTGAGCCAGTAATGAATGAATACTTTGGGAAATTCAAAGATAGAATGGAGAAGAGATCTCGGATTCCACAACAACTAGTTGATAAATACCAAGATAACATCTATTTTGTAGTAGATATAGATACAACATTGATAAAAGTATTAGATCTGTAGAGTGTATGTCTACCTCCAATGGAGTATGAATTAAATATTGATGTTGCTAGAGAGGCTATTGAAAAATTGTTAAATGAGCCTGTTGACAAATCTTCCATGAGATTTGGCACTTATGATGAGGCCAAGACCCAGATACAAATTCAATTACAAGTACAACAATTGGGTCAAAAAAAGACCAAAATGGTAAAAAAATTGAAGAGGAAACTTGCAATAACCGAAGATGAATTAGACAAGTCTAAAGAGGAAACTGAGCAACAGACCTCAGTCGGTCAAGAAGCTATACTAGATCATGACACAGATGCCACCAAGTGAGATGACATACCAGTTGTGGTATCTAAGGCCACAAAGAGAAAAAGTACAAACACTGTATCTCCACCACATACAAGATCACAATCGGTGATTGGTGATTCACCACCTTTGAAGAAAGGTGTAGCAAAAATTACAAGGCCCTCACCAAAATTTACATACCAGACAAGGAAGCAGAAGGGAACAACTGAGAATCCTGTACCGAGACAACGAAAGAGGAGATATATTCAAAAAAAGATGACAAGGATGATTCTGAAGACAATCCATGACAATTCAAGGTTGTAGAGAATAAGCCTTCACAAACTATTGATGAGATTGTAGAGACAATCAAGAAAACCGGACAACTAGGACATCCAAAGATACAAGCATATGAAGATCTATCTACCAAGAACAAGGAGAAAATTAAAGAAGCAATTATAGGTATGATGATCAACCTAAAACAAGTTCCAGTTGATTTTGCTACTTCTATTCCATCAAAACTATATGATAAAATATCATCAAGATGGTCATATGCACTACAAACTGAGAAACATATGAGAGAAGTCTCTCTGAGTCTTATTAAAATAGATTATACAGTTGAGCATATAGGAATTCTGATGAAGTATGCCAAAGAATTTCCTAAGAAGGCAAGGACATTGAATATCTTGCAAGGAAACTTGAAGGAAGTGGATATTGAGAGTCCTCAAATATGGACCAAATTGTTGAATCCACCTAAGAACACCCAGGATACTGAGGAAGTAACCGATGTTGCATCTACTAAACCAAATACAGAACCTATGACAATTGATGATGTAGCTGTTGATAATGTGTTAGACGGTATTCTTGAACTCCTAACCAATTTAGGTCACCCAGATTTCACAATAATAGATATAACTGAAGGAGATCTGGGTGACAAGGCCAAGGAAGATGAATATGTCAGTGAAACCTAGACTATTGATGAGCAGGATACATCACAAGTTGCCTAAGCTACTACACTAAGCCAGTTACCTATTTTGGTTAAGGAAATTGAGATTGAGACCAAAGCACAAGAAAAGACACCCGAGCATGAAACTGATACAAATGAAGATAATGGTGAAGAACACGGTAAAGAAACCAAGCATAGTGGTGAAACAAAGCAAGATGATACACAAAAAGATACCACTGATGCTACTATAGAAGAGAAAGGTGAAGGTACTACAAAGAGTCCTGAAAAAATAGTAGACACATCTAATATCGACACAAGGTTAGTTACCTAGGCACCTAAACAGGTTGTCACACCGAGTACTGAGCTATCAAAGTAAGAAACTGAGAAAAAGGCTCAGTTAACATTGGCTCTCTCACCTACATCAAGTAGTCAAGGTAAGAAAAAGAAGAAGCAAAAAATAACCAAGGATCTAGTTACTTTAGATGAAATCATAGAGATTCCTGAATGGGATCCTAAGACACTTGATCCTGAAACACTGAAGAAGTATGGTGAACTTTGTACTAGAAAGGCAACACACGATAAGCTTAGAATAGAAGCAAGGCATTCACAAATACTAGAGAAGGAAAAATAGATCTTAATGCAAGTTGTACCAGATATAAATATTGATGAATGAACCCCCATACTGGAACAACTTGAAATGCTCACCGAGGCAATTGACAAGCCTGACATTGGTGCCAAGAAAATATTTGAAGAGCGTGATGAGAAAAAGATCCAATATAAAGTTACTAAGAAGATCAGCCAAGTAGTGGCAATACACAAGGTAACTCTGTCAGAACTAGTAAGTGGTTTAGAAACTCTTATATCAAAAGCCATTACTATTCTACAATAGTTATGCACACTAGATCACTTCACTACTAAGATTAGTGAAAAGTTAAAGAAAATAGACCAAGATCTAAAGGATAGTGCATAAAGTCTTATCAACCAAGAAACATGCATTGTAGTTGTATTATAAGAAGATACTTTAAAATTAGCGGTTGAGATAGGACTTGAAGAAAGAAGAGGAAGCAATCAGAGAGAAAGTAACCAAGCTCCTGGCGATGTTACTACAACATTTAGCAATGATGCAAAATACTGTGACTCTGGCAAATAATCTCATTGCCACCTTGGAATTATTTGTAATAGAGAGCATATATGATATGCATGCCCAACTACAATTAGAGAGAATCATCCTAGAGCACTTAAAGGAGGAATGGGAGGAGTTATTGGAAACTCTCAAGAATGCCCATCCAAATATTTTTGACAAACTGTAAATTATGCACCTTTTGTCATTGTTTCAAAAAAGGGGGAAATATATGTATAGATGTATAGTAAAGGCAGATGCTACAATAAGGTTGTACATATACATATACCAAGTATATACATAGGGGGAGCATGTACATAGGGGGAGTTATCATGTATAGTATATTATGTACAGTACTAAGTTTTTGATACTAATGCCAAAGGGGGAGAATGTTAATCCAATTGCACATTGAAGTTGTCATTATTTATCAAGTAGACATTATAGACAGTCGGTGATAGAATCAACACAAGATAGTTGGTATATATCACAGAAGTGCAGAGTTAACCAAGATCATTGATCATGCCCATAGTTAACCGAGTATAGTGATTCCTGAGTAAACATACTACACCAAGCACATACAACACCGAGCTACACAAGCATAACCAAATGCTAGTATAACTGAGATACACAATATACACCGATCACCGAGGAACAACATTAACTGAGTAGAATAGAGTCCACATAAAATTTTGTCAAGGCACATTATTCTATGTAACAAATTTTGAGCCGACCTAGATAATGGTTTACATGATTGAGGAGGACATTAATTATGAATTTACAACATTAATTGTTTATGTCTCCTATGTGTAGATGATCAAGGTAAATTATGTACACCATTGGTCTTAGGGTAAGGATGTAAATGTTGAGCCCTAATTAGGTCACATCTTTTGATATATAATTGTATAAATGTCAATTTTTGTAATATATATTGATCAAGAAATGATCAAGTAGCCGCCATACTACAGATAGAAGAGATCAGACAAGGGATTCAAGGACATAGACCACATTACAATAATTAGTTTACAGAACTAGGTCAAGGCTACTGAGAAGAATAGAGAAGAAGGTATTATCATTCACATTAAGGTGATATGTTTTATATGAACTTAATGGATCTGTATCAACAATTTTGAGATTGTACATGTTTCAGATCAACTTTTTTTTACTCTCTAACAATTATAATAGATTCTAAATCTCTTAATAGAGTAGACTTAACTGTCATATTGTAAATCTCTTAACCGAGTGAACACATAGATTGTGTTGCTAAATCATCACATGAGGTAGATCTAGTCAATCTATTTTTTACTCCTAACAAGGTAAGATCATTAGAAGTGATAATTTTTTAAAGCTTTAACAAGATACATTTATTACTGCAGTAGTGAAGTTTTGTGGGTCTCATCCCCACTGTAGTTTTTACCTTCTAATAGGGGGTTTTTGCGATACCAAAATACTAGTGTCAAGAGTACTTACTTGTGTGTATGTCTAATGTTTATTTTACATGCATCTATCTTTCAGCATTGATAATACATGTTTGGAATAAGAAAACTACTCAGTTAGTTAATACAGAACAGTGTATGCATATAATTGACTAAAAGTTTTTAAGGGTACTGATTCACCCGTCCCCTCTCAGTAAAAATCCTTTCCATTATCTTAACATTGGGCCAACACAGGTTGCATATGAGGATCTTACTAAAGGAATCAAATATGACTTAGCAGAAATGATGAGAAATCAACTGATGTTGAATTTGAGAAAAATCAAGAAACAAGGATTGAAGTTTGGAGCATTTATAGTATGTATATTTTTATATGTACAAAACTATTTCTCAGGAATTGGTAAAGTAAATCGGACAATAGGAGAACCAATTATAAATCAGATTAACATATATATTGAACAATTAGGAAGGAGTTATAGTATATTAATGTGGATTTATTTTAGAGAAATTCAAACTAGAATGTATGGAAGATATTAGATACCACCTAACATTGTTAAGGAATATGAGAAAGATATATGCTTTTTGGTTAGCACACACTCATGTATAATTATAGCAGTGGAACCACAAACTTCATGGATGCAACGTACTGGATATGAGACAAAAAAAAATTGAATTAATATCAATTATTGATAAATTATTGGATCAACCTAAGGATATAGAAGCTAATTGGTTTGGAACCTATGAAGAAGTTTACATAAGGATAATATCAGAAGAAAAGAAGTCTAAGGAAGCATAAATCAACTATAATACATGAGAATTATGATAAGATTAAGCGGGCTAAACAAAGAAAACCTAAGAGAACAAGATCTAGAATAGTGGAAGGAAGCACAAGAACACAGAGAAAGGAAAACAAATAAGTTACAACACAGTTAAGAACATTTTTGGATACAATCATAAGTAATTAGAATCTTAAAGTAGAACTTAGAGGGAAACTAAAACACAGGTTGTTTACTAACATAAGCATAACTAAATTGATAGAAGTTACATAGTTATTATCAGAGAGACTAGAGGATATGAAGGAGACATTAACTACAACAATGAAGATCACAAAGAAAATACTTATAGGTAATAGAACATCAATTGAGGAATCATGTATGATAAGTATATTTATGGATATGATGCAGAAATAGATACAAGCTATTGAAGGTAATTATTAAATTATGTATTGTCATTGATGTTTACACAAATGTAGTGATGTTTACACAAATGTAGTGATGTTACACATATGTCTATACCTAACCAAGCATAGTTAGTGTATGCAAAGCTCTCTTGGGCATTGAAGAAGACCAAAGTGATTTTCAGTTCTAACTGAGTTCACTCAGGCATTATAGTAACGGTCGGGCATTGAAGGATTACAGTGTTAACCAAGTTATGCATTTAGTGTTAGCCGACTAACAAAAGTTTACACTTTATGTTTAATTGGTTATAGGAAGCCGACATACCTAAGTTTTATTATTTATTTGGAAGGTTATTCAAGACAACTTGACAAGGCTTATTATATTTATACAAGGTCAAGTTTGGATTGAATATTGAGGAGTAATAAAAAAAATACATGGAAGAGTTTTGATATGAAGAGTGAAGGTGAAATCAGGTGGGATTCTGATTAAGGATAGAACATCCAGACTAAGCTACAATAGAATATTTGATCATTGAGGATCCATTTTAAATCCAGAACATAGTTCTGAATAAGCAAAGATAGTTTCTTTGTCAAACAGGTCAATCTATTGTTACTCCCTAACAATTGTAGTAGTGATCCAAATCTCTTTACAGAGTAGACTTAACAGTCTTTCATAAATCCTCTCACAAGGTGGCATTTCTACATTTAAGTATTTGAAGACCTCTAACAAGGCCACTCCTTATAGGGTGATTAAATCCTCTAACAGGTTCACACCTAACAATGTGTTTTGTAACCTTTAACAGGATTGGCTCATAACAGGGCTCACTTCAGAAGAGTGAAAAACAGTAACTAGTTGCAATTGGTGGTTTTCCCAAATTGGGTTTCCATGTTAAATCTTGGTGTCATCTATGTACATGTTATTTTCTTTATGCTTTATGTTTATGCACGTAATCACTAAAGGATAATCACAGTTAATATTTTAAGATCACTTTGTTAACCGAGTAACAACATAATATCTTCATTAACCGAGTAACAATGATAAGTAAGAAAAGATATCTACGGGAATTGGATTTGTTTTTGTGGTAACTGATTCACTCCTCCCCTCTTATTTACTCAACCCATTTCCAAAAATTGGTATCAGAGAATTTGGTGCTTTAAGGGAAGGTTTCAAGGCCTAAGCTAAAGATTAGAGATGTCTTACAGAAGGAAGATCCCCAAGCTTAACAAAGACAACTTTGCTGCATGGCAAGAGTTGATGAGGCTACATCTATCTACTATTGGAGATGCTAGTTTGAAATTATTGGACCACAAGTATGTGTAACCACCGAGACTTATGTCTGTGGATCAGATGGTGGACATGAAGAATCATAACATAATGATGATTGATATAGCTTCTTCACTCAGCTATTCAGAATTTGATGAAGTCAAGGACTGCCCTACTTCCTATGATATATGTAAGAAAATAAATGATATACATGGAAGAGATAAAAATATAAAGAGATCCAAAGTATAAAATCTCAGAGGTCAGTTTGATCAGATGAAAATGAAAGAAGGAGAAGACATTACAAAATACAGTGAAAGAATCAAGAAAAATGTCAGTGCCATCAGAGTTGCCGGTCGAACAATTAAAGAAAAAATAATGGTTAGTAAGGTATAGAGAAATTTACTTCCTATCTATGCAATTAGAGTTTCATATATTCAAGAGATGAGGTGCAGTAATGATATAACTCTAGATGCATTGGTTAAAAGGATTACAACTTTTGAGTCTGCATTCAAAGCTAAATTAAACCTTGGTAAGATGGATAGAAACTCAAAATGAAAATATATTGACAGTGATATTGATGATGATTATGATGATGAAGATTTGGAAATCATTGAAGCACTACTTGCAAAGAGAGCTGCCAAAGGAAAATGATAGTACAAAGGAAGAATATCATTGATTTACTTTTCATGTGATGAGGTTGGTCACATTGCTACTAAGTGTCCAAACAAAGAAGTCAAAGGTGAGAGAAAATTCAAAAAGTACAAAGGCAAGTAAGATTTCAAAATCTATAAAAGCTACCAGGACAAAGGTAAAAAATCTTGTTATATTGCAAAAGATTCTGATAGTGTTGAAGATGAAGATGAAATGGTTTACATTGCTATTAAGGATGAGTCAGACAATGAAGATAATGAAAATATTGCACTTTACTCTCATATTAGGAAAAATGACACTTGGATAATTGATAATGGATTTTCTCACCACATGACTGGTGATAAAACTAAATTTGAACATCTTGAGCAGTATGATGGTGGGAGTGTTAGTTTTGGGAATGATGAACCTTGCTATGTGAAAGCTAAAGGTTGTATTGCTCTAACTGAAGGAATCAAATGTGATAATTATTATTTGGTTGAAGGAATAAGGTGTAATCTACTGAGTGTGGCATAGCTGAATAACATTGGTTTCAAGGTAGATTTCATGAACGGTAAGGCCAAGCTTCTGGATGTTAAGGGAAACCTAGTTGGAACTGGTAGGCAAACAAAAGGTAATCTATTCTATCTTGATCTCACTAAAAGTTCATGTTTTATTGCACAAGTATAAGAAAGATGGTTATGGCATAACAAATTATTTCATGTGAATTTTGATAACCTGGTCAACATAAGAAAAAACAAAAGAATAAGAGGTATTCCTATTTTGAAGAAACCTGAATTGGCAATATGCAAACAATGTCAAATTGGGAAGATGGGAAAAACTAGTTTCAAGAGCAAGAATTACAATACTGAATAAGTCTTGGAGTTAGTGCTTATTGATCTATGTAGACCAATTGGACCAACAAGTTACATAGGAGAGAAGCATTTTATTCTATTTATTGATGATCATTCCATAATCATGTCTATTATGTTTCTCAAATAAAAATTAGAAGCTTTCCAGAAGTTTAAGTGGTACCTTGCCAGAGTTGAGAAGAAAACATGAAAGAAAATTAAATTCCTAAGATCTGAAAGAGGAGGTGGAATCATTTCTAATGAGTTCAATAAATTATGCAATGAAAGAGGAATCAAGAGACAAGTATCTGCCTCAGGTACACCACAACAAAATGGGATAGAAGAAAGAAGAAATAGATATATTATGGATTGTGCAAGAACCTTAATGATTGAAAAGAATGTTGCAACCAAATACTAGAAGAAAGCTATCAACACTGTAATTTACACCTTGAATAGAGTTCAACTAAAGAAAGGTACTGAGCAGACACCTTTTGAATTATGGTATGGCTATAAACCCAATGTTCGTTATTTCAAAGTATTTGGAAGTAAATGTTACATCTTGAAGGAAGAAAGAAATGGAAAATTTGATGTAAAAGGTGATGAAGGTATATTTCTAGGCTACTCCTGTAAAAGCAAAGCATATAAATGTTTGAATCTTGCTACTCATAAAGTCATAGAAAGTGTACATGTAAAAATTGATGAGTTTGCAAAGAGAAGTGAAGAACAGAGTAGTAAAGATCGTGAGGACTACAAAAAATTTATAAATTATGAACCTGATACTATACCTAAGACATAGGCAATGGTGATTGGACAACAACCATGTTAACCGCTAAATTCATTAGCACAAACCTTGTTGCAAACTATGCAACTCAAGCTGCTAACTGTTGAAACTGAATCAAAGACAAAGGGAACTGAGTCCCAGACAAAAGAAACTGAGTCACAGATAGAGAGAACCAAGTCATAGATAGAGGCACCCAAGTCTCAAACAGAGGCACCTGAGTCTTAGACAATGGAACCTGAGTATCAGTCAGAAGAGAAAAAAATGTTTGAGCATGGTGAACCAAGTGGAGAAAGCCCAAAATCAAAGAGTAAGGAACCTGTACTTTCCAAATATGTCAGAAGGCATCATGCACCTGATAAAATAATTGGAGATCAGAAAGAAGGTATAATGACAAGGAACAAATTTAAAGGTACATGTTTTCTTAGTGAAATTGAACCTAGATCCATTAACGATGTGTTGAATGATGAAATTTGGATAGAAGCCATGAATGAAGAGATTAAGCAGATAGAAAAGAACAAAACCTGAAATATTGTGCCTAGACCAAAAGATAAGAATGTGATTGGTACTAAGTGGGTTTTCAGAAACAAGATGAATGAAAAAGGTGAAGTTTCTAGAATCAAGGCAAGATTAGTGTGTAAAGGATATGCTTAAGAAGAGGGTATTGATTATGGAGAAACTTTTGCTCCTGTTGCAAGACTTGAAGGAGTCAGAACTCTTCTAGCATATGAAACACATAAAGGATTCAAGGTATACCAAATGGATGTAAAATCTGCATTCCTGAATGGAATTCTGGAAGAGGAAGTCTATATTGAGCAACCTGAAGGTTTTTTTGATCCTAACAAAAAGAATATGGTTTGCAAATTGCACAAAGCCTTGTAGGGACTGAAGCAAGCTCCTAGAGCCTGGTATGAAAGATTGCATGGTTACCTAGTAAGTATTGGATTTTAGAGAACTAATGACAATAGTATCTTGTATATAAAAGAAGGATCTCAGAACAAGATACTATTAGTAGAGATATTTGTTGATGATATACTATTCAATGGATATGATGATTTATGCAAAGAATTCTTTGAAGCTATGAGTAAGGAATTTGAGATGTCTCTGTTTGGATAAATCAAATTCTTTGTTGGTTTAAAATTTCATCAGATGAAGGATGGTATATACATTACTCAGTCTAAATACATTAAAGAGATACTGAAGAAATTTTGAATGGAAGATTCCAGACCAATTGGGACACCTATGTCTACTGGACATAAGTTGTCTAAGGATGATGACTCAAAGGAGGTAAATCAGACTACCTACAGATCCATGATTAGTAAACTTCAATATGTTGTTCACACTAGACCTGATATTGCATTAATAGTTGGTATTGTTGCAAGGTTTTTAGCTAATCCTAGAGAAAATCATTTGATGGCTATCAAAAGGATTATGCAGTATCTTGAGGGTACTGAAGATTATGGATTATGGTATAATGATGCAAGGAGGGATATAGATGGGGCCAAAGGTTCTCCCAACTACCAAACCAACTTGCACACACAATGCAGAAACAACAAAAAAACAGTGAGAGAAGAAACAATAGAGATTCTTTTCATTAATTGATAAAACTCATTACATGTGGGGCTATAAGGCCTTCCCAGTTTTGGCCATATACATTAAGTTAATTAAAAATTTATCTTCATACATGCGAGGTCATAGATATGCCTTACAATATCTCAACAAATAATCTTCTATTACAATCTGATATCAAAATCCTACTCTCCAAAACTGATCTAGAACTAAGAACATAGAAAAAAATATATACAAGAGTATACCAAGAGGTCGGCACTCAAATCCATAGTGAGACCCAAATTTAGGTCCACACAGATCCCAATGAGAGATCCCATATTAATTAAGCCATGAAAATTAAATGTAGAAGTCGGACACCAGATCCAACTCCAAAATAAACAACTTAGGAAAAGGATGACCAAGCAACAAAGTGACTCAGGAAAAGGACACCCTGAGAAACATAACATGACTTGGGCCAAGCATACCCAAGCAAAAGAAACATGACTCAGGAAAAGAACACCCTGAGCAACAAAAACATGACTCAGGCAAAGAACACCCCAAGCAATAGAAGATAAACCCGAGCAATAGAAAATGAACTCAAAACAAGCATGACCGAGCAATAGAAACCCAAGCAATAGAGATCAACTCAGAAAATGCATAACCGAGCAACAAAACACTTCTCCAAGATGCCTCCAAAAAATTTAAAGGATAAAAGAAAACATATTTTTGGTTGAGCAGGATTGCCAATGACCCAAGATGCTCCTGCATCAGACACCTGGGGTTGCAAGAAATGATTACCTAAATCATGTATTAGATCCAACCTGAAATAAATCCAACTTAGATTGAGAAATCCAAGATGAGTCCTCAATCAGTCTGTTCTTCCACTTTACCAGATACTCCATGTATTATTTTCCTCTTGTACTTCTACTAAGTCTCTGTTTCAAAATCTGTTCAAATTACTCTCTCTATTTATTAGGATAATCACTTGGTATTGCCACTTGTTCATCAAGTTCATGATATTCATAAAAGTCTGAAATATTCAATATAGGTGATATATCCATGTCATTAGGTAATTTCACTTCATAAGCATTTCCACTATCAAATCTTCTTAGTATTTTGCAAGGACCAAATTTCTTAAGCTTTAATTAATTCTATGTTCCAATAGGAAATATTCCTTTCTTTAAATGAGCCATTACTGCATCACCAACTTCAAATGTTTTATGTCTTCTTGATCTGTCTGCACTATCTTTGTGCTTCTAATTTATTTTCTCCAACTTCTGTTTTACATCTTCATGCAATGTCTTCATGAACTCAACAAATTCTTCTGCTTCAACACTTCTTTTCTCTTCTCCAACAATATCTCTCAAGTCTGATATACCTCTCGGTTGTGTGCCATGAACAATCTCAAAAGGTGTTTTTCTAGTACTTCTATTTACTGAACTATTGTATGCAAAATCTGCTTGTGCCAACATCAAATCCCAATTACTTGGTGTGTCTTCAACTAGGCATCTCAACAAGTTACCCAAACTTCGGTTTACAACCTCTATTTGTCCATTAGTCTATGGATTAAATATAGAACTATACTTCAAATCAGTATCCAACTTCTTCCAAAGTGTTCTCCAAAAATAGCTTACAAACTTACTGTCTCAGTCAGAGATGATACTCCTCGGTAATCCATGCAATCTGACAATCTCCTTAAAGAAAAGATCTTCTATATGTACTGAATCTAATGTTTTCTTACATGGTACAAAATGTGTTATCTTAGAAAATCTATCCACAACAACAAATATGAAATCATTACCTCTTGCTGTCCTAGGTAAGCCAAGAACAAAATCCATGTTGATATCACTCCAAGGTTTCTCAGGAATAGTAATTGGTGTATACAAACCAGCATTCTAACTCACTCCTTTTGCAACTTGACAAACTCCACAAATTTTCACAAATTTCTGAACATCCTTATACAACTGAGGCCAAAAATACCTTTCCTTAAGAAAACTCAATGTCTTATCAATACCAAAATGTCTAGCTAATCCACTACTATGTTTATCCTTAATCAAATTAGTTCTCATTGATCCTCTCGGTATACACAACTGAATAACTTTGAACAACATATCTTCCTGAATGAAATAGTTTTCATACTTACTTGATTGATTTGAATTAGGTGCTCTGCACACTCTCTACTACTCTAAAAAATGAGAATCAATTTCATACAAATGCTTCATGTCATCAAAACCAAGAACTTCAATTCTCATTTTAGTCAACAAAGATCTTCTTCTACTCAATGCATCAACAACTCAGTTAGAAACTCCACTCTTATGCTTTATCACAAATGTGAAACTCTACAAATATTCTACCCATTTCATATGTCTCTGATTCAACTTATTCTGACTACCCAAATATTGTAAAGGCTTGTGATCAATATACAACATAAATTTATTTGGCATCAAATAATGTCTCCATTTCTTCATAGCTTGAACAATAGTATAGAACTCTTGATCATATACAAAATATTTCCTCTTAGCATCATTCAAATTTTCACTAAAGAAAGCAACAGGTTTACCTTCTCGAGTTAATATAGCTCCAATTGCACTTCCACTTGCATCACATTAAACTTGAAATACCTTATTGAAATTAGGTAATGCTAACATAGGCAATTCAACAAATTTCAACTTCAAAACCTCAAAACTCTTATCAGCTCCATGTGTCCATTTGAATTCTCTTTTGTCTCCTCTCATGGTGTCAGTCATAGCATTACAAATAGAACTAAATTTTTTGATAAACTTCTTGTAAAAATTGCCAATCCATGAAATGGTCTTACCTCTGTGACATTCTCAAGTGTAGGCCAACTAAGTATAGCTTCAAACTTCTCAAGATCCATCTTCAAACCATTAGCTTAAATTACAAAACCCAAATACACAAGCTCTTCTTTCATGAAGGAACACTTCTTCAAATTTATCAGAAAATTTTCCTCTTTCAAACTTCGCAACACTTGTCTTAAATGCATCAAATGCTCTTCTCTAGTCTTACTAAATATCATAATATCATCCAAGTATACAATCACAAATTTATTCAATAATTTCTTCAAAACTTCATTCATTAACCTCATAAATGTACTTGGTGCATTAGTTAAACCAAAAGGAATAACTAACCACTCATACAAACCTTCCTTTGTTTTGAAATTAGTCTTCTATTCATCACCTTCTCTGATTCTGATTTGATGATACCCACTCTTCAAATCAATTTTGGTCAAATATCTTGCTCCACTCAAACAATCCATTATGTCATCCATTCTCGGTATGGGAAACCTATACTTCACTGTGATATTGTTAATTGCTCTTGAATCAGTGCAGATTCGCCATTCCCCATTCTTCTTAGGTGCTAATACAAAAAGTACTGCACACAGACTCAAACTTTCTCGGATCAAACCTTTGTTCAATAATTCATGAACTTGTTGGTTAAGCTCTTCATTCTTGGTTGGTGTTAACCTATGTGGTACTTTTTTTGGCAAACTATCTCTAGCAATCAGATCCATACAATGAATGATATCTCTCATTGGTGGCAAACCATCAGGTACATTATCTAAAATTATCTCCTTGTACTAAGTGAGTATCTTCTCAACTTTTGTAGGAATTTCATCTTCTATATTCTTACTCAGTTTGTTAGGAATCAAAGCATAAAAAATATCATTTCTTTTCAAATCCTTAACAAACTGTCTACCTTCCATTAACCAAACTTTCATAGATGTACAAATCTCACCAACAAATTCTTCAATCAAAGGTAACAAAACTTGTTTCTTTCCATCAACCCAAATACAATATCTATTCAATCTTCGATCATGTATAGCATGTCTACCATATTTCCAAGGCCTACCCAACAAAATATGACAACAATCCATTGGCATAATATCACACACCACCTTATCATAGTATTTTCAAAATTTTTAGATTCACAAAACATTGTTCACTCACCATTAATGTGTTCTCATCCTTGATCCATGGGATCTGATGGGGCTTCAGATGCTTCATCCTCTGCAACTGCAACTTTGTGACCATTTCCTCAGATGCCAGTTTCTCCAAGCTTCCACTATCAACAATTACCTTCCAAACTTTGTCTGCAACTCTACATCTGGTCTTGAACAAAATTGTCCTGATAGGATCTTGCTTATCCTTATCACTCCATAGTATTCTTCAGATTATGATATTTTCTTCCTTCTCAGCTTTATTTTTTGACTCTTCTTGCACCAAAGAATTTGTGCTATTGCCAACTTTCTTTCTTGCATGTGTACATTCAAAGGATTTATGTCCTTCTTCACCACAATTGTAACAAGTTACTTGGAACTGTCTTCTACTATAACCATGTTGGGAGTAATTGCCTCTTCCTCGGTATGAACTTCCACCTTTCCATTTAGTCTTTCCCTTTTCTTGAGATGTGTCTGAATTCAACTTGTCTAGTTTAGATCTATTGTTTTCACCATGAGATCTACCTCTTCCTCTATGGAATCTACCACCTCTGCCTCTCTGTCTTTGTTCATATCTTTTGTTCAACTTCTCCTCAGCTTTTAGGGAAAATTTATATGCCTCCTCAATGCTTTCCATCTTGACCAAGCTGATCTCATCTTGTATGGAACTTATCAATCCAGTCAGGTATCTTGCCACTCTTTCCACCTCATCTTCAACTTGTCTAGATCTGATGTCCAATCTATAAAATTCCTTAGCATAGTATTTTACTGATCTATCTTTCTGCTTCAAACTTTGCATCCTCCTAATCAGGTTAATCTGATAATCACAAGGTAGAGAATTGCCTTTCAATTTTTTTACCATCTTATCCCATACCTTGATTTTGTCTTTACCTTTCTTCTGTCAATCCAATTGTAGATGTTCCCACTATAAGGATGCATGACCTTTCAACTTTGTGCTTGCAATATTCACCTTATTATCCTCTGATACATTCTCATATTCAAAATACTTTTCCATCTTAGTTATCCAGTCAATCAATTCATTAGAATCCAAATTTCCACTATACTCAGGAGGATTAAACTGAGGTGTGGATTTCAAACTTGTAAATGCTCACAGGAAGCTCTCCTCTTCCTGATCCATCATAGGTGCAGGTGCAGCTTCACCTTGAACCTCTTCCAATTCATCATCACTAACATTTTCAAGATGTCTTCCTCTGCACTGGGCTGTCTCAACAACTTCCAATCTAGCAGCCATCTGTCTAAGAATATCAGCTAGACCTAGATCTACATTTCCTCTCCCACGAACCATCTTGCATCCCTCTACAATTCTAGGTTAGATAGCAATATTATACCCCACAAAAATATCACTAACTAGGGTTAGGGTTTACGAGAAGGAACTTAGATCTCACCAATACTCTAATACGACCTGACACAAGGAGGGATAGAGATGGGGAAAAAGCTCTCCCAACTACCAAACTAGCTTGCACACATAATGCGGAAACAACAACAACATAGTGAGAGAAGAAACAAGAGAGATCCTTTTGATTAATTGATCAAACTCATTACATGACGGGCTATAAGGCCTTATCAGTTTTGGCCATACACATTCAGTGAATTACAAATTGATCTTCATACATGTGAGGTCACAGAATTTCCTTACAATATCTCAATAGCTAATCTTCTATTGCAATCTGATATCAAAACCCTACTCTCCAAAATTGATCTAAAACTAAGAACATAGAAAAAAATATATACAAGAGTCCACCAAGAGGTCGACACTCAAATCCATAAGTGAGAACCAAATTTATGTCCACACAGATCCTAATGAGAGACCCCATATTAATTAAGCCATAGAAATTAAATGCAAAAGTCAACCATGAGATCCAACTCCAAAATAAACAACTCGGGCAAAGGATGACTGAGCAACAGAGTGACTTAGGCAAAGAACACCCCAAGAAAGAGAACACAACTCAGGCCAAGCATACTCAAGCAACAGAAACATGACTCAGGAAAATAACACCCCAAGAAATAGAAGACAAACTTGAGAAACATAAAATGAACTCAAAACAAGCATGCCCGAGTGACAGAAGCCTGAGCAACAAAGACCAACTCGGAACAAGAATCACTGAGTGAAAGAACCTGAGCAACATAATACTTCTCCGAGCAGCCTCCAAACAATTTAAAGGATAAAAGCAAATATATTTTTGGTTGAGAAAGATTTCCAATGACCCAAGATGCTCTTGCATCATATAAGAAAGGAGGAAACTTTGATTTGAAGAATTTTACTAATGCTGATTAGGCAGGTAGTGTTGATGACAAAAAGAGCACCAGTGGTGGATCATTATTTCTTGGAAAGAGGTTAGTCTCTTGGACTAGCAAGAAATAGAATTGCATTTCTCAGTCTACAACAAAGGTAGAGTATGTTGCTGCAGTAGTAAATTGTTCAAATATCATATGGTTCAAACAGCTGTTGATAGGTATGAAGGAGGAGATCAAAGAACCAGTAATTATCTACTGTGACAACACTAGTGATATTAACATTTCAAAGAACCCTATGATGCATACTAAGACTAAGCATATTGCAATAAAGTATCATTTCTTGAGAGAATTGGTACATGAAAAGGAAGTAAGGTTGGAATATGTGAATAATAAAGAACAAATTATAGACATATTCACAAAACCTTTACCTAAAGATGCATTCTTGTAACTTAGAGGAAAGCTAGGGGTGATTCCCCTAACTGAGGCTCACTAATGGACAAATTAGTGATGCATCAACCGAGCTACAGTAAAGATCTCACATGTTGATGCAGATTGTCAAATCTCATTGTATGTGAATCAGTACATCAGGTACACTACAATTTCATTGGATAGAGTCTTTGGATTTTGGATGTCAAAGAGGGAGAGATTATTGATGTCATGCCAAAGAAATTATTAACAAAAAGAGATTGATGTAATAAAGAGAAATCTATATTTGAGTGATTGTGAAGATAGAGGGAGTTTTCTAGATGAGAATCATAATGAAGCTAAGGAAATTAATAAAATTTAATTCATGTTTCTGTTGCTCTATAATTATTTGTATTATGACATTTTGTGTTTCCATCAATTCCAAAGAGGGAGATTGTTGAAGACAATTATTCAATTGTGTATTGTCATTGATGTTTACACAAATGTAGTGATGTTACACATATGTCTATACATAACCGAGCATAGTCAGTGTATGCCAAGCTCTCTCAGGAATTGAAGAAGACCAAAGTGATTTTCAGTTCTAACCGAGTTCACTCAAGCATTACAGTAACAATCAGGCATTTAAGGATTACAGTGTTAACCGATTTATGCATTTAGTGTCATCCGACTAACAATAGTTTACATTTTATATTTAATTGGTTATATGCAACTGATATACCTAAGTTTTATTATTTATTTGGAAGGTTATTCAAGCTGACTTGACAAGGCCTATCATATTTATACAAGGTCAAGTTTGGATTGAATATTGAGGAGTAATAAGTAGAAATACATGGCAGAGTTTTGATATGAAGAGTGAAGGCAAAATCAAATGGGATTCTGATTAAGGATAGAACATATAGACTGAGTTGCAATAGAATATTTGATTGGTGAGGATCTATTTTAAAGCTAGAACATAGATCTAAATCAGCAAAGACAGTTGCTTCGTCAAACAGGTCAATCCATTGTTACTCTCTAACAATTGTAGTACTGATCCAAATCTCTTTACAGAGTAGAATTAACAGTATTTCATAAATCCTCTCACAAGGTGGCATTTCTACATTGAAGTGTTTGAAGACCTCTAACAAGGCCACTCCTTACAGGGTGATTAAATCCTCTAACAGTTTCACACGTAACAGTGTGTTTTGTAACCTTTAACAGGGTTGGCTCCTAACAGGGTTCACTTCAAAAGAGTAAAAAAAAGTAACTAGTTGCAATTGGTGGTTTTCCCAAATTGGGTTTCCACGTTAAATCTTGGTATCATCTATGTACATGTTATTTTATTTATGCTTTATTTTTTTGCACTTAATCACTAAAGGATAATCATAGTTAATATTTTAATATTTCTTTGTTAACCGAGTAACAACAGAATACCTTCATTAACCGAGTAACAATGATAAGTAAGAAAAGACATCTAAGGGACTTGGATTTGTTTTTATGGTAACTAATTCATCCCTCCCCTCTTAGTTACTCAACCCATTTTCAACACAAGATACATCTAACTTGCAAAGCATAGTGGACAAGAATGATAATGAAGGTACTATTGACAAAATGATAAATATGAAGAACCATATCACAATGATTAATCATTTATAGGAGAAATGGAATATACTTTTGGGAAGAATGCAGATTGGAGGAGTAGAAAATAGATAATATAATTTTGTGTTTTGGATGCCTTTGGCATTGCTATAAAATGGGGAGAAGTCTAATATAGGAGTGATAGGAAGAAGAAAAACAAGGAGATGAGTAAAGAAAGAAGGATGAGAATGAAAAGAAGAAGATGAATAGAGTATAGGAAAAGGGGGAGAAACACATTAGAATAGTAAGAAGCATGATGCTAAAAAAATCTTTTTCCATCAATGCCAAAGGGAGAGATTGTTGACAAAATCCTCTACAGCCTAAAGAATGATTTTGATAATATTGTCTGTTGGCATTATGATTAGATTGTTGGCATAGCTAGAATATGGAGAGATTACTAATATTGTTGATATCAAAGATGTTAGATTAAGTTAATGAGTTATGATGGTTTTCATTGATGTCAAATAAGAAAACTATTAACTATCGGCAATAAGGAAGACCTATCGGCAAAGGAGGTTAGCTATCAACGAGCTGACAACTATTGGGTGAAAGGAAAACATGTCAAGGCAGACAAGAAGGAATAATAGTAAAATGATTTAATCAAATGATGAAGTCATGATCATTGGATCTAGGGTTAGGTTTTTATGACTAAATAATATCTACTTAAGTAAGAAGACAAGAAAGATTAGGTATCACATCATATTGTAGCGAAGAAGAAGACATGATATCAGATGAATAAAGGAACAAAATAGAGAAGAATTTTTGTGATCACAAAAGTGGTTACAAAGGATTGTAATGGTATTATATTGTGTTAGATAAATTTAATGGACCTGATTTTGTAGAGTTAGTGAAAACTATAGATCATTGTTAGCTGTTACTCTCTAATAATTGTGATAGTAAAATCCCTATCCGGTGGCCCTAACAGGTTTATTGTAAAATACTTTAACAAGGTGGAATTCATAGAAGAGTGTCTAAATCCTCTAACTAGGTTACCCCTAATAGGGTAAAGCATTTAAGAGGTCTATAGGTAAATCCCATAACTAGGTAGCATTTAATAGTGCTTTTGTAACCCTTAACCGGGAAAGCTCTTGACTGAGTGTATTTCAGAAGAGTACAACACTTGTGGGCACCGATATCACACTGTGGTTTTTTCCCTAGCTGGGTTTCCACAAGATAAATTCTAGATTTTTTGTTGGATGAATGTTTACTTTGTATTGCATGAATGTTTAATAGTTTGATAACCGATAAGACTGTTATAGATGAACTAAACTATAATCGATTAATCTTATTGAGAATTTGTGGGACTATATCTTAAAGATAAATTTGGTGATTACCGATTCACCCCCCCTCTTAGTAAACAATCCTATAGGTATATTTTCATTTCTAGAAAATAGCATAAAGGATAGGCAACAAACATCAAGTATAGAGTACTATCAGAAAATCATATTTTATCAGCAAGAAGGTTATAACTATCGGCAAAGTTTATAGAAAGTTTTATCGGAAAAAGGAAATGAGATGATTATAATTGAGGATGACATCTTATTATCAAATTGTCCTATAAAAGAATTAAGAAAACCTAATTAGGGAAAAACACTTGAAAGATAGATTATGTCAAGATAATAATTTAAAAGGAGATCAGAGATAAATATATATAGTGAAGAGAAGAAGAAAGAAGCGAGAGTGCGGAGTATGAAAAATTATCGATGAAGACAAGTGAAGTGTAAATTAGAGAAGCTATAGAGAAGAAGGAGATTTGACAAGAATTAGAAGAAATCACTCACATGTCAAATTTCTTGTTGATTTATTCCTAATAGTTTAGAAACAAGATTGTGAAATCCCTTAATCGGGTAGTCTCTAACCGGATTGAGAAGTTCTATTCAGGAAATTTTTGTAAATCCTTTAACATGGTGAACACTGTATAAGTGGGATAAAATCCTTTAATTGAGTTTCTCCTAATAGGGTATAAGACTTTAACAGGTATACTAGGTAAATCCCATAACTGGGTAGCATTTAACAGTTCTTTTGTAAGCTCTTAACCGAGCATCTTATTATCGTAGTGATAAGTTCTAGGTTTCATCTCCACCATAGTTTTTCCCTCTCACCAAGGGTTTTTTGTGAAACCAAAATATTGTGTTAAGTGTTTGAGTTTTTATATGTTTTACATGTTTGTTAACTTGCGAAGCTATTGGTTATCAGTTATCAATTAATATTGCAACAGTTATTGGATATAGACATAATAGATATCAGTATCGGTAAACATAAGAGTATAAGTTTGAGATTGATATGGAATAAGTGTGAATTTTTTGAGGTACTAATTCACACCCCCTCTTAGTCCCTAACCTAAATATTTTCAACATATTCCTTCCACTTCACACACACCTATAGATTTAACACCGGAGGTAAACAAAATGTATGTTAAAAATAGAATAATACCTTGATTTCAAAATAATTTTTGATAATATATACTTGTTAAAATGTGAATTTTATTCTATTCATGATGTTTTCATTAATTGTTTTCATTCATGTCAACATATCCTTAATTTGGTTGATTTTCTAGTATCGGCTGATGTGTGTACCAATATCTTTGGTGTATCAATATAAGTGTTCACCCAAAGATGTTCTTGTTGGTGATGGTCCCTTTTAGTGTGCCAAATATACTGGAGCATTTGGTTTGGATCAGTCATATCTTGTGATGGTCCCTTTTAGTGTGTAACATATAATCAAGTGTTTGGTTTAGATTGGTCCTATCTTAGATGTATTCATTATGTTTTGATCGATCAAATTGTAACGTGTAGATCCTATCCATTCGTACTGAAGCCCTCAGAGATTGTATAACATGTTGAGGCATGCTGTATTATGCAAGGTGGTCCACATTTCATTTCTTCCCACTCTAGGAATTTTGTGGTGTGACCTATTTAAAATCAGTTTAGGCTGACTTGGTTGATGACATCAAGCAGTATAAAGGAAGATATATTCTTAGTTGCTTGGGTGTGCTTGTATACAAGTAATATGTGAAGTGAAAGATCTCTATGTTGATGTATGTACAATGGGTAGTAGAATATTCTATCAGTTCTGTATTGTAGAATATCAGTGACAGTGACTTTAGTGGTGGATTATTTCTTTCATTTCTTATATTCTAGGACTGAGCCTTTCATATTTCAGGGTAGTTAGCCTGACTGACAATGAGCCAACCATAGTGAGAAAAATGTAATGAGAAAACTGACAATGAGCCTTTGTAAAAATCACCTTAAATAGTGTTACCTTAACCAGTGTTTCATTTCATGAGAATTAGCTTCTCCTTGTTTTTTCCCAGTTTGGTTTTCCATATAAATTCTGGTGTTCTTTGTGTTGATGTTTTTGTGCTTTCATGTTTACATTGTTATGATTTCTTAATGTGGTTACCGACATAATAGAAGTTAATATTGATATAAATATGATTATCATTTATATGGTTTATGAGTATATTGTATACAAGTAAACGTATATTCATGAAACATTAACTCAATTCTATCAATTTGAATGAATTTAAAGATCTAGCATGCTAAACAATTCAATTTGAAAAATTAAAACCATCTCATGTCTTTCTAACTAGAAAGCTAAAGAAAATTCTCTCAGATTTACACAATCATTAGAGACAATTCTAGAATGAGAATGATGATCTATGATGCAATTATCCCTAATCTAACTCAATTATGCAAGAAATCAATCCTACATACTCCATCATGATTAAATTACTCAAATTGGCATGGAAACCTAGACCAAAGTCACTAGAGCAATGATGCACTAAGATAATGGATGATTTTCTCTATGGATGCACTCTATTTAAAGGATTCCTGAAATTAGGAAGGTGAGTAAAATGTGAGTTAGATTGACTCATGGTTAGAGGTGAGTTGAGTTAGTGGTTTCAATTGTTGGGACAAAGAGACAAAATGAGTGGCCAAGATTGCAAAGCCAATTTGGATGGTTGAGATAGCAAAGGCTTCCTTGATCCATTTGATCAAAATACTCTCACCTCATTGGTTGATTGAGTTTTGTCCATATGTGGTGGGTGAGAATAATTGAATTTATTAATTGATTTAATTAATTAATTTAGCCATGTCTCCCATTTGAATAGGTTGGATTGGTTTTTGATTTAACTATACAATTATTTGATTAAAACCAATTGCATAATTATTTGATCCTTTTGATTTAATTAATCCTTTTGGATTTGATTTTCAATTAATTCTTTCTTTGATCAATGATTACTTCATTTGACTTTGCTTGACCAATTTTCCATGTATACATATGCCCCTCTTTGAATTAATGGGTGAAGCGTGTTGGTTCAAAGAATGTCTGATTACGCTGATTAACGGATGTTCGATTTGAACTTGATGACTGATTTCTCGATACAACTGATTTTGATGAATAAAATCCTGATATGATGCCCTAATTTGAAGAAAAACTTGATTGAGATGCCCCACTGATGATCTCAAAATTTTTATGTTTAATATCCGGATTTGAAAAAAGTTCTTCTATTCGCTTGATTTTGACTCCTTATAATATCCTACCCCCTCAGAAATGAAATCAAAATGGTTTTGAAAAAAAATTGATCATTATAAATTTTTGCGCAAAAATTCCCAATTTTTATTTGACTTCTGATAATGTGTTGTGAATAAGATTTTGATGATGCCCCAATTTTGAATTTCAAAAATTTACGTTGAAAATTGCCTTTTGATAAATTTTTTGATAAAAATAACCCTCCATTTAGGTCAAAAGGAGTAAAAGGTCATTTTCATAAATCATTTTCACATTTTTAATCCTTTTGAGCTTTGATTTTTCTCGTGAATGATGGTGATCCTTGTTTGCGAGTATAGATTTGAGCGAGGCCACAGATTCCAGTGTCTAATAGATTATGGACCTCTGATGAGTATCTGAATCCCTTCCAATTTATCAATTTATTGATTTATAGAAATATATTTAGATTCTTATGCATTAAAATCTTCTACATTTTCAATTTTTGCTGAACTAGCGCTTAGCAATGATTGAATAGTGTGTAGATTAGAGTTGTAACACATCTGATGGATCAATTAACATGCAGGGTAGTGTAAAATTGTGTGTGAAAACACATTACCTATGATTTTTATAGTGTGTATTATAAGTATAATAACACGTATAATCTAGTAGTGCAAAATAGCCTATGCCAGCTGATCATCTATGCATTTTCATTCTAATTATTTTCCATCCACATATTCGATGTTGAACTCACTCAACACCATGACCCGCTATTCCAATCTTCCTATTAGTGTTATCGTACTAAGTAGATACTTGAAAGGGTCAATCTTAGATATGAGCTTAATATTATGTGCCAACATGTAGTGACTAAGCTTTTGTGAAGAAAAAACTACTGCTAGTGTTAGGATAACTGATGTAGTGATGCTAAGTAATGCATTAATGAAGATTGGTACATATTTGATGACAAATGAATCAATTATTTGGTTGTAATTGATGTCAACTAATTGACTTAGTATTTTTAGTATGTTACCAGATATTGTGTAAGTGAATCATGATTTGCAGTATGTTTCTAAAGTTTCTATTCTTATGGAGGGTTGTGTCATGTGTTGTGATGTTAAATTTTACATCGCAACTCTTGATATGAAGACTTAAGTTGGTTATGTTTGATTGGAATCAAACTGGGTAACTACTAAAACAGTCAATGGAAGACAATAAGTGATTTGATTGTTATTTGATGGAGCAGTCATAGGATATTATTGTAAACAATGTCAAGGTACTATGTTTTCATGCGCGGATCATAATGTTAACCAGTGCAACTAGTTTAATTGACTGGAAGCGGTGTTAACATAATGAACATGCAAACAAGGCAATGTTCTTGAACATGCTACACAAATTTGTATATCGGTGAAGGAATTCGATGTGGAAAATGGATCAATGATGATTTTCATAAAGTAAAAATTTAGTTTTGTGATTTGTGAGACTCACTTGACATTACATTGATAGATGTATGTGTTTGAGGAGGATTCTTCATGAAGTTTCTTTTGGTCAAACAAGTATTTGAAAATGGCTCAACTACCAAGATAAAATCTATGAGGAAGATGCGCGATTAGAGGAAAATGTTTTATGAGTGTCTAGATACATTGTATCTTACCTAAGATGATCTGGATCATTCATATCTCAGATATAGGTTTTATTTCAAGTCAGTGGAAGTAAATCTATATTTTGGAAAGTTGAAGAAGAAATTATTTGTTGATTGCAAATTGTAGAAGGATTTGGTGACAGAGAAAGTGAAGGAATAAAGTACGATCAAGCCAAGGAAGAGTATATAGAAGATGATGTATTTCAAACCTTAAAAGGATCTAATTATGTAGAGGCACTATAGTTTTTACGAATCATTTTATCTATTTCTTTCTAATCATTGTAATAGTGAAATCCCCTAACAAGGTAGATCCTAACATATCTTTATTGTAAATACTCTAACAAGGTGGAATTCTCATTGAATATTTTAAGTCCTATAAAAAGGCTTCTCCTAGTAGGGAAAAAATCCTAATAGGTCTTAGGAAAATCCCTTTATTGAGTAACACTTAACAGTGTTTTGTAAACCTTTAACATGGTAAGCTCCTAACAAGGCGTATTCCAGAAGAGTACATATTTTTTGGGTATCATCTCACACTATGGTTTTTTCCCAATTGGGTTTCCATGAGATAAATATGGTGTTTACATTATGTGGTTGATTACTTATGGTTGTATGCATTGAAATTTTACTTAAGTTAGTTGTTGTTATATGTTTTGATGCATAAAGTTTAAAGAAGTTGAATTTGTGAATTTGTGGATTACTGATTCACCCCTCCACTTTTAGTAATTAGACTTGTATTGAAAATTGGTATGAGAGCTTTGGTTCCCTGATTGTGAAGACTTAAAAAATTAGGGAAAAGATTTGAAGATTTATAAGAAGGAAGTGCTGGAAAAATGACCAGCACTCCCCTAGGGATTCATGACAAGGGAGTAACTGCCTCCTGTGGAATCTATAAGTCTAGTGGTTGTATCAGACATTGATAGGTTGTTATTTTGGCGCAATGGAAAGTACACTTGTAACAAGTGGTATCAGAGCTTGGTCACAGGTTCAAATCCCCTTAGCTAATGCTGAGGGGGAGATTGTTGGAAAAATGGCCAGTGATCCCCTAGGGATTCGTGACAAGGGAATATTCACTTTGTGTGGATTCTATAAGTCTAGTGGCTATATTAGGCATTGATAGGTTAATATTTTGGTGCAATGACAACTACACTTGTAACATGAAGCACCTAAGTTCACCAAGGACAACTTATCTACATGGGTAAGAAGGATGAAGTTGCATCTGTCTAGCATTGGTGAAAAATAATTGGATCATCTCACAACCAAGTATGTTCAACCTTCTGGTATCCTAACTCCTAAAAAAATTAAATGAAATCTTGAACATAACTCTATAATGATAGAAATTGCAAGTGCTCTATCTAATGTTGAGTTTTTAGATATCAAGGAAATGGATAATGCCAAAGATACGTGGGATAAGTTGGTAATAGTCCATGGTGGTGATGTTCATGTTAAAAAAGAAAAGGTAGACAATATCAGAGGAAAATATGATGAAATGAGAAATGCATGAAGGAGATAATATTCCTCAATACAACAATAGGCTAAAGGAAGTTATTTCTGCTATTAAAGGAGCTGGTGGTCAGCTTGAAGAAGATGAAGTGGTAAGTAAAATATTGAGAACCTTTCTACCACAATATTCTATTAGTCTCTCTGCTATACAAGAATTGAGATTTATCAGTCCTTTAAATGCGACTCTAGATTATTTGGTTGGAAAACTTACTTCTTTTGAGTTTAGTAAATTTGATAACAATATGCCTATAGTAGAATCTACATTCAAAGCTTCCCTAACCATTGGTTCATCAAAGAAAGGAAAAGAAGTCTTTAATAGTTCTGAAAGGAATCATAACTATGATTCTATCTTATATGAGGAAAGAGAACAAGAAGAGTTGGAAGCACTACTAGAAAGGAGATTATGTTAGTAATAACTGAGAGGGGGGGGGGGGGGGGGTGAATCAGTGGCCTCAAATTTTTATCTATTAATCTTTAACCACCAATAAATACACCTTAGATTATTAAGTCCCTACAAGATGCATGCCATGAAATAATTATAATAATTAACTGTCTATCGGTTTACCTTGTATGTCCTTATTCTCCTTGATAACTGATAAGAAGTAAAACTATTTACCGACACTCAGTAAATATGTAGAGTATACCAATCAATCTAGAAATGCATATGTGAAATGTAAAACAATAAAGTAATAAACCATATGCACATAACACATGGATTTTAATGTGGAAACCCTATTAAGGGAAAAACCACTGGGACTGGTACCCCAAATTTTCACTCTTCTGAAGTGAGCCCCATTAGGAGCCAACCCTGTTAAAGGTTACAAAAACACTGTTAAGTGTGACCTTGTTAGAGGATTTAATATATAGATTGTCACTTAGTATCTAGCATCTATTTTTCTACCGTCCTTGAATCAGCCTCCTTCTTAGACTGTCTATAGGCTTTATGCAAATCTTGCTACCATCCTTGAATCAACCTTCTTCTAAGGCTGTCAATAGGATTTATGCAAATTCAATGCTACTTTCATGAATCAAACTTTTTGGAAATCTGTTAGGATATACCTCAATTATAGAAGATGGTTAAGTCATGCTCTGTTAAGAGACTTGATGCTTCAATGGTTAAACTGAAACATTATGACCTGTTTCTAATGCAATTTCAATTGCAGATTTTTAGATCTATTTAAGTACAATACCTCTCTGATCAATGTATAAATTCACTTCTTTGTGCTCCACATTTTCTACTTTGTGATGTTGTGCTTCACTATTCATCGGTGTCTGCAGAATTCTTTACCTCTCCTTTAAGTTGATTGATCAGGACTGTATGAAGTTATCCTTCACCAGTTTCTCTTTAGCATCCTCTTTCTATTCACTCCCCTTCCATGTAATTGATTGTTCATTATTAGTGATTACGAAAATGAATTATGCTTTTCTCTTATATAGACATGATGTTCCTTAATTCTTGATTCTTGATTCTTGGCGTGAAAAACAATCCAGCCAATCTAATTTATGGCTTTAACTCCTAATTTATCTTGTAGTTATCTTCTTTCCAATTGTAAAAATGTTCTTTAAATCAATTACTTAACTCTGGGTGAATAAAAAAAATAAAACAACTAGTTAAGTCTATCCTTAAGCTCTGCTAGCTAGATATTTTGTCATTTTCTAAACTCTCTATTCTGTTGGTCAAACTGCCAGTTCCGTCGGTGCAACTCTAGTTAGCTTCAGGATCTCCATCTTTTGGGCATCATAGGATTTTGCTTCGTCAGGAAATGCTTTCTTCTGCTCGTTGAGCATCACTGTGACTTTTACTTTGCCTTTACAGATGGTGTACATTCCGTCAGTGTTGTCTGTCACTTAGTGAATACTTGACTTTTATGCATTGTTGAAAGCATAATCTCTGTTCCATTGACTCTTTCAAGTCTTTTTCATATTGTACATGACCATACAGATGATATCAAGTTGACATCAATGAAAATACAAACCATTAAGTGTTTTAATGTCTTGCATCATTTTCAACTTAACATTATCAAACATTCAATCAGTTACATGTCATCAATCTCTCCCTTTGGCATTTATGGAAACATACTATATTATCACACTATACAATATGAAATACAATTGTTGAAATTCATCAAATTACCAAACACTTTGTTTTGATAACCGATAAAAATGTTTGACCGCCGGTAAGCTCTGTGTTAGCTTAGATTTGATTCTTGCAGCTTTCTATGTTTCTTATTCTGATGTGTTGTGTTCTCTTTTTGTGTCAATTTGTCTCTTTTGTTTGTTCTTCTTCTTTGATGTCTCTATATTTTGTCAACAAATCTCCCTTTGTATATGATTTCTTCATATAAATTCTCTCCCTATGGATATGATCTCTCCCTGTTTGGAGTAATATGATAATGAATAGTTTCTGATGATAATATGAATACATTCTCTCCCTTTGACAACAATGCCAAGCAAATATCTATCTGAAATTTATGCCAAACAACTATTTTCTTCTATCCATAATATATTCCTTCAATTTCCCTTATCCATCAGCAATACAACAATATTATTTGGTGCTCGGTTATGATATATACCTTTCTGTATATAGATGTAGCTTTGAAGTTCATCTTTTTCTTGCATCAACATGGATGATATTCTGATAATATATGGCTGATGTAGCCTTTAGTCCTTTACTGACTGGTAGACATGGGTTTGACCCCTAGTCTTTTTCTCAAGTACTCAAATGTATCCTTGGGTAGTGGCTTGGTGAAGATATCAGCCAATTGTTCTTTTGATTGCACATATTCAAGTATCACCTCTTTTTCTTGAACTTGTTCTCTTAAATAATGATACTTGATTGCAATGTGTTTATTCTTTGCATGCATGACTGGATTCTTGGAAATGTTTATTGCATTGGTGTTATCACAATAGATAATCAAAGGTTCTGAGATATTCATATGCATACCTTCTAGCAACTGTTTGATCCATGCAATATTTGAGCTGTTTGCAGCAGTAGCAACATATTCTCCTTCTGCAGTAGATTGAGAGATGAATCCTTGCTTTTTGCTAATCCACGTGACAAGTCTGTCACCCATAAAGAATTCTCCTCCAGTTGTGCTCTTTCGGTCATCAAGATTTCTAGCCCAATCAGTGTCGGTAAACACTTTTAGTTTAAATTTTCCTTCTCTTCTATACCAGAAGACAAATTCCTTAGTATTCTTTAGATATCTTAGAATTCTTTTCACAGTAGTCATATGTGATTCCCTGGGGTTAGCAAAAAATCTAGCAACAATTCCTGCTACATGTGTAATATCTGGTCTAGTGTGTACAACATACATGAGTTTTCCTATCATTTATCTGTACAAAGTCTGATTTACCTCTATTGTCTTGTCTTCCTTTTTCAATTTTCATCCAGTAGCCATCGGTGTTCCAATAGGTTTGGAATCTTCCATCTTGAATATTTTCAGGACCTTTTTGATGTATTTGGATTGTGTAATGAAAATACCTTCACTTTGTTGAATGATCTATAGACCAAGAAATAACTTGATCTCTCCAAACATAGACATCTCAAACTCTTTGCTCATTTCATTAGTAAATGATTTGCATAGAAAATCATTGCGTCCAAATATGATGTCATCATCAAATATTTCAGCAATCAAAGTGTAAGTATCAGTATCTTCTTTCAAATAAAGATTATTGTTTTCGCTAGTCCTTATGAATCCAATACTTATTAGATAGGAATGAAGTCATTCATACGAGGATCTAGGAGCTTGTTTTAATCCATACAAGGCTTTGTGAAGTCTACATACCATGTTCCTCTTGTCTGGATCCACAAACCCTTCTGGTTGTTCAATGTATACCTCTTCTTCAAGTATTCCATTTAGGAAT